>CM017566.1:41908743-42508743 GCA_007844125.1 Sinonovacula constricta
TTCGAGATAACGAATAAGTTCTGATAAAAAGGGGTCGACACCTGTGGTCTTACAACCATGAACTTAATGGCGTTAGAAAACACGGATCTATAACCCTTAATAGTCCTGATTGCACAAGATTGTTTCTTAAAGAGGACTACAAAGAAACCAGTTATTTGTTGTTCAGAGAGTGGATAGGATCAATCTGTTTCCCTCTACACCAAGTGAAAAAGATTTTCCACTTTGCATTATAGACTATGGAAGTAGTGGAACATTTTGCCCTTGCAATAGTAGAGGCAACTTGAGGAGAAAACTTTTTCTTTTGCAAGCCTTTCGTGATAATGGCCAGACGTAAAGGTGCATTATAGGAAGATCTCAGTGGAAGAGATTCTCTTGCTGCTATAAGGTTTGGCCAAAGGGGCAGACAGAGAGACAGGTGAGATCAACAAACTCAGGAGTTCATTAAACCACACACCCTTTGAGGCCACAGAGTTGAAGTACTGATGGGATCAGAATGAAGGGGGGGGGGGAACTACCAGAACATCTAGTTCCAAAACAGAGATAGGACATCTACTACCAACGCTAATGAGTCTAGAACTGGGGAAAGAAAAAACAGGAGACAATGGCATGGTCTTGTTGCAAATAGGCTCACCGTGGGTGAGCCCAGTAAGTGTCCTATTTGCAACTTCCTGCTGGGAGTACTTAGTGGAGAATCTGCTAGAGTACTGAGCCTGCCCGAAAGAAACTTTGCCCAAAGAAAAATATTCAGAGATTGCCAGAACATAAAGAGGTTTCTCGTCTCACTGAGTAGATATCGAATAAATCCCCCGCCCATTTCCAAACATAAGACACTGCTGTGTTGTCTGTAGATAGTAACACGCTGCAGTGATTCATCAGATGGGAGTAAAAAGATAGGATGGCACGATGTACTTCTATCATTTTCAGAAGGTTTATATGTAACCGAGATTCTTCGAGACTCCTTAGACCCACGGTCATGAGACTCAGTGGCTTCAGATGACCTCCCAAGCCATCCTTGCTTGCATCCGCGATAAGAAAGAGCGGGGAGGGGGAGAGATCAACGGGTTCTCCCGAATCCATCAAGTCGAAAAGAGGCCGAAGGGGAAGAGTTGAAATGGGAGGTTTACCGATGGGTCCGCACAGAGCCAGTAATTAGAAGTTGAGAGGGCGAAGGTGAAGCCGAATTGAGGATATCTAGAAGGCTCGCTCCCAACCCCACCGACCTGGGCGCCGAAAATAGGAGGGCTTAGGAGCCTCTCTCTTCAGAGGTATAAGTAAAGTAGGAAGCACTTTCTTTATCAGACCTCCAAAGAGGCGAGGTGATCATCAAGAAGTAGACCTCAGGGTGTCTTTAGAAAAACCCAGCAGCATTAGCGAAGTTGCCAATATGGCATCTCTCCTTAGGCGTAGTGATTCGGAAGAATTAGCACCAGACCTAGAGTCAACCGTGAAGCTCCGTTGATCTGAAAGGCTAATCTCCTAACGGTAGACACCGAGGGATGAGTAGAATCACATTCAGTAAGCAGAGCTGAGGTGAACAAGTCAATGTGCGACAACTGATCAAGTTGAAGCCTGTGGTGAAGCTCCCATTTTTCCTAGGAAACATGGGACTACCACTGAAGAAGAACTGGACAACCTTAGTCCGAATTCAATTTTGGAAAATGTTCTGTTGAAAGCCTTCTGAAGATGAAGGCCAACAGAGAGGAAGGGAGGGATCTCCCTAAGGAGTCTGAAACTTACAGACCACTGGGCAACCTGTTTGCCATCGTTTGCCGTATCCAAAATAGATAAGAGATCCGTGGCCATACTGGACAAGGGAGTCTATTGCTTCCGAAGTGGAAGAGAATGGAGAAGAAGGATGGCAATGAGTAGTGGCACTAGCTAAAAATCCCATGTTTTACTACTTCCTGCTATAGCCACTGGGCCATGATAGTTAGGTGCTGCCTGGGGCGAGGTGACAATGGTAGTAAGAAATTACCATGAAAATCAACAGGTAAGGTGGTAAGAATGCCAACATGTTAGCCATGGGTGTCTCTTGTGCAGATACTGAAGAAGAAATTTTAGAACTCTCAGATTAAGAGAAGCTGGTGATTGATCTCTGGAGACAGAAGAACTTACACTGCTCTGTGAATTGTCACTAACTGAAGAATTAGAAGTGGAAAGGACAAAACGATCAGCGGATTGTTCTGGTTTCCGTTGACTGGTGCTCTAGGTAAGAAGCACTATGACCAGTGACTGGTGCCCGTTGACCAATAACTGGTGACAAATGAGTGGTAATTGTCAGTTGCCTGGTGTCTGTATAAAACACTAAGACTGGTGACTTTTGTTTTTTTGACTGGTGACCATTGACTGGTGACTGATGGCAGACAACGTCTGACGAGTGACTGGTGACTAATTGCCTGACTGGTTATCTTTTTAAGAAAGGTGACCTGTGCTTCCGTGAAGGCTGAGATGCCTTAGAAGCTTTAGGCATAGTCAAAGTTTTAGCCGGATCCGGCCGCAGAACGGAAACGGTCGGGTTCAAACGTCAAATCTAGGGAAGCACTCGCTGCGGCGGGCCGACACTCAGACTGAGGGAAAGACTAGTGGACGCGGCAGTGTGCCAAGTGACTTGTCACGCTTCCATGAACTATATGTTCTACGGTAGACAAGTCACCATTGTTCAGCCCAATGAAATTTGATACGGCTTTTCAAATGCAACAAGAAAAACACGAGGGCCATGATGGCCATTAATCGCACACAGGCTTTTAGTAGGCTCATATCTGGCGTTAAGTAATTAAGAATTATTTACTTTAGAAATTTTTGGTGAAAATTGGACCATAAGTGTGGTCATTGGGCTGATTTCCTACACTTTCTAGAATTTTACGTACTAACCTACCGAATTCACATGACCCAATGCAATACATATGTACAATATCATACTGGCATACATTCTGGCCAAGTTTGGTGAAGACTGGGTCATAAATGTGGCCTATAAGTGTATTCACAAGGTATTTGACCTGGTGACGTAGTTGGTGCAGGCAAACATTCCGGCCACGCTTAGGGAAGATTGAGCTATAAATATGGTCTCTAGGGTGTTTATAAGCTTTATATTATATTTCACCTATTACCCTCTTTTTGACCCCATGTGACCCAATAATATACTCATAAAAGATTTCATGTAGACAAACATTCTGATCACGATGGAGGTTGGGCTATAAATGTGGCCTCTATTTTTTCACAAGCTTCTTCTAAGTTTTGACCTAGTGACCTACGTTTGACCCCACGTGACCCAACAATGAACTCAGTTCATGCAGACAAACATTTTGACCAAGTTTGATGAAGATTGGCCTGTAAATGTGGTCTCTAGAGTGTTCACAAGCTTTTTCTAAGATCTGACCTCGTGACCTACTTCTTGACCCCACGTGACCCAGTTATGAACTCATCCAAGATTTCATGCAGTCAAACATTCCGATCAAGTTTGGTGAAGATTGTGCCATAAATGTGGCCTCTAATGTGCTCACAAGCTTTTTTCTAAGATTTGATCTAAGGACCTACTTTTTGACCCAATGTGACCCAATAATGAACTCATCCAAGGTTTCATGCAGACAAACATTCTGACCAAGTTTGGCGAAGATTGGGCTATACATGCGATCTCTAGTGTGTTCACATTTTTTGACAAACATAGGGCCATAAATGCCGCCTCGTTGTCTTTGGTTTTGTTACCCTCACCTTTTACCTTATGGTATGTGGCGAGCTCCAGTACTTGAGAATGTTGAAAATGGTACAGTGTTGAAAATGGTACAGAAGATTATCACAGATGTACTTTACTGTGGAGGAGTTTAATGACTTTAAAGTCTAAGAATATTAATGACCAATAATTTCTAAAATCCTTTGAAGTTTATAAAAATCTAGATGATTAAAATTCTAAACTCAGTTTGGTGACCACACTAAAAATATTCAAAAAGACCATTTTTGAAAACAGTGTGGATATATTTATCATAGACGTTTTAAACTTTAAAACTAAAATATCTATCACAGGTGTATTATTATTTCATGGTTTATATCACAGTTGCTTGTCTTAATTTATAACGGATATCACATATATTTATCACAAAAAGTTTTTATTATAATTCAGGTATTTATTTTGAATCAATTAAGAGTAACTTGCAAGGTATCACTAAGTCGTGGATTTTTTTTCTATATTTATATATTCAAACAGGTGTATATACGCTAGATGTGTAGTATCAGTATCGTTTATGCCTATTACGGCATATTTGGCTATCACATTGTGCTCAGGTGAGCTAGCAAGTGGGATAATTATCCCAAATCCCTTTTTCTGTGACCGTACAAGCAGAGGAATTCATGGTACAATTGGGAGACAATAAAGTTAAAAACAACAAATGAGAGAGTTAAACGAAGTTAGCAAATAATATATACAGTATACAGCAACTTTCTATAGTAAGTATCCAGATATGCTGATAATCACCATAAAAATAAGGAAAAGAAATCCAACAGCAAAAGATTGTGAAACACAACACAGGGAGCGGAATTATAACAATTACTAAAGAGGCCGCGCATGTTGGCCATGGGTGACTCTTGAACGAACAGCGACTCTTTTTTCCAGGTAACTATAAAGTTACTATAACAAAATGATTATTTTAAAGCAAGTGAGGTATTTTGCTTCTAAAATATATTTGTCTATTATAAAACATGAATTTGTCTAAGAGGTTTAATATAGTTTTGCAAGTTCAGTCATTAAGCCAACTTTTTATTTACTTGCAAATACACAATTATTCATCCTGCCTGACTTGCTATGTACACTTAAAATGTTTCAAATAAAAACTATCTTCACGGGAAGAAAAAACAACAGTGTTGCCTCCATATTGATATCATTAAAAAGTCACATTGGCAATAAATATCTAATTGTAACATCTGCCTTAGTGTTTAGCTAGTTTCATATATACAATGCGGTAATGGCTCTGCATCTGCGTTCAATTTCGGCAATATAACGACATCACATATCCTCCTCAGAGGTTGCAAGCTTTTCAGGGTGCCAGCTGTTTCTTCACCTCACGCTGCTTGGGGTTCAGAGAAACCTATTTCAAGCTGTGTTTCAGATTGTATTTAAGCTGCTTTTATGGGCACAGCAGAATGCTCTACAAAAGGGTCCTGTTTTGGTAATCCATGTACATCCATGCAGATAACATGGTAGGACAATTAAAAATGTTTTTCAGGATCATGGCTTTGGTGCTTGTAAGGCCAGCTCTCTCAATGTCTTCTTGGTTTAACATTTGTGAAACTTTTGACAACGTCCTTTGACTTACGTTATGTTGTCGCAGTAGCTCCACCTTGTCCATTTTCAAACGCTGCATTTCTACACGGAGTTTGTGAATATCTGCTCCTGCAAAATTCCATATTTACAAACTAAATGTGATTTTTCATTAAAGTGTAATGGTCTCTGAAACTGCGTACATGCATGAGCATCTGTCAATAAAAAAAATGCAAAGCATTGTTTCAGATTGCTTGCTGGGGTCTGTTGCTCTCAAGCAAATGTTTAGGGTTTTAATCTGGATACTGGCAACAAAAATGATTCCCAAGAAAGCTTTCCATCACAATTCCTTTGACATGGTTTGAAAGATAGATTAGAGTTGTTGTAATGTCTATATATAACTGGAATTTCAGTCACATTGCTTTTGTTATGCACCAAATTAAAATAAATAACCTGTTACCAGTTTTGCTATATTACCTGAGGGAGTTTCCTGTTCACATACACAGCTTGTGTCCTCACAGAAACTGTTAGATAGAGAACTCTTCATTTGTGTGTTAGGGGTACCCGTAGAAGACATGCTCTCCTATAGAAGGAGATAGAAAAGAGGCATACTCTTTGATGAAATTTGTGGTACATATTGAGGCATGATGTTTAAAACAAAGAAAGGAATTAGATATAGAAAAATGATTTACAGTGAATGTATTAAATATATTTACTACAGAATTCATTCAATACTGCCACAAGGATTCCATGATGCTAAAAATAGACTGGCTTGGATGTTTTCCTAAATAATGTTAAGGAAGTAGTTCATATGTAAACGCATGCTGCAAGCTGAGTGATATGGTATGCATATGGAGATACAAGTTTATAGATTGATATGGGATTGTGTATCGTATTGCAGAAATATAGAGAAAATGGGTGATAACAGGAAGTGGCATCTCATAAAATGCAAAAAAGAGCATATGTATTCCTAACAAAAAGATTAAGTATAGGACAATGTAACTGCAATTTTGGGTAGGACATTTTGAAGTTCAAGAAAACTATATCCTCACTCACCATCCCAGTGTCAGAATCCTCAGGATACTGTACAGTGCTGTTGTTGATGTTGTTGGGAGTGAAGTCCTCCATGGAGTTGAAACTGGATTCAGAGTTAGACGGTGAGATTTGATGGTGATGAAGGCTGCAAGAATAAACAAAACATGCTATGTCTACTATTCATTTTACCAAAACATTAAACATTTTCTCTGATTGAGAAGAGACATAGCAAACCTCATAAAAATAAAGTAGGGTTAAATATGGTAAACACATCCACTTTTCTTCTCAACAATGTCTCCACCACTACCTTTCTTCTTTAAGGTCCCCACATTCCACAAGGCAACCTGAATTTGATCCGGTGCTCACTCCATTTGCCTCCTTGGCCAGTGCATGCCTTCCACATGTGAGATTAAGTCCAGCCTAAGACGCTACCTGCACGCATATGATGTTTGCCAGCACAACCTTATGTTTGCCAGGACCTAACCTCTTTCTGAATTAATTCTGAACTAATTTCTGAATTACGACTAGCAATGATACTGAAAGCTGGCTGTCATACCAGCAAAGCTCTTTGAAATGTCTGAGAACTCCACCCATTGCCGCACTCAGGCTGGGTGCCCTGCTGTTGTCCTTGGCAGAGGAATTGGTCACGAAGCCACAGTGGCCACCTGAACATCATTCTGACAATGACTGCCACAGAAACCATACTGCCTAGCTGCTTTTATGGGCTACCATGCCTACCAGCTTCAAGCTGCCCATTACATAGAGAAAAGAAGGTTTACAAGTACTACTGATCTGTGCCCAGAAGCAACGTTGTTTAAAAGCCCCCCCCCCCCACATGCTGAATGAAGTTCATACCTAGGACTATTATCAGTGTTCTATATTTTTGTTTATATATATATATATATATATATATATATATATATATATATATATATATATATATATATATATATATATAGGGTTTTTTTTTGCCATGGAGTAAGCATTTATACTAATTTGCTTCAAATATTCAAATGCAAAAATATATCAATCAATTAAGGGAATAAAAACAACAAGAAAAAAGAAACTGTTAGTAGTAAAAATATTAAGCTGTATCTCTATATACCAAATTACAAGTCAATGTCCTTACCCATGTACATGCTAAATGTAAAAACAATAAGGAGCTATAACTCTTAAAAATGATAGCTTGGGTTTCTCTATAGTTGGGCTCATTACACAAACGTAACTAATCTCAAGCAAATTGTTTTAATAATAGTCAATATTGGACCTTACATTATGAACTGATAAGGACAACACTTTGTGGTGCAAATTAATTTAAGAAACATCCTGGTCAAACTTTCTAGCATTGGTAATTAAAACTGTATATCTAGAACAGTAGCTCCACAAATAAGCTCCCTTTATGCATGCAATCATCTGGCATTGAAGTGCAGTTACATGCTATTTAACTTGCAGTTAGCCTTGGCTACTATCTAACTTCTTGTTGTAAATCCCAAAAGTTCACTAATATGATTTATGAACACATACTTTCCTCTTCTTATTTGGTTGGATATATTTATGTGTTTTGTTACATCTGTATTTATACTTTATCTGGTGATAAATCTAATTTTCATTTGTTTCTAATGTCCCCATTATCAGTCGTCTTTTAGTTATCTGAAGATTTCTCTCATTTTAACCCATGTAGTACTTCCTTCACTGTGATAACATGCTGTTAAAACCATGCACCAGGGCTGGCCATAACACCTGCCAATGGCTGACAACATAGCTAAAATTATCCAGTCATTTCCATTGCATATCCATAGAACAAAGCGGAGACAAATCTTACCATTAAAGAGAGAGGACATACTGTTAGGAGGAGACATTTCTTACCTTGAGAGAGTGGGGGTATTGCTTGAAGATGCATCTAACTGTAAGAGAGTGGGGGTACTGCTTGGAGGAGACAGATCTTACTGTGCAAGAGAGAAGAACTGCTAGGAGGAGACACATCTAACTGTGAGAAAGGGGGTACTGCTTGAAGGAGACACATGTTATTGTGTGAGAGAGAATTACTACTTGGAGGAGACGCATCTTTTGGTGTGAGAAAAGGAGGTACTGCTTGAGGGAGACACATCTATCTGTGTGAGAGAGAGAGGAGGTACTGCTTGGAGGAGACACATCTATCTGTGTGAGAGAGAGGAGGTACTGCTTGGAGGAGACACATCTTTTGGTCTGAGAGAGAGGAGGTACTGCTTGGAGAAGACACATCTATCTGTGTGAGAGAGAGGAGGTACTGCTTGGAGGAGACACATCTATCTGTGTAAGAGAGAGGAGGTACTGCTTGGAGGAGACACATCTATCTGTGTGAGAGAGAAATAATGCTTGGAGGAGACACATCTTTTGGTGTGAGAGAGAGGAGGTACTGCTTGGAGGAGACACATCTATCTGTGTGAGAGAGAGGAGGTACTGCTTGGAGGAGACACATCTATCTGTGTGAGAGAGAGGAGGTACTGCTTGGAGGAGACACATCTATCTGTGTGAGAGAGAGGAGGTACTGCTTGGAGGAGACACATCTTTTGGTGAGAGAGAGAGGAGGTACTGCTTGGAGGAGACACATCTATCTGTGTGAGAGAGAGGATGTACTGCTTGGAAGAGACACATCTTTTGGTGTGAGAGAGAGGATGTACTGCTTGGATGAGACACATCTATCTGTGTGAGAGAGAGAGGAGGTACTGCTTGGAGGAGACACATCTATCTGTGTGAGAGAGAGGAGGTACTGCTTGGAGGAGACACATCTATCTGTGTGAGAGAGAAATAATGCTTGGAGGAGACACATCTTTTGGTGTGAGAGAGAGGAGGTACTGCTTGGAGGAGACACATCTATCTGTGTGAGAGAGAGGAGGTACTGCTTGGAGGAGACACATCTATCTGTGTGAGAGAGAAGTAATGCTTGGTGGAGACACATCTATCTGTGTGAGAGAGAGGAGGTACTGCTTTGAGGAGACACATCTTTTGGTGTGAGAGAGAGGAGGTACTGCTTGGAGGAGACACATCTATCTGTGTGAGAGAGAGGAGGTACTGCTTGGAGGAGACACATCTTTTGGTGTGAGAGAGAGGAGGTACTGCTTGGAGGAGACACATCTATCTGTGTGAGAGAGAAGAAATGCTTGGTGGAGACACATCTTGCTGCGAGAGAGGGAAGTACTGCTTGGAGAAGACACATCTTACTGTGTGAGAGAGAAGTACTGCTTGGTGGAGATACATCAAACTGTGGAAGACAGAAGTACTGCTTGGAGGAGATACATCTTACTGTGAGAGAAGTACTGCTTGGAAGAGACACATCATACCATGAGAGAGAGAAAGAGAGAGAGAGAGAGAAGTACTGCTTGGAGGAGACACATATTACTGCGAGATAGAGAGAAGTACTGTTTGGAGGAGACACAACTTACAACGAGAGAGTGTGGCTACAGCTTGGAGGAGACATGTCTAACTGCGAGAGAGTGTGGCTACTGCTAAGAGGAGACACATCTTACCCTGAGAGAGTGGGGGTACTTTTTGGAGGAGACACATCTTACTGTGAGAGAGAAAGAAGGTCCTGCTAGGAGGAGAAATATCTTACTGTGAGAGAGTTGGTGTACAGCTTGGAGGAGACACATCTTACCCTGAGAGAGTGGGTGTACTGCTTGGAGGAGATACATCATACCCTGAGAGAGTGGGTGCACTGCTTGGAGAAGACACATCTCAACCTGAGAAAGTGGGGGTACAGCTTGGAGGAGACACATCTTACCCTGAGAGAGTGGGTGTACTGCTTGGAGGAGATACATCATACCCTGAGAGAGTGGGTGTACTGCTTGGAGAAGACACATCTTACTGTGAGAGAGTGGGGGTACTGCTTGGAGGAGACACATCTTACCCTGAGAAAGTGGGTGTACTGCTTGGAGAAGACACATCTTACTGTGAGAGAGTGGGGGTACTGCTAGGAGGAGACATATTTTACTGTGAGAGAGTGGGGGTACAGCTTGGAGGAGACACATCTTACCCTGAGAAAGTGGGGGTACTGCTTGGAGGAGACACAACATAATATGAGAGAACGAAGTACTGCTTGAAGGAGACATATCTTCCCATGAGAGAGGATGTACTGCTTTGAGAAAACACATCGTACCATTAGACAGATGAAACAAAACAAATCTAACCATGAGAAAGGAGGAGGTACTGCAAGGAGGAGAAACATCGTACCATGAGACAGGATGTACTGCTTTGAGAAAACACATCGTACCATTAGACAGGAGAAACTGCTAGGAGGAGACACATCTTACTGTGAGAGAGTGTGAGAGAGAAGTACTGCTAGGAGGAGACACATCTAACCGTGAGAGAGATGTTACTGCTTTCAGGGGACACATCTTACTGTGAGAGAGAGGAAATACTGCTTGGAGACACATCTTACCATGATAGAGAGAAGTAGGGCTTGGAGGAGACACATCTTACTGCGAGGCAATGGGGCTACTGCTTTGAGGAGACGCATCTTTTTGTGTGAGAGAGAAATATTACTTGGCGGAGACACATCTTACTGTGCGAGAGAGAAGTACTGCTTGGAGGAGACAAACCTTACTGCGAGAGAGAGAAGCATTGCTTGTAGGAGAAACATCTTACTGCGAGAGGAGAATTACTGCTAGGAGGATACACATCTAACTGTGAGAGAGAGAAGTACTGCTTGAAGGAGACCCATTTTACTGCGAGAGTGTGGCTTCAGCTTGGAGGAGACACATCTTACTGCGAGAGAGAGAGAAGTACTGCTTGAAGGAGAAACAACTTTCTACGACAGAGTGTGGCTACTGCTAGGAGGAGACACATCTTATTGTGAGAGAGAAAAATATTTCTTGGAGGAGACCCATCTTACCGTATGAGAGAGAAGTACTGCTTGGAGGAGACATATCTTACTGTGTGAGAAAGAAGTACTGCTTGGAGGAGACACATCTTACTGCGAGAGAGAGAGAGGTACTGTTTGGAGGAGACACATCTTACTGCGAGAGATTTGGGCTACTGCTTGGAGAAAACACATCTAATCGTGAGAGAGAAATACTGCTTGGAGGACACACATCTTACTGCGAGAGAGAGAGAGAGAGAGAGAGAGAGAGAGAGAGAGAGAGAGAGAAGTATTGCTTGGAGGAGACACATCTTACTATGCAAGAGAGAAGTACTGCTTGGAGGACACACATCTTACTGTGAGAGAGAGTGAGAGAAATACTGCTTGGAGGAGACATCTTACTGTGCGAGAGAGAAGTACTGCTTGGAGGACACACATCTTACTGCGCGAGAGAGAGAGAGAGAGAGAAGTACTGCTTGGAGGAGACACATCTTACTGCGAGAGATTTGGGCTACTGCTTGGAGAAGACACATCTTACTGCGAGAGATTGGGGCTTCTGCTTGGAGAAGATACATCTAATCGTGAGAGAGAAAAAATGCTTGGAGGAGACACATCTTACTGTGCGAGAGAGAAGTACTGCCTGGAGGAGACACATCTTACCCTGAGAGAGAGAGAGAAGTACTGCTAGGAGAAGACACATCTTACCTTGAGACAGAGGAGGTACTGCTAGGAAGAGATATATCTTACCCTGAGACAGAGAAGTACTGCTTGGAGGAGACACATTATGTGAGAGAGGCGGTACTGCTTGGAGGAGACACGTGTTACCTTGAGAGAGAGAGGGAAAGAGAGAGAGAGAGAGAGAGAAAGAGAGAGAGAGAGAAGTACTTCTGGGAGGAGACACATCTAACCATGAGAGAGGAGGTACTAGTATCGGATGGCAAATCTGCATGTGAGAGAGACAGAAAGAAATACTGCTATGAGGAGACACATCTTACTGTCAGAAATGGGGTAGGAGACGACACTGATCATGAAAGAGATGAGATACTGCTAGGAGGAGACATCTTATTGTGAGAGAGAGAAGGTACTGCTAGGAGGAGACACATCTTATTGTGAGAGAGAGAAGGTACTGCTAGGAGACACATCTTACTGTGAGGGAATGAAGGTACTGCTAGGAGGAGACACATCTTATTGTGAGAGAGAGAAGGTACTGCTAGGAGGAGACACACCTTCCCTTTAGAGAGAGGAGGTACTGCTAGGAGGAGACACATCTTACCTTGAGAGAGAGAGAGAGGAGTTACTGCTAGAAGGAGACACATCTGACCGTGAGAGAGGAGGTACTGCTCAGAAAAGATACGTCTTACTGTGAGAGAGTAGGTACTGCTATGAAGAAACACATCTTACTATGATACAGGGTGGTACTTACTATGATAAAGGAGGTACTGCTACATTGTACGAGACAACAAACTTACCGTGAGAGAGAGAAGGAACTGCTAGGAGACATATCTGACTGTGAGAGAGAGGAGGTACTGCTAGGAGACAACAAACTTACCATGAGAGAAAGGAGGTACTGCTAGGAGACACATCTTACCAGGAGAGAGAGGAGGTACTGCTAGGAGACAAAACACTTACCCTGAGAGAGAGGAGGTACTGCTAGGAGACAACAAACTTACCCTGACAGAGAGAAGGTACTGCTAGGAGACAACACACTTACCGTGAGAGAAAGGAGGTACTGCAGCTAGGAGACACATCTTAGCATGAGAGAGAGAAGGTACTGCTAGGAGACAAAACACTTACCCTGAGAGAGAGGAGGTACTGCTAGGAGACAACAAACTTACCCTGACAGAGAGGAGGTACTGCTAGGAGACAACACACTTCCCGTGAGAGAAAGGAGGTACTGCAGCTAGGAGACACATCTTAGCATGAGAGAGAGAAGGTACTGCTAGGAGACAAAACACTTACCCTGAGAGAGAGGAGGTACTGCTAGGAGACAACAAACTTACCCTGACAGAGAGGAGGTACTGCTAGGAGACAACACACTTACCGTGAGAGAAAGGAGGTACTGCAGCTAGGAGACACATCTTACCGTGAGAGAGAGGAGGGACTGCTAGGAGACACATCTTACTGTGAGAGAGAGGATGTACTGCTAGGAGGAGACAACAATCTTACCGTGAGAGAGAGGAGGTACTGCTAGGAGACACATCTTACCGTGAGAGAGAGGAGGTACTGCTAGGAGACACATCTTAACGTGAGAGAGAGGAGGTACTGCTAGGAGACACATCTTACTGTGAGAGAGAGGAGGTACTGCTAGGAGACACATCTTACCCTGAGAAAGAGGAGGTACTGCTAGGAGACACATCTTACTGTGAGAGAGAGGAGGTACTGCTAGGAGACACATCTTACCGTGAGAGAGAGGAGGTACTGCTAGGAGGAGACAACAATTTACCGTGAGAGAGAGGAGGTACTGCTAGGAGACACATCTTACTGTGAGAGAGAGGATGTACTGCTAGGAGACACATCTTACCGTGAGAGAGAGGAGGTACTGCTAGGAGACACATCTTACCGTGAGAGAGAGGAGGTACTGCTAGGAGGAGACAACAAT
Organism: Sinonovacula constricta; assembly: GCA_007844125.1. Classification (NCBI taxonomy): domain Eukaryota; kingdom Metazoa; phylum Mollusca; class Bivalvia; order Cardiida; family Solecurtidae; genus Sinonovacula; species Sinonovacula constricta. Next base: position 41,922,463 of record CM017566.1, read on the forward strand.
TTACCGTGAGAGAGAGGAGGTACTGCTAGGAGACACATCTTACCGTGAGAGAGAGAGGAGGTACTGCTAGGAGACACATCTTACTGTGAGAGAGAGGAGGTACTGCTAGGAGACACATCTTATCATGAGAGAGGGGAGGTACTGCTAGGAGACACATCTTACCGTTAGAGAGAGGAGGTACTGCTAGGAGACACATCTTACCGTGAGAGAGAGGAGGTACTGCTAGGAGACGCATCTTACTGTCAGAGAGAGTAGGTACTGCTAGGATGAGACAACAATCTTACCGTGAGAGAGAGGAGGTACTGCTAGGATTCACATCTTACCGTGAGAGAGAGGAGGTACTGCTAGGAGACACATCTTACCGTGAGAGAGGAGGTACTGCTAGGAGGAGACAACAATCTTACCGTGAGAGAGAGGAGGTACTGCTTGGACTAGACTGTGGACTGGCAGGGGCGCTAACACAACTTTTATATGACGACTGGGTACTGGGGCTGTCCAGCCGATGCAGGCTACAAGCACATAAGCATGGTGGGTTAATACTTATCTAGGTAGACACCAGAACATGTGGCAAGCAATGTATAAGTTGGTTAAAAATATATGCATACAAAAAATTAAATGAGATCCTGACTAACATAGAATCTGTTAACATTATGTTGGTGTTAAATCAAGTTTGACCCTGTAGTTATGCACCTTGATTTATGATATATAAGTGTTTGGAATGAAACATACATTAACAGTACAAAACTGTAATAAAGGTCTTTCACATTTATACATCCCCACAATTATGGCCACTTTAGTATTAAGATCACTATGGGTAAGACTATAGCATGTGAATACCTCTTTCTTCTTATATGTTGAAATAACATTGATCATGACTTTAATTATTTAAATGGTTGATGAAGCAATAGACTTATCTGGTGCTATAAAACACATTTGAAGCTGTTTAACTTTTGTTTCCATCTATAACACAGAAGTCATTTACTATTTACATCATGAACAAAATTCTAACAGAAAACTGCAACTTTTTAACCATTGTTACTATAGCATAATTTATTTGGGTTGTAAGAACACAGCCTCAAAGCAAAGAACAGTAAAAAAACTCCTGTATATGCACACAGAAACCATGCAAAAACAAAAGTAACCTAAATAATTCCTATTTTGAAATAAATACAAAAGTCTCCAACACAATGTGAGTAACATAAATAATAACATACTACAACAAGAGTGTCATGATGGCCCTTAAATGCTCACCTGATGACACAGGCTTTTAGTAGGCTCAAATCTGGCATCAAGTAATTAAGAGTTATTTTCTTTAGAAATCTTTGGTGAAGATTCGACCATAAGTGTGGCTACTGGGTTGATATTTTTTCTAGAATTTTACCAAGTAACCTACCGAATCCACATGACCCAAATCAAAACATAAGTAAGATTTCATACTGGCAACATTCTGGTCAAGTTTGGTGAAGATTTGGTCCATCATTGTGTTTTCACAAGGTTTTTCTAAAATGTGACCTAGTGACCTACTTTTTGACACCACGTACCCAATAATAAACTCATCCAAGATTTCATGCCGGCAAACTATCTGATCAAGTTTGGTGAAGATCGGGCTACAAATGTGGTCTCTAGTGTGTTCACCAGCTTTTGCTAAGATTGACCTACTGACTTACTAACTGACCACACGTGACCCAGTTATAAACTCACCCAAGGTTTCATGTAGACAAACATTCTGAACAAGTTTGGTGAAGTTTGGGCCATAAATAGGGCCTCTAGTGTGCTCACAAGCTTTTTCTAAGATTTGACCTAGTGACCTACTTTTGGACCCCACATGACCCAATAATTAACTTATTCAAGATTTCATGCAGACAAACATTCTGCCCAAGTTTGGTACAGATTTGGCTATTAATGTCTCTAGTGTGTTCACAAGCTTTTTTCGGACGTGTGAGGAAATGTTTCGATATCAACTCTCCCAATGCTCTCTAGTGCTTTTACCGAACCGAACCTCCGATGGACACAGGCCTGTTCCCTCATAATCAACAATTATTTGCTAACTGTAAACTTATTTTTAACACACATAGAGCGGCAGTCCTGATTATTATATTTCGGGGGTGTATATATTGTACAAAAAAATTGTATTTTTTGTTTAACTGTATTTTGTTTAAAAAATAACATACTTTTATGTGGTCCTGAAAGGGTGTCGTGGCTGGATAGGCTAAATAATGGTGGGACATCTTTTTAACTTTTATTTTAAAATATTTTGTTGTTGTCGTTGTTTTTAAGTCATTAAAATTTGAACACTACTTAAATGTATAAAAATAAGAATAATTAGTGGTGTCCCCAACACCAAAACATGTCCGGAGCAAGCTTTGGTTCATGCAATGAAAAAGGGCGACTTAAATCTTGATTGTCAAAAAGGTGGACTGGACATCGTGTTGTAAAAGGAAAGCACTTTGTGCATAGAATGTATATACAACTTTATGTATATGTATGATGATACAGTAGATTTGATATGTTACCTACTACCTATACGGTAAAACTCAAGATTTATTACCTTAACAGTAAAATTTGTAATTGTGCCAATTTTAAAATGAGAATCTTAACATATTCTTAATTACACATCAAAACACCAATATGCACATCATAATTACATGTACATACCACTGGACTAATAAATAACATTCAACGTTGCTGATCACCGAGATATTTAAAAAAACAATAACAATAAACTTCATGATATTTTATATTGTACAATTTTAAATTTGTCAGCATAATTTAACCCTCACGCCTTTAATATAATTACCTTGTGATCTTTATATTTTAACCCAAATAACAACAGTTAGGGCGAGGGTAAATAATTCCAAGTAGTAGTAGACAAGCTTTTTCTAAAATTTGACCTTGTGACCTATTTTTTGACCCCATGAGACCCCATAACTCATCTAAGCTTTCATGCAGACAAACATTCTGAACAGTGTGCTCAGATGAGCTAATAAAATGTGAAAGTTCTATACATTCATATAAACACACATACTACTGCAATAAGAGCAACAATATATTCATAATTCTCAAGAGAACCTGATCTTTTTGTTAAAACCTTTAATGAAGATAAATTTTAAAGTTACCATCAAACTAGCAGTTATTATGGTAGGCTTTTTGATGCTTTAATATCTTTTCACAAGACCCGGTTTACATAAGAGGGTCCTTTTGCATCAAGCGATCGTAAGGCATTTGTTAGCAAAGCCTTGAACACATTATTCCATCAAAGACAAAGATTCTGATTAGGTTCTGTGAGGATTAAGGCCCAAAAACACTGTTTACATGGTTGTTTAAGAATTTGACCATGTGAGCTACCTTGTTGATCAAACATGACCAAGTTTCAAACTCATCAAAGATTCCACACAGAAGAGCCTAAGTTTTGTGAAGATTAGAAATGACATGGATGAATGGGTATCAGAAAAGCTCACCTTGAGCACAAGTGCGCAGGAAAACCAATGTAACTGTTTGCAAAATTCAGGACAATCAAGATATTTTGTGTCCATTATTGTTCTTCCAGGACAATCAAGATATTTTGTGTCCATTATTGTTCTTCCAGGAAAATCAATATATTTTGTGTCCATTATTGTTCTTCCAGGACAATCAAGATATTTTGTGTCCATTATTGTTCTTCCAGGACAATCAAGATATTTTGTGTCCATTATTGTTCTTAAGATAAGTTTTAGGACTTTGATGGTAATGTAAAATAATAAGATGTAAACATGCATAAAAGAAGGCAGAGCAGAAGTGATTATGAACACATTGATCACATTAAAAGTTTTTACCCACCTTCTATCTTTGTGTTTCCTTTCTAAACTACTGGAGTTGGTCACAAGAATGCCTTTCTTTGGAGAGGATGGGGAAACCTTGATGAAAATAACTCCACAAGTCTAATTATATTTTTAATTATATGAACTGCATATATATTTTATTTTGTTAAGTTATATATTATCATACAACCTTTAGATAGATCTTAGGTAATATCATGTATTCTAAAAAAAATTATGACAAGAAACATGGCCATGCCAGGAAATCACGTTTTCAATGCTTTAACAATGTAACACAATTCATTAAGCAGAAACTGTTTTTCTATTTTTAGTTACAGTGACCTTGATCTTGATCAGACTGGCCACAATTGCCATCCCAAGCTTGGTCTTCTGTTTGACACCAAATAAATAATTAATAGGTTCTAAATGCATTGCAAGTCAAAATATAATTCTTAAACCTTTTGATTATTTGAATTAAAGGATATTTAGTTAGGAGAATCACAGGTATTTAAAAAGAAGTATATGTACATTGTGTTCTACTGACATGACTTATGCTGCATGAATATTTATGTGCATTTGGTGGTATAGAAATGGACTGGTTTTGTAATAACACAGACCTGGACTGTTTAGCTTGTATACATGATGTTGCTATGCACTGAAAAACCCTAGTGATCTCGGCTACCTCCCCAGTCAATAATATTTTTACAGTTCATATCACAGCATTTATGAACAATCCATAATTGTATATTTGTCCACTTTAATATTAATAATGCTCAAGGGCCAGTTATATGATAAACACTACATTATAGTTTAGGATTAAGTATTATGTAAAAAGAAAAATCAATGAATCATTCTGAATGATACTTTACTGGAAAACAAATTTGACACGTGGTTCAAATAATAAGACACAGACTGTTTCATCTTTTTATTTAAACAATGAATAAACTGTGTTGTTACCAACACAATTATAAATGTAAAGATCACCTGAAGTTACCTTCTCATGCTCACCCACAGTTGAAAGTTGTGAGCCGTTGGACCGACGGCTAGCACTTGTTGGTGTGGACGGATCTCCTGAACTCTTTGTTTTGCCAAACGTCCGCCGGAATGAATCAATAAAACGAGCACTTTCTTTAGGATTGTTGGGTACAGGTATGTTAAACATCTCACAACTCTTGCGTTGTAACTCCTGGTACAAACAGTCCAGCAGGGCTATACGGGTACGGTCCTAGGAGGACATAGCACAATTTGTCTTACATTCTTTATTTCATTTCAGATATGGTACTTGACAGCATTTGAATTTTGAATTAACAACTTCCTCTAGGAAATGACATTTTGTGCATTTTATATATAATATATATCATGATTTATCAATATCAATCTATTAAATGTATCCTCATCATCATCATAATTATCATCATATTTGAAAACTAGCTTTCTATCATTTTATCTTATGATATTAAACTAAACTCATAGTTACAGATAAGTTAAACATTTTAATAATATCCCATGTGTACCTCTAGTAATGTGTTCTGCCCTTCAACAGGCCAATTCATCATTTTAATTACCTTCCCTGTGTATTGTAGTTTGGCAAACTGTTCTTCCTTGTGACAGGCAAGTTAAAGATTTTAATAACATTCCATTGGAATCTCAATGGAAAGTATTCTTATTAGATTTGTTTTACAGAAGAAGTAAGTTATTAGTTTTCTGGTAGTGATACGGAAAATTTTGTTTTTGACCTTGAATTTGAATAAAACAGTGATTTAAGGCTTTTATTATTATTAGGAGTTATTTAAATCTGTAAAATAGATGTGTTTTTATTGCAATTGTTTGCGGCATGTTTTTGCCTTTGATTAAATTTAGAATAGTCTTCCATTGACATATCAATGTGTACTTCTAGTTTGGCAAACTTTTTTGGCTTGTTATAGACAAGTTTAACATTTCAACAACATCCCATGTGTACCTTAATTTTGTCAAACTGTTCTGCCTTGTAGCAGGCGAGTTTAACATTTAAATAACATCCTATGTGCACCTCTAGTTTGGCAGACTGTTCTGCCTTGTAGCAGGCGAGTTTAACATTTAAATAACATCCCATGTGTACCTTAATTTTGTCAAACTGTTCTGCCTTGTAGCAGGCGAGTTTAACATTTAAATAACATCCCATGTGCACCTCTAGTTTGGCAGACTGTTCTGCCTTGTAGCAGGCGAGTATAACATTTAAATAACATCCCATGTGTACCTCTAGTTTGGCAGACTGTTCTGCCTTGTAGCAGGCGAGTTTAACATTTAAATAACATCCCATGTGTACCTCTAGTTTGGCAGACTGTTCTGCCTTGTGGCAGAAGAGTTTAATATTAAAATAACATCCCATGTGTACCTCTAGTTTGGCAGACTGTTCTGCCTTGTGGCAGAAGAGTTTAATATTAAAATAACATCCCATGTGTACCTCTAGTTTGGCAGATTGTTCTGCCTTGTAGCAGGCGAGTATAACATTTAAATAACATCCCATGTGTACCTCTAGTTTGGCAGACTGTTCTGCCTTGTGGCAGAAGAGTTTAATATTAAAATAACATCCCATGTGTACCTCTAGTTTGGCAGACTGTTCTGCCTTGTGGCAGAAGAGTTTAATATTAAAATAACATCCCATGTGTACCTCTAGTTTGGCAGACTGTTCTGCCTTGTGCCAAAAGAGTTTAACATTTAAATAACATCCCATATGTGCCTCTAGTTTGGCAGACTGTTCTGCCTTGTGGCAGAAGAGTTTAACATTTAATTAATATCCCATATGTGTCTCTAGTTTGGCAAACTGTTCTGCCTTGGGCAGAAGAGTTTAACATTTAAATAACATCCCATGTGTACCTCTAGTTTGGCAAACTGTTCTGCCTTGTAACAGGCGAGTTCAGCATTCAGCAGTTTAGCTAACAGGAAGTCCCTGAACTCAGGTCCCTTGGTGAAGACACCTTCCTCGGGCATTGCAGGTCCAAAGTATGGGACGTCTTCTCTGGCTGTCACAGTTACCTATTTTAGGGGAGAGATGACACTTGTGAAAATAAAAAGGATGGAGACAGCATTAGTGGATGAATATTAGGATTTTATAACTGTTACATATGTTAAATAATTGTTTATCAGTAAGCTTAAAATTAAAAAAAAAATAATCCTGGTCTGCTTGACCAACAGAAGGCTTACATAATTTATATGATACAAGGTAAAACACACATTTTTCTTCAAAAATTAAATAGAAATTCTAATATTACTTTCAAATTAACAAATAAACAGAAAATTATTTTGTATTGTTGGTCACCAGTGACCTATCCTCAGCTAGCTGTAAGGAGTCCCAACTCCTTAGCCCCACACCTTGCAGGTTCAAGGCCCTGTTGGCTAGAGACACAAATCTTTAGCCCCTCACCATAAGAATTTAGGTCTCTAGCAGCCAGAGCCCTTACTCCTTAGCCCCTTACCATGTGGATTTGCATCTCTGGCAACTAGAGTCCTAACTCTTTAGCCCCTAATCAAGTAGATTGGGGTCTCTAGCTGCTACAGCCTCCTTAGCCCCTTACCATGTGGATTTGAGTGCCTGGCAGCTAGAGCCCTGACTCCTTAGCCCCTCATCACGAGGTTTCAAGTCCCTGGCAGCTAGAGCCCCAACTCCTTAGCCCCTCACTATGAGGATGTGAGTTCCTGGTAGCTAGAGCCCCTACTCCTTAGCCATTCACCATGTGGAATTGAGCCCTGGCAGCTACAGCCACAACTCCTCAACCCCTCATCATGTGGATTTGAGGCCCTGGCAGCTAGAGCCCCTACTCCTGAACCCCTCACCAAGTGGATCTGGGTCTCCTACTGCTAGAGCCCCAACTCCTTAGCCCCTTACCAAGTGAATTTGAGTCCCTGGCTGCTACAGCCTGAACTCCTTAGCCCTTACCATGAGGATTTAAGTCCCTAGCGGCTAATGCCCCAACTCCTTTATGCCTCACCATGTGGATTTGAGTCCCTGAAAGCTAGAACCTGAATTCTTTAGCACCTCACCATTCTGATTGGACCCATTGGTGGTTAGAGCCCTTTCCACATGGGTTTAGGTCCCTGGTGATTAGAGCTCCAACTCCCCAGCCCCTCACCATATGGGTTTGAGTCCTTGGTGGTACACCAAGTGGGTAAGAATCACAGTTTTGGTGAGATTTTTTTTATGTGGGGAGGTTTCTGAGCTGCACTAAGGAATGCTTGGTTCTTCCAAGATATTTTGTGGCAAAAAAAGCTGAAGCAGTGTTAAAATTCAGAGCTTCTATTAATAGCCCTTATCCTCACTAAATGACCTACAAAAGATACAGTATTTTACTGATTTCAGCATATTATTATGTATGATATAGCTTATCATCTCACCTTGTATTGGGTATGGTCAGTGTTTGGATTCAAAGGCTGGACAACAATGTAACAATGAAGGAAATGGGAGGCAATGACGTTCGGGACAAATGGAGTGTTCTCCTCCTGGAATACTATGGCAACGATGTCGTTACCAATGTGACGCTTCCGCTGAAGCTACAAATATAAAAAATGTAGTAATCAGTTCCTGACAGCTACAGCTTGTGCCTTCATAATACTATTATAATTTGTTAGCATTAAAACACTTTACTATTGCAAAGTATTTCTATATTAGTTTTACTGACGAAAAAGCATTTATTAAATTTTAATAAAAACAATCCATGTGAAAAAAAAGCATCTAAAAGGTAATAAGTGTAATCCTGCTTCAACATTTGGATTGTATAATACTTGTTGTTTAGGTATGACCTTCTTATGTGAATAAAGCATAAGACTGAATCAGTAGGAAGTCGTTAAGACTTAAGGCTTTTGCATTCATGACAAACTATTTGTGCGTAAGAAGTGTTTTGAATATATGTTAACAAGGATATGACCATACATGTAGTTATATTTTGTATGACTGTTGCGTAAAATTAAAATTCAAGTTTGCTGACATGTGAACATTATATATATGATGTTTTTTGCTTAATGTATAAGATACTAATCTTTGTGGAAAAATGATATAATACGAGGCAAAACTGACATAAATAGATGTGCAAATGCTCACATATATTCATGTGCATTATATTATAAGATGTGCAAGAGGATGACAATTGCCCATCCAAAGGATGTATGAAGAAAGTCAAATGTTTCCAACTGAAAAAAAGAGTAGCAAAGATTGCCACTGGAACTGACATATGGCCCAGAGTCAATTTGTAAATAATGACCTCAATATGACCTTGGCTGTTGCACTTGTTAAGTGCTTGTCCATGGTAAAAGTAAAAAGTGCTTTGGTCATAAAAAGAATTCATTTCTGAAATCGAGGTTTGGAACACATAATCTATCTTGCAAAGATTGCTTAAAATAAATCTAAGGTCCATTTCAGTAAGACCAGTTACCTGTTGGTTGTCTCCCTCGGTGTAGGGGAGCATGGTGGACACATGGAACATAATCTCCCGACCATGAAACTGAGTATACAATGACTCCTGGCCTGTCTGGCCATGTATCGTGTCCAGGCCACCACGGTAACCTTCAAAGTTCTTTAGCGATACCTTGTGGCCAATACACTGGAGGAACTCCTCCATTGCGTGACTGTGGTGAATGTTGCCAAACAACTCCTCCTCCTTGGTCTGATATAAATTTGGTTAGACTTTAAGTACATGTTACTGGTCTAAATAAGCGTTTATGCTTGTGGTAAACAAGCGGGCCAAGATGGCCTTTTTTTGCTCATATGTGTGCTGTAGACAATCAGTTTCATTTTTCATTTTTTTACTACATAGCCATGTATGGAAAGTAGTAATATTCTTAGAACTCTCTCAGTAGAGGGGCACCCAAGAAACATGTATACTAAATATCAAGGCTCTAGATCATGTATTTTCTGACCATAAAATGTCTAAATAGCCATAAAGGCCATGATTAGCAGCCATGTGGTTTGACAGATCAAAATTATTTGAACAAACTCAGTACAGGGCCACTGAAAGAACATGTATACCAAATATCAAGGCTCTAACTTCTGTGACGTTTATTTAAGGTATTCCAAAATAGCCATATAGGTTACATAACTATTCACACCCTTGGCAGCCATGTTTTATTTACATATTTAATTCTTTGAATACAGCAAAAGCTCATAAGGAACATACACACCAAATATCCAAGTCCTAAGTTTTCTAGATTCTGAAAAAATGATTTTCAGTTGTGTTTTTATATAACTATATAACTATATATTGAAAATGACCTTGCCCCTAGTGACCATGTTTTTTGAAGGATCAAAACTACATATAATATATATATATATATATATATATATATATATATATATATATATATATATATATATATAAAATGGCCAAGACCCTAGTGGCCATGTATTTTTTAACAGATTAAATTCTTAAACAATCTTGAAACAGCGATATCTAAGGAACGTGAAATCTACATATCAAGGCTCTAGCTTATGTAGGTACTGACAAGAAGACTTTCAAAGTTATTCTTTACAGTCATATATGAAAAATGGCCATGCTTTTGTCAGCCATGTTTTCTGATGGATTTTATTATTTTTAATGATCTTAAAATAGGGCTACCCAAGAAAAATGTATATCAAATATCAGGTCTCTAGCCCTAGTAGTTTTCAAAATTTTCAATTTTTTCATGTAGCCATGTTATGAACACTGTACCTGATAACTATGTTTTTGGAAGGATTGAATTTCTTTAAACAACATTTCCTCCCCGCTGCCATTGCTCTTGAAAGATTAAGTACATCACTTTGATCTTATAGTGCTTCTTGTAAGTCTTTTATTAATGCAGAAAGCCTCTCTTGGGTTAAAATAACATGTTTTGTGAATGAACATTCTAAGTACTTGGTTATTTGTGTATTAAGACTACAGAAAAATGTCATAAAATATACAAACTAGCATTGAAAGGGTCAGATTGTTCTGCATCCAGTATTATTTAAGTACTTTAAGTTTGCTGTGATTAGTTTACCTGTTTGAATGTTTGGTAGATGATGCCAAACTTGAAGTTGTTTGTAAGCCGATGTTCATCATACCTCACAATCATCTCCGAGCCTTTTGTGGTCAGGACGGGTTGGAATGGGGTGCCATTGTACTCCTCACACATCAACTAGACAGATTAACAGCAACAAGTTAGGGGAAGGTGTGTGCAGGACTTGCAATACAGAATATTTATCAATTGTGCTATTTAACAAATTCAATAATGACAATGCTATGGTATTCACTGCTTCAGACATTTACATTTTGAGACAATGACAGGTGGAGATAAAGCTGTTGTACATAATTTTTTTGTTAGATGAACCATCCCCTCTCAAACAAATTTTAATCTGACCATTTTGGCAAGGCTGACACATGAGAGGAATGACTTTACTAGCCTGACACACTCATGAGAGGAATGACTTTACTAGCCTGACACACTCATGAGAGAAATGGCTTTACTAGCCTGACAGATTCATGAGAGGAATAGCTTTACTAGCCTGACACATTTATGAGAAGAATGACTTTACTAGCCTGACACACTTATGAGAGGAATGACTTTACTAGGCTGACACACTCATGAGAAGAATGGCTTTACAAGCCTGACAGATTCATGAGAGGAATAGCTTTACTAGCCTGACACATTTATGAGAGGAATGACTTTACTAGGCTGACACACTCATGAGAAGAATGGCTTTACTAGCCTGACACATTTATGAGAGGAATGACTTTACTAGGCTGACACACTCATGAGAGAAATGGCTTTACTAGCCTGACAGATTCATGAGAGGAATAGCTTTACTAGCCTGACACATTTATGAGAGGAATGACTTTAATAGGCTGACACACTCATGAGAAGAATGGCTTTACAAGCCTGACACACTTATGAGAGGAATGACTTTACTAGCCTGACACACTTATGAGAGGAATGACTTTACTAGCCTGACACACTTATGAGAGGAATGACTTTACTAGGCTGACACACTCATGAGAGGAATGGCTTTACTAGGCTGACACACCCATGACAGGAATAGCTTTACTAGGCTGACACACTTATGAGAGGAATAGCTTTACTAGCCTGACACACTTATGAGAGGAATAGCTTTACTAGCCTGACACACTTATGAGAGGAATGACTTTACTAGGCTGACACACTCATGAGAGGAATGGCTTTACTAGGCTAACACACTCATGAGAGGAATGACTTTACTAGGCTGACACACTCATGACAGGAATGACTTTACTAGGCTGACACAATCATGAGAGGAATGACTTTACTAGCCTGACACACTCATGAGAGGAATGACTTTACTAGGTTGACACACTTATGAGAGGAATGACTTTACTAGGCTGACACACTCATGAGAAGAATGGCTTTACAAGCCTGACACACTTATGAGAGGAATGACTTTACTAGCCTGACACACTTATGAGAGGAATGACTTTACTAGCCTGACACACTTATGAGAGGAATGACTTTACTAGGCTGACACACTCATGAGAGGAATGGCTTTACTAGGCTGACACACCCATGACAGGAATAGCTTTACTAGGCTGACACACTTATGAGAGGAATAGCTTTACTAGCCTGACACACTTATGAGAGGAATAGCTTTACTAGCCTGACACACTTATGAGAGGAATGACTTTACTAGGCCGACACAATCATGAAAGAAATGACTATACAAGCCTGACACACTCATGTGACGAATGACTTTACTAGGCTGACACACTCATGAGAGGAATGGCTTTACTAGGCTGACACACTCATGAGAGGAATGACTTTACTAGGCTGACACACTCATGACAGGAATGACTTTACTAGGCTGACACAATCATGAGAGGAATGACTTTACTAGCCTGACACACTCATGAGAGGAATGACTTTACTAGGTTGACACACTTATGAGAGGAATGACTTTACTAGGTTGACACACTTATGAGAGGAATGACTTTACTAGCCTGACACACACATGAGAGGAATGACTTTACTATGCTGACACACTCATGAGAGGAATGGCCTTATTAGCCTGACTCACACATGAGAGGAATGACTTTACTAGGCTGATACATACATGAGAGGAATGACTTTACTAGGCTGACACAATCATGAGAGGAATAGCTTTACTAGCCTGACACACTTATGAGAGGAATGACTTTACTAGCCTGACACACTCATGAGAGGTATGACTTTACTAGGCTGATACACTTTGAGAGGAATGTCTTTACTAGGCTGACACACTCATGAGAGGAATAGCTTTACTAGGATGACACACACATGAGAGGAATGGCTTTACTAGGCTGACACACTCATGAGAGGAATGACTTTACTAGCCTGACACACACATGAGAGGAATGGCTTTACTAGCCTGACACACTCATGAGAGGAATGGCTTTACTAGGCTGACACATTCATGAGAGGAATGGCTTTACTAGCCTGACACACACATGAGAGGAAGGGCTTTACTAGCCTGACACACACATGAGAGGAAGGGCTTTACTAGCCTGACACACTCATGAGAGGAATGTCTTTACTAGCCCGACACACTCATGAGAGGAATGGCTTTACTAGCCTGACACACTCATGAGAGGAATGGCTTTACTAGCCTGACACACTCATGAGAGGAATGGCTTTACTAGCCTGACACACTCATGAGAGGAATGGCTTTACTTGCCTGACACACTCATGAGAGGAATGGCTTTACTAGCCTGACACACTCATGAGAGGAATGGCTTTACTAGGCTGACACACTTATGAGAGGAATGGCTTTACTAGCCTGACACACTCATGAGAGGAATGGCTTTACTAGCCTGACAAACTCATGAGAGGAATGACTTTACTAGGCTAACAAACTCATGAGAGGAATGGCTTTACTAGGCTGACACACTCATGAAAGGAATGGCTTTACTAGGCTGACACTCATGAGAGGAATGGCTTTACTTGCCTGACACACTCATGAGAGGAATGGCTTTACTAGCCTGACACACTCATGAGAGGAATGGCTTTACTAGGCTGACACACTTATGAGAGGAATGGCTTTACTAGCCTGACACACTCATGAGAGGAATGGCTTTACTAGCCTGACAAACTCATGAGAGGAATGACTTTACTAGGCTAACAAACTCATGAGAGGAATGGCTTTACTAAGGCTGACACACTCATGAGAGGAATGGCTTTACTAGCCTGACACACACATGAGAGGAAGGGCTTTACTAGCCTGACACACTCATGAGAGGAATGCCTTTACTAGCCTGACACATTACTAGGCTGACAAACTCATGAGAGGAATGACTTTACTAGCCTGACACACTCACGAGAGGAATGACATTACTAGGCTGACACACTCAGGAGAGGAAGGACTTTACTAGGCTGATACACTCATGAGAGGAATGACTTTACTAGGCTGACACACTCATGAGGAATGACTTAAGTAGGCTGACACACTCAGGAGAGAAATGACTTTTCTAGGCTGACACACCCATGAGGAATGACTTTACTAGCCCGACTTACTCAGGAGAGGAATGACTTTACTAGGCTGACACACTCATGAGAGGAATGGCTTTTCTTATTCATAGACAATGTCACTAAAGTCGAGAAAAACTTTAGTGCCTTTTAGGCTAAGACTATGTCAAATTAAGCTTTTACTGGACGCAACTTTCTATTGTTTAAAATCTAGCTGTCAGTTGTATGGTTGTGTCCTCATTTGTTCATAGTAGTTTGTTCAAGAAATAATACATGTATTAATATCAAGGTTTTTTCAAATTAAAAGCTAATTCCAATCAGAGGGGGCTAGTGCACAACTGTAATAAATGTTATCAACTTGTTTGCATTGTGCCACACATCATCATTTTGGCATAGTTCTTGGTAAAGTGACCCTACCTTAGCTAATTTCATAGGACTAGGTACATCACCAACAGAGTTGAGTGGGAACACATTGTGTCTACTCCATAACCGGGTTCTGGAATAGTTAAAAAAGCTCTCAGAACAAATCATACAACAAGTATTTCAATTGCAAAATATAATAAGATAAATCTGCTATTAAGGTTACTCTTAAAATATAATATAAAAAAATAATTTAAGAAAAAAAGCTTATTATAAAGTTATTAGAATGATAACAATGGTAGCAATAATTAAGATGATGATGATGAGAGAGCTAATAAAGACATTGTTTTGTTTGTTTTAACAGTTTATAACCCCACTAACAATTTTTTAGTAATCAAAGGAATGGTGTCCAACTGAAGCAGTTATATTGCTGCCTTCACAGTGTAAAGCATGCCATGAACACCTCACATGATCCACAAAAAGTCACAATATCCAGACACCAAGTCAACCAGTTGTAGGCATATATAGGCCTTATATAGGCATTAGCATGGGGGCTATTTCTCTATCATATTTAATGACTCAAGTAGGTTATAACCCTGGTTTAAAATCGGGGCCTCCAGAACCTGGAGCCATGCCCTACTTGCTTTTACAGATCCAAAATGATGACAACAATCATGATGAACAGTGAAGATGATGGTGATAATGATGATAATGATGATGATAATTATAACAAAGATTATTGCAGCAATGATGAAAACTGATGAAGATGATGATTGGCATTAATCTTATATTTTACATTTTATGCATTTTCCCTAATTTTCACAAAGTTCCTTCAAACTGTCTGTACAGAATGATAAATCCAACAAGAGGGCCATAATTGAACTCTATTGCTTATCTTAGTGTGGTACACCTTTATAATGAGCAAGGAAATAAGTTTAAACAGACTAGAATTATTGTAATACATGAACACAAGCAACATTTGGACAATCAGTCTCAAGTTGATCCAAAATATTTGGAACGGGAATATATTCAAGGGTTTACAGTGAGAGGTTTTGAAAGTTTTACTACATAGCCAGCCGTTGAACAGTCTAGATATAGGGCCACCCAAGGAAAATGCAAACCAAATATCAAGGCTCTAGCTCTTGTTGTTGAGGATGAAGTGACAGTGACGGTGGTGATGGTGATGATGACAATGACTCGCCTTAGAACTACTCGTATCTGAGAATCCCCATTATCATGCTCCTCTTTAAAGGAGAGGATGATTGGTCCAATATTTTCATCCAACACATAGCAATTAAAATGTTCCTGAAAACAAAGAGAAAAACACATTATTTGTGTAGTACTGCCGAACTTCTATGCCATGACATGACAGTCAACCTTTGTCTAAAATCAATACAATACTGATTTTGAATTGATCTAGTGTTCAAATATTGAATTCCAATTAAATGTTATTAAGAATATGTTTGCTTGTTTGTTGGGCTTATCAGCCCACCAACAGTATTTAAGTTATCTGGAGATTGTGTCAACTTGAAGCAGATATAGTGCTGCCTTCAATGTGTATAGCATGCCGTGAACACCAGGCATGATACCACACCCAGTCACATTATCCTGACACCGGGCCATCCAGTCATGGAACCACCCTTATATTTGCTTGAACATTAGCAAGGGTGTTATACCACTACCAATTTTCAAGACTTTGGTATATTGGGCCCGGAATTGAACCCAGGGCCTCCCGTACCTAGAGCCAACACTCTATCGACTGCGCTCCCAGGTCCGGTTTTATTAAGAATAACATTAGTCCAGTTCAGCCTTCCTCAGACTGGACATACATGTAGCAATGGCCAGCTTAGCGACGTGCCCTTGCTGTAACTGGGGTCACTCATGTGGAAACCTGTACAAGTGAGATGTATTTTACAGATGTTTTAGTTGCTTAAAATAAATGAGCATTATCTGAATGACTTGCATTATATAGAACAAACAAAAGTTATAAATGATATTTTATAAAAGTCTGACTCTTCCATGGTGTTAGACTTTGTGGCTTTATTTGAAAGAAATCTTCATGTTTAAGTGCAAATAGGTCTAGAAGCTGAACAAAAATACTGGTGTCTCTCAAATATTACAATAGAATTTTTTTTTTCTTTTTTTAACATCAGTGCAATGAATGTTAATTTTGATTCATGTCAATCATAACATTTCTTTTAATACACAAAATTCAATCTATCTATTCTATAAGATGTTACTGTTTCTTACTAAATTATTACCCCCCCCCCCCCCCCATGACCATTACATTATTTTCTATTCTATTTATTTTCTCACATTGATGAGACAATTGTTTTAAGTTCGAATGTGTTTTTTCTTAAAAACTTACAGTGTGCCAAGTAGCTACATTAGTGATATTTTTTTAACTGACTTTTCCACTACAGATGTCCTTGTTTAATGTTTATAGTCCATGTGTAGGCGCTTGTCAGGTGTAAGACAATTTTTATTTTGTTTGTATGAAATTGTAGAGAAGAAAGATGTGTTTTAACATTCTTTACTGCAATCAAATTAATAAATACAATGTCAGTCTTAGAGACAAGACCATTGTGATTAATGTCAATGTTTTATCCATACAACATAATTTTTAAAATTGGAAAATAAAAGTGATACCAGAAATGCACATTTTTATCATATAAATCATAAATATTCAAGAAACAATTAAGCCTGAATTCACACATTGCTGATACATAAGAGCACTCTAATAATATAGTATTTTTTTATTAAGAAAATAACCAACTTTCTCAAAAAAAAAGTCCAATTTTCTAAACAAGGACTGAGTGTTACAAACACAAGTAGAAATCCTATAATATGATTGGCTAAGAGGTTTGACAAAGAAATACCTGAGGAAAGAAATATAATAACTAGTCTGGAGTTCCTTCCCCTGGTCATTATGTGATTGGGTCTGGCAAATGCAAATAATGGCAGCCTCAGTGCTCTATAGTTCACATATGGAAAAAGTATTTTTGGCTCAAACAAACAATTCTTTTCACAATCAAAAGAAAAAAAAAATAAGCTAATGATGGATAAGCTTTCCAGGATCAATTCTCTTGGCTGATAAAAATACAAATATTTAAAGTGTACAGTAATTTCCGAAGGAATTTTATTCCGGATAACTATATGGTTGAACATGACGTACTTACGATCTTGGCCTTACTCAATAATGCCATGTGATTGGCATTTTAATCAAATATAAATTATATTAAGCACAAGAATGATTGCAAAAATAACATATATATCAGGTTTCTAATGATTAAAGCAAGAGAAAAGAAGAGAGAGGGATGGGGCAAAGAAATAGCAGGGGCAACGAAGACCGATTTTGACATTCCTTCTAGTTGGTTTGACACCGAAAAATGGTTTGTTTCTTCAGTGTACATGTAGGAGATGCATTCTAAAGTGTATCTGGACGAAAGAGGAATCTTTTTAATTGGGTTACTACACTGAGCATACTGCTGTGAAAAAAGGCTTAAACATAAACCCTGAATAAAATTACTTTGCTGTTAATAACTGATTCAAATTATTCCCCCAAAATATGCGCAGACAGGCAAACAAATATCTCCCTTTATGTTCGAAATAATCGATTTGTAACTTAAAATAATCAAATTTGAAGCAATCAAGTCTATATATCTGCAAATCATTTATATAAAATATGGACTTTTTCCATATTTTCTCTTCTCATATGAAAACAATCAGCAACCTCCTTATACTGACATTCAAAATAAATATAAGTTGATTATAAGTTACAACATACGAATGATAAATGTCTATCATTACAAACATAATGAGGGCTGGCACTATAAAACTCTATTACTCTCTCGCTTAAGTCATTAGAAATGTAATTAAAATGCAGGCTTTTCACTTTTTCCCTTGCTTACATAATTATAAATCTTATTAAAATGCCGATCTCATACATGGTATATTTATGTCTGGTAGAGCTAGGTCAATATCGTAAGTATGTCATGTTCACCCATATATTTATCCGGAATAAAGTGGCCGAAATAACGGTACACTTTCAATATTTGTTTTATGTATTAGCTCTGAGAACTGATCACAGCAAATTAAATAAGCACTGGGTTCTATTTATATATTTATATCTATCAGTTGTGAAAAGAATTTTACAAGTGAGCAACAAAATACAGCATTTCCCTATATAATCTACAGACCATTGTAGGCCACCATTAGTTGCCTTTACCTGATGTACTTACTGTCTGTCATATCAGTATGCAGGGAACCAGACTTTTTAATAACAGTGACATTGGCCCACCATGCATTCACAAGTCTTCAAGCAGTTTTCTCAAACAAGCTATATTTTATGGAAGATTTATTAATGTATCCCATTTTAAAAAAAAAGAAATAAAAATAAGTAAATAAAAAAATAAATTAAAAAAATGGGGGGACAGACAGTAGGTAGTAACCAAAATTTTATTTTAAAAAATATTGACCTATCAGACACAAAGTTTATAAACATACATATATAACTCAAGTTATGTGGGAGATTGTTTTTTGAGGACCAGACCAACTTTTAACATCCAGTATGTCTTGTCTAACAATAGTTAGTAGGGTGAACTAAATTGCAAGAGTTACACTACAACAATGCTATACCCTGCCCAAGAAATGCTCCCTGTAACAGTGTGCCGTCTCATCCTTTTCAATGCCTGGGACAGGTAACTCTGGTCCCCCAGGATCCAGCGAGGGACATGATGGATGTATGGTAAAGCCACAATGTGACGGCAGGTACACCATGGGGTAGGGACCCTGCTTGCAGAGTAACTGAAACAGGTACACAGTATCCTCAACATAAACTTTCAGCTCTTAATTGTGATAACTCTTCAACTCTAAAAAAATGTGGAAACAAGAGGACCATGATGGCCCTTAAACACTCACAGGATGACACAGGCTTTCAGTAGGTTCAAATCTGGCATCAAGTAAGTAAGAGTAATTAACTTAAGAAATCTTGGTGAAGAATGGACCATAAGTGTGGCCACTGGGTTGATAACATTTTCTAGAAATTTACCAAGTAAACTACTGAATCCACATGACTCACTTCAAATAATATGTAAGATTTCATACTGACAAACATGCTGGCCAAGTTAAGTGAAGATTGACCCCACATGACCCAATAATATAATCATCCAAGATTTGATGCAGACAAACAATCTGATCAAGTTTGGTAAAGATTAGGCTATGAATGTGGCCTCTAGTGTGTTCACAAGCTTTTTCTAAGATTTGGCCTAGTAACCTACTTTCTGACTCCACATGACCCAATAATGAACTCGTCCAAGATTTCATTCAGACAAACATTCTGACCAAGTTTGGTGAAGATTGGCTTATAAGTATGGCCTGTAGTGTGTTCACAAGCTTTTTCTAAGATTTGACATAGTGACATAATTCTTGACCCCACATGACCAATCCAAGATTTCATTCAGACAAACATTCTGACCAAGTTTGGTGAAGATTGGGCTATAAATGTGGTCTCTAGTGTGTTCACAAGTTTTCCTAAAATTTGACCTAGAGACCTACTTTTTGACCCCAGGTGACCCAATAATGAACTCATCCAAGATTTCATGCAGACAAACATTCTGACCAAGTTTGATGAAGATTGGATAAAAACTGTGGCCTCTAGTGTGTTCACAAGCTAATATGTTGACGGCGGATGATGAACGACAGATGAACGACAGACGCGGGACGAAGCAGTATCACAAAAGCTTCGCTTGAGCTCGTTGTGCTCAGGTGAGCTAAAAGAACTATAGACAGAAATAATAAATAATGGTCAGATATGTTGCATATACATGCATTTTTCTGCTAGAAAACTGATTTAATTATAAACAAAGTTCCTAATAATAGCATCAAAATGTCAGAAAACAGCTGGATTAAAAAAAGACTGTGATTTTGTTTAGCATTATGTAACATACTAAAACATTTGTTCAGAATTTTTACTGTGACTAACATCTAACTTTGAATATATTGTATTTCATAATCAACCCTACATGAACATAATCAAAATGAAAAGTCTATGCAAATTTATATTGATCTTAAAACTATGTTTTTTTTTATTTAAACAAACAGGTACCAAACATATAACATAATTCTGAGTTAAGAGTTTAAGTATATTGTACATTACATGTCAATCAGTTTAAGTTGTAGCCTTACTTCTTTAACTGTGTCTATGTCTTTCTTTTTTGGCAAGGCTTCATCTGTGTTTAACTGTAAAACAAAATAAAATAGTTGTTATTCATAAAAACTCCTGTTGTAAGATTACACAATGGTACAGCGTTAGTAATGAAAGCTCACTTGACTTATGACAAGTTGATTCTATAGAGTCCTGAGCTCAATTTAAACTTTTTTTTCTACAAGTTCATACAACACAATTCTGAACAAATTTTTAAATCGAAATGCAAGAAATAAAACAAAAATGTGAAAATAGAAATGCATGATATCTCTGTATTACTCATGCGAGTGCCGTAGACATTTAGAAATAATAAGTAAGAAATATCAGCAATGTTAAAGAGACCAAAAAACAAACAAAAAATATACACACTACACAAGTAACATATTGACAACCAGTTTCAATTTTTTTCTAACATGGCCATATAATTATGAGAAATGACCACCCGCTTGATTGAAAATGTGGCAGATAGAGTCAAGGTCAAGTTCAATGTTACAAGCGTTTATGTTATTTGTGTTAACTTATGCCATTGATTCTAAACTTACCAGTTCCTGTATCAAGCACCCATGTGGGGGTATTATTCACCTTTAGTGATAATTCAAGTTTTCCATATATGGCTATATAGAAAAACTTCTTGTCAGAAACTACAAGAGTTAGAGCCTTGATATTTGTTATACATGTTCCTAGGTGGCATTGTATCAAGACTGTTCTAAAGTATGATCTGTCAAAACATATAGCCAACCAGAGGGGTGGCCATTTTCCACAAATATGATTACATAGAAAAAAATAAAAAATATTTACAAATGCTAGAACCATGATATTTGATATACATGTTTCTTGGGTGAAACTGTATTTTGTTCAGTATATATTATATAAATTAGAGTTATTAAGCTGATGAGTCTTTTCTATTTTTAGTAGCAGTAAACTTGACATTGACCCAACCAGCCCCAATGTCGAACTTTTTCTGTATGTTGTAATGTTAGACATGTATACAAAAAATTGTTTAAACCGGTAAAGCCCTTCATGATTTATCGTTCTGAAAATATTTATATATTTTTAGTAACAGTGATCTTGACACTGACCTCACCAGCCCCAAAATCGAACTTGACTGTATCTTATGATGTTAAATCTCTGTACCAAAAACTGTTTAAATATGTCAAGCCTTTCATGAGTTATCATTCAGAAACCATGAAAACAGACAGACAGACCGACAAGCTTCTAGATACCTCCTCAAACTTCATTAGTGGGGATATAATGACCATGCTCGTGGCATCTATGTAAATTAATGAATCTACAGTGGGTGATCACAATAGCTCACACTTAACATAAGCTCAGGTGGGCTAAAACACTAAAGGTTTAAAAATTATGCCATAATAAATTTAAATAAATTTATTAAATAATAAATGAATTCTTAAGTTTTAAACAAAACTACCCCGCTAATGGCTAATGCAGAATATAACTTCATTTTAGTAAAAATTAATTATTAAAATTTAACTACAAATCATATTTTAAGTTATTAGCTAGTGTTAATAAGTGTCCCTGATTAACATATCTGATTAAGTGAGGAAACGTTAGCAAAGAAACTGTGTAAATGGTGCATTAATGTCGGTCTATTTTATCAACATAACACAATCATTTAAATGCTTAACTGAATATAACTGCACAAGTTACTTTACAGATAGCTAATTGCTAGTACACCGACAGAAGACAAAAAATAATTGAACTGACAATTCTTTACATTGCGCTATAACCACAAGAACTACAGAGAGAAAATATAAATAACCAACAATGCCTACACTGAATGACACCAGTGCAGGTATATCCTCCAATTCAAAAAGCATTTCAACAAAAACAGAAAGACTGCTTAATTTTACTTACTTTTTTTTAAGACTGATTCAAATTACTAAATTTATGGTTTAAATGTCCAAAGTTTAAATTAAATTAAAATCCCATGGAAACATCACCTTGTTTGTAACATGGATTTCATATGTAAGCTTACATTTATACATATCATACTTGTAACATTTGTTAACATCTGAATGTTATAACAAATTTTAATGAAAATTTCCTATGAACATATTCCAGCTATTGTCATCTGTTCCTTCTAGAAACATACAAGGGACACTATTTAGAAGAGTAGTGCAGGTTTTTTTTCAACCACTTGAAATATAAAAATTTTGTTTAACTGAGCCCTTCAAAGTATGACCCGTCTGCCTCCACACACATATTATCATTTCCGGAATGCTGCCCGGTACTCCTCTTTAGGTATATGTTGCAGAAACTGATAGACAGCGCTGCCTATACCACAACGGGATTCAAAACGTTGCTTTGCCAGCATTTCCTTTAGTTTTGGGAACAACCAAAAGTTACAGGGGGACAGGTCAGGGCTGTATGGAGGATGGTCTAAGACATCAAGCCCAGATTCTTTCAGATACTCCCCTACCGTAGCAGATTTATAGACCAGTGTGTTATCATGGAGTAATTTAATGTCACGGAAGCCAGTGCACAGTCTGCGTTTCTGATATAAAACAACAAGTTGAGTAAGAATGCTTTCTCTGTAGAACTTTCCAGTGACAGAACTACCTTTCAGGGCTGGAATTTGAAGAACTGGACCTTTCGAATCAAAGAATATCATATACACAATGCCATTTGATGTCTTGCAATGGCGCGCATGACAGGTCTGTCGCCCTCAGATGAAACCCAAACCCAATATTTAGCCTTAGATTTGGGTTCAAAATGATAGATATAGGTTTCATCACCTGTAACTTTCACTTCCAAATGACATGGGTTACATTTATCATATTTTTCTATCATTTGTGATACAAGTGTAACCCACATTGTTAATGCTTGCAGTGTGCAAATACGGTACCCAGTGCGCACAGACCTAACGTAGCCAAAGCCTTTCACGTAAGATCTTCAGATCACTTAATGAATGAATGCTAGTTAATTCTTCTTTCTCTTGCATGGTACGACGTGCATCTTTTTCCTTAATTAATGTTTTCATGGTAGCAAATGCTCTTTTCCGTCAAAATGGAAACTGGGGGTAATATTCAATTGTCTCCTGACCATCGTTAAAATGACGTACCCACTTGCAAACTGTAGCATATTTCAAAGCATCATTGCCATAAACATTCTGCAAATCAGCATGAATTTCTGTCGGCAGATACTCTAGCAGTACTCGAATCTTACAATATACCCTCTATTCAGAGATTTATCAATCCATATTGAATGCTATATTGTACAATAGTATACAGAACCACATGTTGAAAAAATACCCAGCGGAGAGCGCACATGGACCATGTGTGCCTTGAAACCGTTTGAGAGAGGAATGTTTACACTAGCTCTGTGTAAAGAATCGAGCCATTTCATTATCGAGTTAAAAGTTATAGGCTTACTCTACGAACTTAAAAAGTGTCCCTCGTATGAAAAAGTATTGCAGACGTATCATAATGTTCACACAGAATTATAAAACTGAAAGTTGTTGATTGTCTTAAAGGATTAGAAATAAAAGTTTGGTAAACACTGATAGGAGATAAGAATAAAGCAACATAAGGGAAAACTAAGTTTACATTACAATGTAATGTACTCTGACCAAGAAAAATAAGCCTAAAGACACATTAACCATCAGAAATATTCCATTTTAACATAATAACTGTATGGTTATTCAGAACCCTGATGGGGTTTTTTATACATTGTCAATATAAAATACCTCAATGTGACAATAATATTTAAATAAATATTTATTTTTTTTAAATTCAGGTACCAGCAATAATTAGCCTATATTTTACTAAACTTTCTTTCTAAATTATATTTAATAAAATATGCTGAAAATATAAATCTACTTCTTGTCAAAACTAATTTAAAACAAACAAACAGGACTGAATTGTTTTAACCGTTATACCTTGCAGACCAAAGTGTTCTTTTAAGTACAAGCTGAACTATGGCAGCTGCTTTTATGCTCACCACTTTTTTTTTCTATCACTTGTATTGCTTATTCGAACAAAACCTTTAAAATACAATTTTGAAGAAGTCCCAGAATCTGGAAGAAATTAGAATTAAATCATGTGTTTGGTATGCTCATGTCTTGCAAATATATTAACAAAGTGTGATACTGTCTGTAAATCAAATATTAAGAAAGAAATGAAAAGTACCTTAAACTTGTACATGACAATAACTTAGAAATAGCATGATGTAAAGATTTTGGTACATCCACCAAGGGGTCTCATATTTCTAGGTCAGATTACATTCAGAAAAAGCAACATAGTTAATGATAAAATCAAGCAGAACAGAATAAGGGACAAAAGGTTCACAGTGGTCTCCCTTCATTAGCCCTGACATACATCACTGCAAACTACCAGCTTTGATGTTAATAAAATACAGACAAGCAGAGAAAATTCTATTCTTAATTTCCCAGCATGGTTAGGCAATTTTACAATTCTGACATCTTTTTGTTTGACAAGAAATATCATCATCAATTGCTTTAATCGACTGATTTTATCAGTCAGTTGCCGAATGTGCATTTTTTTTTATTAAACCCACTAGATTTATGGGCAGATAACACTGCAGTGATAAGTAAGACATGAGCCTTGCAGAATCATTTTTTCAGTTGAAATTTTCTCAAGCTCAAATTTTCAACTCCCAAAAACTTCTTACAGAGACATTGTTACAATTCTTAATTGTTATACGTCATTAAGCTGTGAAGATTGCAGTATTTGCAGTTTAATATAATATAAAAAATGTAACTGAAACTGACTGTTGCCCCTGAAGATGCAATGACCTTAAATATGGCATTGATCTTAAGGGTTGCATGTGGATGACACAAATTCAAGCTTGTGACATTAAGATGGTTAAGTTGGATTAAATACTTGTGAAAAAGTTATTGCCAAGAGATTAATTTACAGCATGAATACCGTAATAAAAGTGACTTTAAGTATGATCTATAATATGCACCTGTAAATGTTTTGTGTGGGCACCATCGAGTGTATGTCTCTATGTAATTACTTGAAGTTGTATTGAAGTACTAGACATAATAATGAATATAGTGAAAGACACAAAATCGAAATGGACTTGCACAGATACACTGACATCTGTCTGTTGAGCCAGGAAGCATAAAAAATATGAAGTGCTAAAAATAAGAGGTTGAGCAAAATCTCAAAAGAGAAAAATTCCTGCAAGTGGAACTTGAGGGAGCATTAGAACCCCTGTGACATAAGTTTTGGAGAGTGTAACTAAGGACTATGTGCATGGGATGATCAGCCGAACCTGTAATGCAAGTGGCAAGGAACATCGCTGGTCCTCATAACGCCGACTCTGATAGCGTAACAGAGTCTCAAAAAAATCTGGACCCTAGACAAAGTGAAGACAGCAAAACTATAATTTTGTGTGTTTCATGCATAGCATACCTTGTATCAAATTTCAGCTCAAAATAAAAAAGCAGGTACAAGTAGCCCCAGGGACTGTGGGACTCAAACTTTGATCTTGAGTTTTGTTATTAAGCATTGGTCTGGTCTGGGAGCAAAAAACACAGACCTAGTAGGGTGCAAGGTCTTCAACTTGCAGTCAAAATTTGCCAACAACTTTTCAAATCTAACCAAATGATGGTAGAGAAAGGCCCAGTACTATAACTCCAAAGTTTTATATCCTCCGACCCAGGTTCTTGAATATGATTGTAGGTTTAAGGTCAATGTTCTATGACCTTTGACCTAGATTGTTGGGAAAGTACATAAAAAAGAGAACATACAAGGCACTTGGTGGCAAATACTGGCTGGAATGTCAATATCAAGGAGCAAAGAATCAATCAATGAAACCATCTAAGCAAATAAAAGAAACTGTTATTTTTATGTATTATATTGCACCAAGGTGATTTACAAATTACTTTTGTAAGGGGGATTAAATGAAATTTCAATATAATCAATCTTAAAAGCATTGTGTAATTATGAAACAAAAAAAATCTCTATTTGTAAAGGAAATTTTCATGTTGTGATAAAAACAAACATAAAAGCATACATGGAAACATTATTTTGGAATTTTTACTTAATTAATAGAAGGAGTACAATAATAACTCAGCCAGGACAGTTAGAGAGACAGTCTAGGTTTGGTGCAATAGAGGACACAGCAGGGAACACATCCATAAAGAATCTTTGTTAGTTCCAGTAAAAAAACCTTTAACCTTAAGGTATGGTTTAACCTTAAGGTATTGTTCTTGGTTATTCTAAGTATTTTTTGAAAAAGTAAACATTACAAAAATTAATTAAAGATTCATTATGAATAGATGCCAAGTTAGCAAATGAAGGTGTAAAATATAATAAAACATTTTTTCAACAATATTCAATTTATCTGGAGGTAGAGCTCACATGAAGCAGATACAGAGCTATCATTACTGTAATTGCATGCCATGAGTTACTGACATGAAACTTTGTTCTATTTCCATTAACTCCATACCCCGGTGATGTAAGTACCTGGCATGAAACTGTGTTCTAGACACATTGCCCTGAAACCCCGCTGATGTGAGCACCTGGCATGAAACTGTTCTAGACACATTGCCCTGATACCCCGCTGATGTGAGCACCTGCCATGAAGCTGTTCTAGAAACATCGCACTGATACCCCGCTGATGTGAGCACCTGGCATGAAACTGTTCTAGACACATTGCCCTGATACCCCACTGATGTGAGCACCTGGCATGAAACTGTTCTAGACACATTGCCCTGATACCCCGCTGATGTGAGCACCTGGCATGAAACTGTTCTAGAAACATCGCACTGATACCCCGCTGATGTGAGCACCTGGCATGAAACTGTTCTAGACACATTGCCCTGATACCCCACTGATGTGAGCACCTGGCATGAAACTGTTCTAGACACATTGCCCTGATACCCCGCTGATGTGAGCACCTGGCATGAAACTGTTCTAGAAACATCGCACTGATACCCCGCTGATGTGAGCACCTGGCATGAAACTGTTCTAGAAACATCGCACTGATACCTCACTGATGTCAGCACCTGGCATGAAACTGTGTTCTTGACACACTGCCCTGATACCTCACTGATGTGAGCACCTGGCATGAAACTGTTCTAGACACATTGCCCTGATACCCCGCTGATGTGAGCACCTGGCATGAAACTGTTCTAGAAACATCGCACTGATACCCCGCTGATGTGAGCACCTGGCATGAAACTGTTCTAGAAACATCGCACTGATACCTCACTGATGTCAGCACCTGGCATGAAACTGTGTTCTTGACACACTGCCCTGATACCTCACTGATGTGAACACCTGGCATGAAACTGTTCTAGACACATTGCCCTGATACCCCACTGATGTGAGCACCTGGCATGAAACTGTTCTAGACACATTGCCCTGATACCCCACTGATGTGAGCACCTGGCATGAAACTGTTCTAGACACATTGCCCTGATACCCCACTGATGTGAGCACCTGGCATGAAACTGTGTTCTAGACACATTGCCCTGATACCCCACTGATGTGAGCACCTGGCATGAAACTGTTCTAGACACATTGCCCTGATACCTCACTGATGTGAGCACCTGGCATGAAACTGTTCTAGACACATTGCCCTGATACCCCACTGATGTGAGCACCTGGCATGAAACTGTGTTCTAGACACATTGCCCTGATACCCCACTGATATGAGCTCCTGGCATGAAACTGTGTTCTAGACACATTGCCCTGATACCCCACTGATTTGAGAACCAGTCATGAAACTGTGTTCTAGACACATTGCCCTGATACCCCACTGATGTGAGCACCTGGCATGAAACTGTGTTCTATTTCCATTAACTCCATACCCTGCTGATGTTAACACCTGGCATGAAACTGTTCTAGAAACATCGCACTGATACCCCGCTGATATGAGCACCTTGCATGAAACTGTGTTCTAGACACATTGCCCTGATACCCCACTGATGTGAGCACCTGGCATGGAACTGTTCTAGACACATTGCCCTGATACCCCACTGATGTAAGCACCTGGCATGAAACTGTGTTCTACAAATATTTCCCTAATACTTCACTGATGTGAGCACCTGGCATGAAACTGTGTTCTAGACACATTGCCCTTATACCCCGCTGATGTAAGCACCTGGCATGAAACTGTATTCTACAAATATTTCCCTAATACCTCACTGATGTGAGCACCTGGCATGAAACTGTGTTCTTGACACACTGCCCTGATACCCCACTGATGTGAGCACCTGGCATGAAACTGTGTTCTAGACACATTGCCCTGATACCCCGCTGATGTAAGCACCTGGCATGAAACTGTTCTAGACACATTGCCCTGATACCCCACTGATGTGAGCACCTGGCATGAAACTGTTCTAGACACATTGCCCTAATACTTCACTGATGTGAGAAACTTGGCATGAAACTGTGGTCTAGACACATTGCCCTGATACCCCACTGATGTGAGCACCTGGCATGAAACTGTATTCTAGACACATTGCCCTGATACCCCACTGATGTGAGCACCTGGCATGAAACTGTGTTCTTGACACATTGCCCTGATACCTAACTGATGTGAGCACCAGGCATGAAACTGTATTCTAGACAGGTTACCCTAACAACCTGCTGATGTTAGCAGCTTGCATGAAACTGTGTTCTAGACACATTGCCCTGATACCCCGCTGATGTGAGCACCTGGCATGAAACTGTTCTAGACACATCACCCTGATACCCCGCTAATGTGAGCACCTGGCATGAAACTGTGTTCTAGACACATCACCCTGATACCCCACTGATGTGAGCACCTGGCATGAAACTGTGTTCTAGACACATTGCCCTAATACCCTGCTGATGTGAGCACCTGGCATGAAACTGTTCTAGACACATCACCCTGATACCCCACTGATGTGAGCACTTGGCATGAAACTGTGTTCCAGACACATCACCCTGATACCCCACTGATGTGAGCACCTGGCATGAAACTCTGTTCTAGACATATTGCGCTGATACCTCACTGATGTGAGCACCTGGCATGAAACTGTGTTCTAGACACATTGCCCTGATACCCTCTGATGTAGCACCTGGCATGAAACTGTTCTAGACACATCACCCTGATACCCCACTGATGTGAGCACCTGGCATGAACTGTTCTCCGACACATCCCTGATACCCCCGTATGTGAGCACCTGGCATGAAACTGTGTTCTAGACACATTGCCTGATACCCCACTGATGTGAGCACCTGCATGAAACTGTGTTCTAGACACATTGCCCTGATACTCCTGATGTGAGCACCTGGCATGAAACTGTTCTAGACACATTGCCCTGATACCCCACTGATGTGAGCACCTGGCATGGAACTGTTCTAGACACATTGCCCTGATACCCCCTGATGTGAGCACCTGGCATGAAACTGTGTTCTAGACATCCCCTGATACCCCACTGATGTGAGCACCTGGCATGAAACTGTGTTCTAGACACATCACCCTGATACCCCACTGATGTGAGCACCTGGCATGAAACTGTGTTCTAGACACATTGCCCCGATACCCCACTGATGTGAGCACCTGGCATGAAACTGTGTTCTAGACACATTGCCCTGATACCCTCCTGATGTAAGCACCTGGCATGAAACTGTTCTAGACACATTGCCCTGATACCCCGCTGATGTGAGCACCTGGCATGAAACTGTTCTAGAAACATCGCACTGATACCCCGCTGATGTGAGCACCTGGCATGAAACTGTTCTAGAAACATCGCACTGATACCTCACTGATGTCAGCACCTGGCATGAAACTGTGTTCTTGACACACTGCCCTGATACCTCACTGATGTGAACACCTGGCATGAAACTGTTCTAGACACATTGCCCTGATACCCCACTGATGTGAGCACCTGGCATGAAACTGTTCTAGACACATTGCCCTGATACCCCACTGATGTGAGCACCTGGCATGAAACTGTTCTAGACACATTGCCCTGATACCCCACTGATGTGAGCACCTGGCATGAAACTGTGTTCTAGACACATTGCCCTGATACCCCACTGATGTGAGCACCTGGCATGAAACTGTTCTAGACACATTGCCCTGATACCTCACTGATGTGAGCAACTGGCATGAAACTGTTCTAGACACATTGCCCTGATACCCCACTGATGTGAGCACCTGGCATGAAACTGTGTTCTAGACACATTGCCCTGATACCCCACTGATATGAGCTCCTGGCATGAAACTGTGTTCTAGACACATTGCCCTGATACCCCACTGATTTGAGAACCAGTCATGAAACTGTGTTCTAGACACTTTGCCCTGATACCCCACTGATGTGAGCACCTGGCATGAAACTGTGTTCTAGACACATTGCCCTGATACCCCACTGATTTGAGAACCAGTCATGAAACTGTTCTAGACACATTGCCCTGATACCCCACTGATGTGAGCACCTGGCATGAAACTGTGTTCTATTTCCATTAACTCCATACCCCGCTGATGTTAACACCTGGCATGAAACTGTTCTAGAAACATCGCACTGATACCCCGCTGATATGAGCACCTTGCATGAAACTGTGTTCTAGACACATTGCCCTGATACCCCACTGATGTGAGCACCTGGCATGGAACTGTTCTAGACACATTGCCCTGATACCCCACTGATGTAAGCACCTGGCATGAAACTGTGTTCTACAAATATTTCCCTAATACTTCACTGATGTGAGCACCTGGCATGAAACTGTGTTCTAGACACATTGCCCTGATACCCCGCTGATGTAAGCACCTGGCATGAAACTGTATTCTACAAATATTTCCCTAATACCTCACTGATGTGAGCACCTGGCATGAAACTGTGTTCTTGACACACTGCCCTGATACCCCACTGATGTGAGCACCTGGCATGAAACTGTGTTCTAGACACATTGCCCTGATACCCCGCTGATGTAAGCACCTGGCATGAAACTGTTCTAGACACATTGCCCTGATACCCCACTGATGTGAGCACCTGGCATGAAACTGTTCTAGACACATTGCCCTAATACTTCACTGATGTGAGAAACTTGGCATGAAACTGTGTTCTAGACACATTGCCCTGATACCCCACTGATGTGAGCACCTGGCATGAAACTGTTCTAGACACATTGCCCTGATACCCTGATGATGTGAGCACCTGACATGAAACTGTTCTAGACACATTGCCCTGATACCCTGATGATGTGAGCACCTGGCATGAAACTGTGTTCTTGACACATTGCCCTGATACCTAACTGATGTGAGCACCAGGCATGAAACTGTATTCTAGACAGGTTACCCTAACAACCTGCTGATGTTAGCAGCTTGCATGAAACTGTGTTCTAGACACATTGCCCTGATACCCCGCTGATGTGAGCACCTGGCATGAAACTGTTCTAGACACATCACCCTGATACCCCGCTAATGTGAGCACCTGGCATGAAACTGTGTTCTAGACACATCACCCTGATACCCCACTGATGTGAGCACCTGGCATGAAACTGTGTTCTAGACACATTGCCCTAATACCCTGCTGATGTGAGCACCTGGCATGAAACTGTTCTAGACACATCACCCTGATACCCCACTGATGTGAGCACCTGGCATGAAACTGTGTTCTAGACACATTGCCCTAATACCCTGCTGATGTGAGCACCTGGCATGAAACTGTTCTAGACACATCACCCTGATACCCGACTGATGTGAGCACTTGGCATGAAACTGTGTTCCAGACACATCACCCTGATACCCCACTGATGTGAGCACCTGGCATGAAACTCTGTTCTAGACATATTGCCCTGATACCTCACTGATGTGAGCACCTGGCATGAAACTGTGTTCTAGACACATTGCCCTGATACCCTCCTGATGTAAGCACCTGGCATGAAACTGTTCTAGACACATTGCCCTGATACCCCACTGATGTGAGCACCTGCCATGGAACTGTTCTAGACACATTGCCCTGATACCCCGCTAATGTGAGCACCTGGCATGAAACTGTGTTCTAGACACATTGCCCTGATGCCCCACTGATGTGAGCACCTGGCATGAAACTGTGTTCTAGACACATTGCCCTAATACTTCACTGATGTGAGCACCTGGCATGAAACTGTTCTAGACACAGTGCCCTGATACCCCACTGATGTGAGCACCTGGCATGGAACTGTTCTAGACACATCACACTGATACCCCACTGATGTAAGCACCTGGTATGAAACTGTGTTCTAGACACATCACCCTGATACCCCACTGATGTGAGCACCTGGCATGAAACTGTGTTCTAGACACATCACCCTGATACCCCACTGATGTGAGCACCTGGCATGAAACTGTGTTCTAGACACATTGCCCCGATACCCCACTGATGTGAGCATCTGGCATGAAACTGTGTTCTAGACACATTGCCCTGATACCCTCCTGATGTAAGCACCTGGCATGAAACTGTTCTAGACACATTGCCCTGATACCCCACTGATGTGAGCACCTGCCATGGAACGCTTCTAGACACATCACCCTGATACCCCGCTGATGTGAGCACCTGGCATGAAACTGTGTTCTAGACACATTGCCCTGATACCCCACTGATGTGAGCACCTGGCATGAAACTGTGTTCTAGACACATTGCCCTAATACTTCACTGATGTGAGCACCTGGCATAAAACTGTTCTAGACACATTGCCATGATACCCAGCTGATGTAAGCACCTGGCATGAAACTGTGTTCTAAACACATTGCCCTGATACCCCACTGATGTGAGCACCTGGCATGAAACTGTGTTCTAGACACATCACACTGATACCCTGCTGATGTGAGCACCTGGCATGAAACTGTGTTCTAGACACATCACCCTGATACCCCACTGATGTGAGCACCTGGCATGGAACTGTTCTAGACACATCACCCTGATACCCTCCTGATGTGAGCACCTGGCATGAAACTGTTCTAGACACATTGCCCTGATACCCCACTGATGTGAGCACCTGGCATGGAACTGTTCTAGACACATCACCCTGATACCCTCCTGATGTAAGCACCTGGCATGAAACTGTGTTCTAGACACATCACCCTGATACCCCACTGATGTGAGCACCTGGCATGAAACTGTGTTCTAGACAAATCACCCTGATACCCTACTGATGTGAGCACCTGGCATGAAACTGTGTTCTAGACACATTGCCCTGATACCTCACTGATGTGAGCACCTGGCATGAAACTGTGTTCTAGACACATTGCCCTGATACCCCACTGATGTGAGCACCTGGCATGAAACTGTTCTAGACACATTACCCTGATACCCCACTGATGTGAGCACCTGGCATGAAACTGTTCTAGACACATTGCCCTGATACCCTGCTGATGTGAGCACCTGGCATGAAACTGTTCTTAGACACATTGCCCTGATACCCCGCAGATGTGTGCACCTGGCATGAAACTGTTCTAGACACATCACACTGATACCCCACTGATGTAAGCACCTGGCATGAAACTGTTCTAGACACATTGCCCTGATACCCCGCAGATGTGAGCACCTGGCATGAAACTGTTCCAGACACATCACACTGATACCCCACTGATGTGAGCACCTGGCATGAAACTGTTCTAGACACATTGCCCTGATACCCCACTGATGTGAGCACCTGGCATGAAACTGTTCTAGACACATCACACTGATACCCCACTGATGTAAGCACCTGGCATGAAACTGTTCTAGACACATCACACTGATACCCCACTGATGTAAGCACCTGGCATGAAACTGTTCTAGACACATCACACTGATACCCCACTGGTGGGAGCACCTGGCATGAAACTGTGTTCTAGACACATTGCCCTGATACCCCACTGGTGGGAGCACCTGGCATGAAACTGTGTTCTAGACACATTGCCCTGATACCCCACTGATGTGAGCACCTGGCATGAAACTGTTCTAGACACATTACCCTGATACCCCACTGATGTGAGCACCTGGCATGAAACTGTGTTCTAGACACATTGCCCTGATACCCCACTGATGTGAGCACCTGGCATGAAACTTTGTTCTAGACACATTGCCCTGATACCCCACTGATGTGAGCACCTGGCATGAAACTGTTCTAGACACATTGCCCTGATACCCCGCTGATGTGTGCACCTGGCATGAAACTGTGTTCTACAAACATTGCCCTGATACCCTGCTGATGTGAGCACCTGGCATGAAACTGTGTTCTAGAGACATCACACTGATACCCCGCTACTGTGAGTGCCTTGCAAGAAACTGTGTTTTAGTCACATTACCCCAACAACCTGCTGATGTGAGCACCTGGCATGAAACTGTGTTCTAGACACATTGCCCTGATACCCCACTGATGTGAACACCTGGCATGAAACTGTATTCTAGACAGGTTACCCAAACAACCTGCTGATGTGAGCACCTAGCATGAAACTGTGTTCTAGACACATTGCCCTGATACCCCACTGATGTGAGCACCTGGCATGAAACTGTTTTCTAGACACATTGCCCTGATACCCCACTGATGTGAGCACCTGGCATGAAACTGTTTTCTAGACACATTGCCCTGATACCCCACTGATGTGAGCACCTGGCATGAAACTGTGTTCTAGACACATTGCCCTGATACCCCACTGATGTGAGCACCTGGCATAAAACTGTGTTCTAGAAACATTGCCCTGATACCCCGTTGATGTAAGCACCTGGCATGTAACTGTTCTAGACACATTACCCTGATACCCCACTGATGTGAGCACCTGGCATGAAACTTTGTTCTAGACACATCACACTGATACCCCCCTGATGTAAGCACCTGGCATGAAACTTTGTTCTAGACACATTACCCTGATACCCCACTGATGTAAGCACCTGGCATGAAACTTTGTTCTAGACACATTGCCCTGATACTCCACTGATGTGAGCACCTGGCATGGAACTGTTCTAGACA
Source organism: Sinonovacula constricta (assembly GCA_007844125.1). Lineage (NCBI taxonomy): Eukaryota > Metazoa > Mollusca > Bivalvia > Cardiida > Solecurtidae > Sinonovacula > Sinonovacula constricta. The sequence goes on from CM017566.1 coordinate 41,958,174, forward strand.
CATCACTCTGATACCCTCCTGATGTGAGCACCTGGCATGAAACTGTGTTCTAGACACATTGCCCTGATACCCCACTGATGTGAGCACCTGGCATGAAACTGTGTTCTAGACACATTGCCCTGATACCCCACTGATGTGAGCACCTGGCATGAAACTGTTCTAGACACATTACCCTGATACCCCACTGATGTGAGCACCTGGCATGAAACTGTTCTAGACACATTGCCCTGATACCCTGCTGATGTGAGCACCTGGCATTAAACTGTTCTAAGACACATTGCCCTGATACCCCGCAGATGTGAGCACCTGGCATGAAACTGTTCTAGACACATCACACTGATACCCCACTGATGTAAGCACCTGGCATGAAACTGTTCTAGACACATTGCCCAGATACCCCGCAGATGTGAGCACCTGGCATGAAACTGTTCCAGACACATCACACTGATACCCCACTGATGTGAGCACCTGGCATGAAACTGTTCTAGACACATTGCCCTGATACCCCACTGATGTAAGCGCCTGGCATGAAACTGTTCTAGACACATCACACTGATACCCCACTGATGTAAGCACCTGGCATGAAACTGTTCTAGACACATCACACTGATACCCCACTGATGTAAGCACCTGGCATGAAACTGTTCTAGACACATCACACTGATACCCCGCTGATGTGAGCACCTGGCATGAAACTGTTCTAGACACATTGCCCTGATACCCCACTGATGTGAGCACCTGGCATGAACCTGTGTTCTAGACACATTACCCTGATACCCCACTGATGTGAGCACCTGGCATGAAACTGTGTTCTAGACACATTGCCCCAACAACCTGCTGATGTGAGCACCTAGCATGAAACTCTGTTCTAGACACATTGCCCTGATACCTCACTGATGTGAGCACCTGGCATGAAACTGTTTTCTAGACACATTGCCCTGATACCCTGCTGATGTGAGCACCTGGCATTAAACTTTTCTAAGACACATTGCCCTGATACCCCGCAGATGTGAGCACCTGGCATGAAACTGTTCTAGACACATCACACTGATATCCCACTGATGTAAGCACCTGGCATGAAACTGTTCTAGACACATTGCCCTGATACCCCGCAGATGTGAGCACCTGGCATGAAACTGTTCCAGACACATCACACTGATACCCCACTGATGTGAGCACCTGGCATGAAACTGTTCTAGACACATTGCCCTGATACCCCACTGATGTAAGCGCCTGGCATGAAACTGTTCTAGACACATCACACTGATACCCCACTGATGTAAGCACCTGGCATGAAACTGTTCTAGACACATCACACTGATACCCCGCTGATGTGAGCACCTGGCATGAAACTGTTCTAGACACATTGCCCTGATACCCCACTGATGTGAGCACCTGGCATGAACCTGTGTTCTAGACACATTGCCCTGATACCCCACTGATGTGAGCACCTGGCATGAAACTGTTCTAGACACATTACCCTGATACCCCACTGATGTGAGCACCTGGCATGAAACTGTGTTCTAGACACATTGCCCTGATACCCCACTGATGTGAGCACCTGGCATGAAACTTTGTTCTAGACACATTGCCCTGATACCCCACTGATGTGAGCACCTGGCATGAAACTGTTCTAGACACATTGCCCTGATACCCCGCTGATGTGTGCACCTGGCATGAAACTGTGTTCTACAAACATTGCCCTGATACCCTGCTGATGTGAGCACCTGGCATGAAACTGTGTTCTAGAGACATCACACTGATACCCCCGCTACTGTGAGTGCCTTGCAAGAAACTGTGTTTTAGTCACATTACCCCAACAACCTGCTGATGTGAGCACCTAGCATGAAACTCTGTTCTAGACACATTGCCCTGATACCTCACTGATGTGAGCACCTGGCATGAAACTGTTTTCTAGACACATTGCCCTGATACCCCACTGATGTGAGCACCTGGCATGAAACTGTGTTCTAGACACATTGCCCTGATACCCCACTGATGTGAGCACCTGGCATAAAACTGTGTTCTATAAACATTGCCCTGATACCCCGTTGATGTAAGCACCTGGCATGTAACTGTTCTAGACACATTACCCTGATACCCCACTGATGTAAGCACCTGGCATGAAACTTTGTTCTAGACACATCACACTGATACCCCGCTGATGTAAGCACCTGGCATGAAACATTGTTCTAGACACATTACCCTGATACCCCACTGATGTAAGCACCTGGCATGAAACTTTGTTCTAGACACATCACACTGATACCCCGCTACTGTGAGTGCATTGCAAGAAACTGTGTTTTAGTCACATTGCCCTGATACCTCACTGATGTGAGCACCTGGCATGAAACTGTTTTCTAGACACATTGCCCTGATACCCCACTGATGTGAGCACCTGGCATGAAACTGTGTTCTAGACACATTGCCCTGATACCCCACTGATGTGAGCACCTGGCATAAAACTGTGTTCTAGAAACATTGCCCTGATACCCCGTTGATGTAAGCACCTGGCATGTAACTGTTCTAGACACATTACCCTGATACCCCACTGATGTAAGCACCTGGCATGAAACTTTGTTCTAGACACATCACACTGATACCCCGCTGATGTAAGCACCTGGCATGAAACTTTGTTCTAGACACATCACACTGATACCCAGCTGATGTAAGCACCTGGCATGAAACTTTGTTCTAGACACATTACCCTTATACCCCACTGATGTAAGCACCTGGCATGAAACTTTGTTCTAGACACATCACACTGATACCCCGCTACTGTGAGTGCCTTGCAAGAAACTGTGTTTTAGTCACATTACCCCAACAACCTGCTGATGTGAGCCCCTAGCATGAAACTGTGTTCTAGACACATTGCCCTGATACCTCACTGATGTGAGCACCTGGCATGAAACTGTTTTCTAGACACATTGCCCTGATACCCCACTGATGTGAGCACCTGGCATGAAACTGTGTTCTAGACACATTGCCCTGATACCCCACTGATGTGAGCACCTGGCATAAAACTGTGTTCTATAAACATTGCCCTGATACCCCATTGATGTAAGCACCTGGCATGTAACTGTTCTAGACACATTACCCTGATACCCCACTGATGTAAGCACCTGGCATGAAACTTTGTTCTAGACACATCACACTGATACCCCGCTGATGTAAGCACCTGGCATGAAACTTTGTTCTAGACACATTACCCTGATACCCCACTGATGTAAGCACCTGGCATGAAACTTTGTTCTAGACACATCACACTGATACCCCGCTGATGTAAGCACCTGGCATGAAACTGTTCTAGACACATTGCCCTGATACCCCGCTGATGTGAGCACCTGGCATGAAACTGTGTTCTAGACACATTGCCCTGATACCTCACTGATGTGAGCACCTGGCATGAAACTGTATTCTAGACACATTGCCCTGATACCCCACTGATGTGAGCACCTGGCAGGGAACTGTGTTCTAGACACATTACCCTGATACCTCACTGATGTGAGCACCTGGCATGAAACTGTGTTCTAGACACATTGTCCTGATACCCCACTGATGTAAGCACCTGGCATGAAACTGTTCTAGAAACACTGCACTGATACCCCACTGATGTGAGCACCTGGCATGAAACTGTTCTAGACAAATTGCCCTGATACCCCACTGATGTGAGCACCTGGCATGGAACTGTTCTAGACACATCACACTGATACCCTACTGATGTAAGCACCTGGCATGAAACTGTTCTAGACACATTGCCCTGATACCCCACTGATGTGAGCACCTGGCATGGAACTGTTCTAGACACATCACCCTGATACCCCGCTGATGTGAGCACCTGGCATGAAACTGTGTTCTAGACACATTGCCCTGATACCCCACTGATGTAAGCACCTGGCATGAAACTGTGTTCTAGACACATTGCCCTAATACCCCACTGATGTGAGCACCTGGCATGAAACTGTGTTCTAGACACATTGCCCTGATACCCCACTGATGTAAGCACCTGGCATGAAACTGTGTTCTAGACACATTGCCCTGATAGCCCACTGATGTAAGCACCTGTCATGAAACTGTTCTAGACACATTGCCCTGATACCCAACTGATGTAAGCACCTGGCATGAAACTGTTCTAGACACATCACACTGATAGCCCGCTGACAATTCATGGAATTACCCTAATAACATGAACATTAGCAAGGCTATACCAGTATCCAGTTATGACTTGTCATTTGAAGGTTTTTTTTGTTTGTTTGTTTTGTTTGGGAAATACATGTACATTGCAGTAACCATTTATGATCATTATAGCAATGTCCAGCTTTTTGGTGGAGGAAGACCCCAAACACATGTCTGGGTAGAACCACTGGCTCACCACACTATTTTTGTACCTGGTACCTTATTGTATATACATATTTATGTTAAATGAATATCTTAAGGCATGTTCTCATGTATTGATCATAAAAGAGAAAAGTTGCTTCTTAAAAAATCATTTGCACATCAATAAATGTCATGGAAATACCAATTTATAAAAAAAAATATAATGAATGTTTCAAATGTTATTTTTTTAATTTGGCTCATTATATTATTACATATTCTATAATCCCAAAATGCTTGCAGCTTGCAATAGAAGACATATGTGTCTAGATTCCATATTTACTATGCTATTAAAAATAATAAACTTACTTGTTTTAGACAATACAGTTGTTACAGATGCTAATATACAAAGTTCAGATAAACAAACATCTTTTCTTAACTTCCACTTTACATTGTCTTAAAAAGGCTACACCTAGCAAACATTTAATTTTTCAGAGAAACCTTTAAAACACGTGATCAAAGAAAGTAAATGTTGGCATCACATTCAAAATGATTTTAAGGGAAGTAACTTTGATAGAGAAAAATCTGCAGCAAAGGGAAACAACTCACCTTTGTGAAGGAGGAAATGTCACATCTCTGGTCTTCTATTCGATTATCTTGGAGTCGAATAATCATATCAATAAAGTCAGGGCCCTAGAGAAGAGGGAAACAGAAAAATTGCAAGAAAATGTAAAAAATGCAGCATTAGTTACAATTTCTCTGCAAAGCAATTTACATCAAAAGTGCTTGACTCTGACAGATGTGTTCCTATGATGGTGATTGTTGCAAATTTTAGAGACTTTATATCTTGCACATGATTCATTTTAACAGAAGATTTGAGATCCTGACAAACATTTTTAGTTTGTGACTAAGCACAAGTTTATACAAATTTTCTTAGAACAAATCTGGTACTGCCAGTCTTTCAGTTTGTCAAAAGAACTGATGAGTAATGAATGCCTAAGAAACTACCCTAAATAAGTAGTTGCTCTCAAAAGCTTTCTGATTTGTTGAACTCAGTAAATGATCCAATCCTATTGGGCAGAATTTTCTGTGCAAATGAATATCACAACAAACAACAATTGCTTGACAGTATAATATAAGCTGTACAGTACTTGTACACAAACCTTTAACCTGTTTTATACGCACCAAAAATTATCTACGTTTAACAACTGACAATGCATTGAAACAAGATGAGCACATGTAGTTCTATGGTTACAATAATGGTGCACTTACTGCCTGTTTTCTCTTGTCCTCCACTTTGCCTTTAGGTGTGGTTGGGTAGTGGGAGTCACAGTACAGCTGTCCCTCCATATTCTGCTTCCTGGAACACGCAACATAGCACACACTCTTGTTATGATTATAATGTTGTACATGGGTTTGACTTTTAACAGTTACTCTATTAATTATAATAATCAAATACAGAAACAAACATCTGCCTTTGTAACTGACATGCATAGCATACACCAAATATAATCAAAGAAACAATTATTTATAATGACAATAAAAATATCAAACATAAATATTGCAAAGATGTCTAGTACAAGAGATACCATATATGGAAGCAGTGGTCTGTTAGCAGAGCTTTTAACTGTCTATTGTCTATGGAGATTAGGCTGGAGTACATCACAAAGCCCCGGGGTCCCAGAAACAACATTACTGCCACAAAATACAATTATATACAAGATTTGTCAAGGTTCGCAATCTCTAGAAAACAATCTGTTGTTTTGTTGGTATTGTACTGGGTGCACAACATGGTGCAGAGATGGCAAAAGTAAACCTATTTATTTTGTATCATGTATATGTCTTAACATTTGTGCACCATTATTATAATACTGTTATAGAAGTTCTTTTCTTGTTTTATCAGAAAGTATGTTAAATACCTCAATTTGATAAATTTACTACTACTGTCTTTGTTTTGCCAAACATAAATGACTCCATAATGTGCAGCGATGTGCTCCTTCTTCAGGAACCTTGTTTATGTTAAGCAACTGTACACAGGAATTAATTTAAAACTTTTAGTGTTACAACATGTACAACCTTTCAAACAATTACAAATATAGTAGACTTAACAAAAATTAAATCATATCAACCCCAAATGCTGACTTGCTTCATTGTTTCCTTTTTAGACATGCTATTAATTTTTTTTCATCTTTTTAGAACAACACCTGTCTGTCATTGTAAAGTTGTAACCTGCTAAACAGATATTGATCAGATTTGGCAAGCAGTGTAGATCCTGTTCAGCCAGTTCCCTGCTCAAGGCTGTCTGGTCAGGGTCTTCCCTATTTATTGTTAACCCTAGTAAATGGATAAGTTACCATTGCCTGTATTATTTAACATGTATGTATTATTCAACACACAAAAAACAAGATTTTGTATGGGTTTTTAAAAAAGTAGAGTAAAAGTAAAAACTTGTAGCAATAAGGCTTTTGATTGATGAGATGTTTCTGAGGCCAGGTGAACAGGAAGCACTCCAATGTTAGACCCCCAGGGTTTGTCTTCATGACATTGATGTCTACTCTCAACCATCATGTAGCTACAACTGAAACATGTTCCGAGCCAATTTTATAACTATCTCAAGCTATATGTCAAGTGACATATTATAATTACATGTTTATATTTTAATTTATCCAGGCATTGCATTTTCTGGTTTGAAAATAGATCAAATGGTTGTGTCAATTTCACCTATATGAAGTAAAGATTTAATGGTATCGAGTAATGATGCAGATAGATACAAGTATAGACTGTAAATCTATTTGTTTGATTTGAATAAGAATTGTATCTACATCAGTCATCAATCATCATCATCATCATCATCATCATCATCTTGAACCACCTCGACTGCAATATCTATGGTTCCTGTATTATACGTACAATGATATATCAGGTAGAGAAAACAAGAATGTTGACTATGTAGTTAAAGGGATGTGAGAAGGGTCATCACTTCTCCTAGGGCCAGTTGTGACCTATTTATTCCTATTATGTGGTCAGTGAGCACAAGGTGGTTGAAATTTGGTCAGAGAAAAATGATGGTCCAGGCCAGAACTAATTCAAACACCATCACAGTTAAAAGGCCAGACTTAGTTCTTATTGTGTTGTGTCACTCTATTTGGAGCATGTATATTTTAAATATACACGCAGGAAAATTGCATGACAACTAGTGGCCATCGTATTTTTATTGATATTAAATGTTGAATGACATCACTATCAACTATCAATGTAAAGGTTTTTTAAACAGCAGCTTATGGGTTGAAAAGATTACCATAATTCTGACCTGCCTAAGTTAACTGTTAAGACTGTGTGATCTTGATTGATGTGGACTGCAGTTTCTTTGTATAGTTTTGCTTCAGATAGGTTCCATTTAAATATTGTTGGTACTTTAGTTACATTTAAGAGACTGTCATGATTCATAGTTAAAACAAATTGTATTTTTCTTATAAGGCATGCATAAGTACAACTTGTCATCATAGATATGTAGGCATGAAGCAATGACACCAACATATTTTATAGCATTAATTTTTGTCCTCAAAATGATCATCTTATGTGAAGGCTTTGATTAGATAACTTACATGCACATATAACACAAAAAATGTGTTTAATCAAGGAATATCACTGTAGCATTAAATATTTTCAATAATAGCATAAAAAAATGGCTGATCAGTTATTTTTTATAAAATTCAACTTTCTCACTGATGTATGAACAGTATAGACCTGTCTAGTAATAATAGTCAGTTAAGGCATAGACTTTGTTTGTAATTTTTTTTCTGGTGTTTTATGCCTCTGAGTAGCCTCATTCATTCAGAAATATGACCATTTCAAAATGACTGTTAACTTATAAATGGAGAACCGGTCTATAATTTCATTTTGATAATTTATGTCCAAATTTCTTAAATTTGTTTTCATTGCTTGTGTCACCTAAGTGATTCATATCAATGGTATCAACAATATATATAAAGCTATAAGCTATTTCTCACAGACTCTAAAGTTAGACCTGTATGCGACCACTGTAATCCCAAAACATAAACACTAACAGGTTGAGCAGGTTAAACCACTGTAATGCTTTGGAAACTTAGATTTCAAAAGAAGTATATTATTTTATACAGTCTGTACCACAGTGAAATCATATCTGCTTGCAGAGATGTAGCACGCTGGTTTGAACACCACAGACTTACAAATATTTTACTTTTATTTTGGACATATTGTTCAAAGGTATTGTATATATAAAAAATATAAAATCAGTTTAAAGGTATATTTAGATTGCCAAAATCAATTTGTAAAAAATATATTATGTTTACACCAGGATCAAACTAATATTCTTTTGACTCTAAATCTGACACAACATCCATTAGAACAGCTTTTTTCTTTTTGAATTGTAGTTTGCTTTTTTGCACAAAATGAAGTAAGCTATTATATAAGAGCACTTGAACACACTGATTTACCTTTGCTCTGAAGTAGGTTGTCCTTTGCTATGTCTTTAAGTTATAATCTGTGGGTTATAAGCCTCTCTGGTAGGTCTTTAAGTTATAATCTGTGGGTTATAAGCCTCTCTGGTAGGTCTTTAAGTTATAATCTGTGGGTTATAAGCCTCTCTGGTAGGTCTTTAAGTTATAATCTGTGGGTTATAAGCCTCTCTGGTAGGTCTTTAAGTTATAATCTGTGGGTTATAAGCCTCTCTGGTAGGTCTTTAAGTTATAATCTGTGGGTTATAAGCCTCTCTGGTAGGTCTTTAAGTTATAATCTGTGGGTTATAAGCCTCTCTGGTATGTCTTTAAGTTATAATCTGTGGGTTATAAGCCTCTCTGGTATGTCTTTAAGTTATAATCTGTGGGTTATAAGCCTCTCTGGTAGGTCTTTAAGTTATAATCTGTGGGTTATAAGCCTCTCTGGTAGGTCTTTAAGTTATAATCTGTGGGTTATAAGCCTCTCTGGTAGGTCTTTAAGTTATAATCTGTGGGTTATAAGCCTCTCTGGTAGGTCTTTAAGTTATAATCTGTGGGTTATAAGCCTCTCTGGTATGTCTTTAAGTTATAATCTGTGGGTTATAAGCCTCTCTGGTAGGTCTTTAAGTTATAATCTGTGGGTTATAAGCCTCTCTGGTAGGTCTTTAAGTTATAATCTGTGGGTTATAAGCCTCTCTGGTATGTCTTTAAGTTATAATCTGTGGGTTATAAGCCTCTCTGGTAGGTCTTTAAGTTATAATCTGTGGGTTATAAGCCTCTCTGGTAGGTCTTTAAGTTATAATCTGTGGGTTATAAGCCTCTCTGGTAGGTCTTTAAGTTATAATCTGTGGGTTATAAGCCTCTCTGGTAGGTCTTTAAGTTATAATCTGTGGGTTATAAGCCTCTCTGGTAGGTCTTTAAGTTATAATCTGTGGGTTATAAGCCTCTCTGGTAGGTCTTTAAGTTATAATCTGTGGGTTATAAGCCTCTCTGGTAGGTCTTTAAGTTATAATCTGTGGGTTATAAGCCTCTCTGGTAGGTCTTTAAGTTATAATCTGTGGGTTATAAGCCTCTCTGGTAGGTCTTTAAGTTATAATCTGTGGGTTATAAGCCTCTCTGGTATGTCTTTAAGTTATAATCTGTGGGTTATAAGCCTCTCTGGTAGGTCTTTAAGTTATAATCTGTGGGTTATAAGCCTCTCTGGTAGGTCTTTAAGTTATAATCTGTGGGTTATAAGCCTCTCTGGTATGTCTTTAAGTTATAATCTGTGGGTTATAAGCCTCTCTGGTATGTCTTTAAGTTATAATCTGTGGGTTATAAGTCTCTCTGGTAGGTCTTTAAGTTATAATCTATGGGTTATAAGCCTCTCTGGTATGTCTTTAAGTTATAATCTGTGGGTTATAAGCCTCTCTGGTAGGTCTTTAAGTTATAATCTGTGGGTTATAAGCCTCTCTGGTAGGTCTTTAAGTTATAATCTGTGGGTTATAAGCCTCTCTGGTAGGTCTTTAAGTTATAATCTGTGGGTTATAAGCCTCTCTGGTAGGTCTTTAAGTTATAATCTGTGGGTTATAAGCCTCTCTGGTAGGTCTTTAAGTTATAATCTGTGGGTTATAAGCCTCTCTGGTATGTCTTTAAGTTATAATCTGTGGGTTATAAGCCTCTCTGGTATGTCTTTAAGTTATAATCTGTGGGTTATAAGCCTCTCTGGTAGGTCTTTAAGTTATAATCTGTGGGTTATAAGCCTCTCTGGTAGGTCTTTAAGTTATAATCTGTGGGTTATAAGCCTCTCTGGTAGGTCTTTAAGTTATAATCTGTGGGTTATAAGCCTCTCTGGTATGAAATCATTTATGCTTGGTAAATTAACCTTGTCAGCATCTTGGAACAGCAATGACATCAATTAAAGAAGTCCAGTTACCAATAAACATATGAAGCATGACATAAACATGATTTACAAAAACAAATAGTTGTTACTAAACATGCCTCTAAAATTTGAAATAACAATCTGTCAATCAATCAGCTTTGTTATCTCCCTGTCTTATATAACATAACAAAAAATAGCCTTTTAAAACCAACCCATTAATCCATATATAAATTAAGCATCCTAAAAATTATGTAATATTTTGAGAACCAGAAACGTATGTACCATGTTTATATAAGTCTTACTGTTGTTATCCATTGCTTACCTTGGTTTAAACATTCTATAATCCACATCACTTTTAAACATTCTTTAAAGTTAGCCATGCAGTCTTTCCGGTTTCTCAGTGGAGCTTCAGTACTTAGACCACCAACAAATCCCTTGTATCCCTATCTCAATCACACAAACATTGTACCTCACTACAGTTATACTCTATAATATTTAAGTCTGAAGTTCTATAAATTAACTTATCTTAAATACACATCAAAATTTAACACTGTTAGTTAGAACACTGAGTTATAGTAATTTAAATCCAGCATTTGTGTTGCCAAAGCAGAAAATGTAGTCACATCTTATTAACTAAGCATTCTTATTAACCTTCACACCACAAGCACTATAATATAATAGGCATATACTTAATTTTTCTAAATTGTTTCAGGTTTATGGCTAAGTCAATGGGACACAATATGCTGTGACTTTCTCCCTGCTAGATGAATGTCAACGGTGCCTTGGCCTCTGATTTGGCTCCGAGTTGAATGAAAGCCAATAACTTGTATGAAGGATGCCATTAACTAAGACCTACCGGCTATAGCCAATATGTTTGTCAGGATTCTTTTACAGCATTTTGGCATGAGAGTATTACTGATTCGACCCTGGGTTTCAACCTGACAAGCACATGTTTATCAGATATAGGAAAGAGTTTAGGTGCAACTTCATATTAATTACATATACAATATGCGTTTGTACAGATTGGGCCTATTCTTCCGCATGGCCAAATATGGACTATACAGAGTGGTGGGAGACCTTGTACAGGCCTATTCTTCCGCATGGCCAAATATGGACTATACAGAGTGGTGGGAGACCTTGTACAGGCCTATTCTTCCGCATGGCCAAATATGGACTATACAGAGTGGTGGGAGACCTTGTACAGGCCTATTCTTCCGCATGGCCAAATATGGACTATACAGAGTGGTGGGAGACCTTGTACAGGCCTATTCTTCCGCATGGCCAAATATGGACTATACAGATTGGTGTGAGACCTTGTTCAGGCCTATTCTTCCACATGGTCAAATATGGACTATATCCTATGCCTCATTACAACAGATACCCTATGCCTCTATATAACAGATACCCTATGTCTCTATACAACAGATACCCTATGTCTCTATACAACAGATAACCAATGTCTCTATAAAACAGATACCCAATGCCTCCATACAACAGATACCCTATGCCTCTATACAACAGATACCCTATGTCTCTATACAACAGATACCCTCTGTCTTCATACAACAGATACCCTATGCCTCTATACAACAGACACCCTATGTCTCCATACAACAGACACCCAATGCCTCCATACAACAGATACCCTATGCCTCTATACAACAGATACCCTATGTCTCTATACAACAGAATCCCTATGTCTCCATACAACAGATACCCTATGTCTCCATACAACAGATACCCTATGTCTCCATACAACAGATACCCTATGTCTCCATACAACAGATACCCTATGTCTCTATACAACAGATAACCTATGTCTTTATACAACAGATACCCTATGTCTCCATACAACAGATACCCTATGTCTCTATACAACAGATACCCAATGTCTCTATACAACAGATACCCTATGTCTCCATACAACAGATACCCTATGTGTATACAACAGATACCCAATGTCTCCATACAAGAGATACCCTATGTGTATACAACAGATACGCTTTGTCTCTATACAACAGATACCCTATGTGTATACAACAGATACCCTATGTCTCCATACAATAGATACCCTATGTCTCCATACAACAGATACCCTATGTCTCTATACAACAGATACCCAATGTCTCTATACAACAGATACCCAATGTCTCCATACAACAGATACCCAATGTCTCCATACAACAGATACCCAATGTCTCTATACAACAGATACCCTATGTCTCTATACAACAGATACCCTATGTCTCCATACAACAGATACCCTATGTCTCTATACAACAGATACCCTATGTCTCTATACAACAGATACCCTATGCCTCTATACAACAGATACCCTATGTCTCCATACAACAGATACCCTATGTGTATACAACAGATACCCTATGTCTCTATACAACAGGTACCCTATGCCTCTATACATCAGATACCCTATGCCTCTTTACAAGAGATACCCTATGTCTCCACACAACAGATACCCTATGCCTCTATATATCAGATACACTATGCCTCCAGACAATAGATAACCTTTGTCTTTATACAACAGATACCCTATGCCCCTATACAACGATACCCTATGTCTCCATACAACAGACACCCTATGTCTCTATACAACAGATACCCTATGCCTTTATATAACAGATACCCTATGTCTCCACACAACAGATACCCTATGTCGCCATACAACATCTATCATATGTCTCTACACAACAAACACCATATGCCTCTACACAACAGATACCCAATGTCTCCATACAACAAATACCCTATGCCTCTATATAACAGATACCCAATGTCTCTATACAACAAACACCCTATGCCTCTATACAACAGATACCCTATGTCTCTATACAACAGATACCCACTGTCTCAATACAACATACATTAAGGCCTCTATACAACATATACCTAATGGCTCTATACAACAGATACCCTATGTCTCCATACAACATCTATCCTATGTCTCCATACAACAAACACCCTATGCCTGTATACAACAGATACCCTATGTGTATACAACAGACATCCAATGTCTCCATACAACAGACACCCTATGTCTCTATACAACAGATACCCAATGTCTCCATACAACAGATACCCAATGTCTCCATACAACAGATACCCTATGTCTCTATACAACAGACACCCTATGTCTCCATACAACAGATACCCTATGTCTCCATACAACAGATAACCAATGTCTCCATACAACAGATAACCAATGTCTCCATACAACAGATAACCAATGTCTCCATACAACAGATACCCAATGTCTCCATACAACAGATCACCAATGTCTCCATACAACAGATACCCTATGTCTCCATACAACAGATACCCTATGTCTCCATACAACAGATCACCAATGTCTCCATACAACAGATACCCTATGTCTCCATACAACAGATACACTATGTCTCTATACAACAGATACCCTATGTCTCCATACAATAGATACCCAATGCCTCCATACAACAGATACTCTATACAACAGATACCCTATGTCTCCATACAACATATATTCTATGCCTCTATACAACAGATACCCTTGTCTCCATACAACAGATAACCTATGTCTTTATACAACAGACACCCAATGTCTCTATACAACAGATACCCAATGCCTCCATACAACAAATACCCTATTTCTCCTTACAACAGATACTCTATGTCTCCATACAACAGATATCCTATGTCTCCATACAACAGATACCCTATGTCTCCATACAACAGATACCCTATGTCTCCATACAACAGATACCCAATACCTCTATACACCAGATACCCTATGTCTCTATACAACATATATTCTATGCCTCTATACAACAGATACCCTTGTCTCCATACAACATATATTCTATGCCTCTATACAACAGATACCCTTGTCTCCATACAACAGATAACCTATGTCTTTATACAACAGACACCCAATGTCTCTATACAACAAATACCCTATTTGTCCTTACAACAGATACTCTATGTCTCCATACAACAGATATCATATGTCTCCATACAACAGATATCATATGCCTCTATACAACAGATACCCTATGTCTCCATACAACAGATACCCTATGTCTCTATACAACAGATACCCTATGTCTCTATACAACAGACACCCTATGCCTCTATACAACAGACACCCTGTGTCTCCATACAACAGACACCCAATGCCTCCATACAACAGATACCCTATGTCTCCATACAACAGATACCCTATGTCTCCATACAACAGATACCCTATGTGTATACAACAGATACCCAATGTCTCTATACAACAGATACCCTATGTCTCTATACAACAGATACCCTATGTCTCTATACAACAGATACCCTATGTCTCCATACAACAGATACCCTATGTCTCCATACAACAGATACCCTATGTCTCTATACAACAGATAACCAATGTCTCCATACAACAGATACCCTATGTCTCCATACAACAGATACCCTATGTCTCCATACAACAGACACCCAATGCCTCCATACAACAGATACCCAATGTCTCTATACAACAGATACCCAATGTCTCTATACAACAGATACCCAATGTCTCTACAACAGATACCCTATGTCTCTATACAACAGATACCCTATGTCTCCATACAACATATATTCTATGTCTCCATACAACAGATACCCTATGTCTCCATACAACAGATACCCTATGTCTCCATACAACAGATACCCTATGTCTCTATACAACAGATAACCTATGTCTTTATACAACAGATACCCTATGTCTCCATACAACAGATACCCTATGTCTCTATACAACAGATACCCAATGTTTCTATACAACAGATACCCTATGTCTCCATACAACAGATACCCTATGTGTATACAACAGATACCCAATGTCTCCATACAACAGATACCCTATGTGTATACAACAGATACCCTTTGTCTCTATAAAACAGATACCCTATGTGTATACAACAGATACCCTATGTCTCCATACAATAGATACCCTATGTCTCCATACAACAGATACCCTATGTCTCTATACAACAGATACCCAATGCCTCTATACAACAGATACCCTATGCCTTTATACAACAGATACCCTATGTCTCCATACAACAGATACCCTATTCCTCTATACAACAGATACCCTATGCCTCTATACAACAGATACCCAATGTCTCCATACAACAGATACCCAATGTCTCTATACAACAGATACCCAATGTCTCCATACAACAGATACCCAATGTCTCCATACAACAGATACCCAATGTCTCTATACAACAGATACCCTATGTCTCTATACAACAGATACCCTATGTCTCCATACAACAGATACCCTATGTCTCTATACAACAGATACCCTATGCCTCTATACAACAGATACCCTTTGTCTCCATACAACAGATACCCTATGTGTATACAACAGATACCCTATGTCTCTATACAACAGGTACCCTATGCCTCTATACATCAGATACCCTATGCCTCTTTACAAGAGATACCCTATGTCTCCACACAACAGATACCCTATGCCTCTATATATCAGATACCCTATGCCTCCAGACAATAGATAACCTTTGTCTTTATACAACAGATACCCTATGCCCCTATACAACGATACCCTATGTCTCCATACAACAGATACCCTATGTCTCTATACAACAGATAACCTATGTCTTTATACAACAGATACCCTATGTCTCCATACAACAGATACCCTATGTCTCCATACAACAGATACCCTATGTCTCCATACAACAGATACCCTATGTCTCCATACAACAGATACCCTATGTCTCTATACAACAGATAACCTATGTCTTTATACAACAGATACCCTATGTCTCCATACAACAGATACCCTATGTCTCTATACAACAGATACCCAATGTTTCTATACAACAGATACCCTATGTCTCCATACAACAGATACCCTATGTGTATACAACAGATACCCAATGTCTCCATACAACAGATACCCTATGTGTATACAACAGATACCCTTTGTCTCTATACAACAGATACCCTATGTGTATACAACAGATACCCTATGTCTCCATACAATAGATACCCTATGTCTCCATACAACAGATACCCTATGTCTCTATACAACAGATACCCAATGCCTCTATACAACAGATACCCTATGCCTTTATACAACAGATACCCTATGTCTCCATACAACAGATACCCTATGTCTCCATACAACAGATACCCTATGTCTCCATACAACAGATACCCTATTCCTCTATACAACAGATACCCTATGCCTCTATACAACAGATACCCAATGTCTCCATACAACAGATACCCAATGTCTCTATACAACAGATACCCAATGTCTCCATACAACAGATACCCAATGTCTCCATACAACAGATACCCAATGTCTCTATACAACAGATACCCTATGTCTCTATACAACAGATACCCTATGTCTCCATACAACAGATACCCTATGTCTCTATACAACAGATACCCTATGCCTCTATACAACAGATACCCTTTGTCTCCATACAACAGATACCCTATGTGTATACAACAGATACCCTATGTCTCTATACAACAGGTACCCTATGCCTCTATACATCAGATACCCTATGCCTCTTTACAAGAGATACCCTATGTCTCCACACAACAGATACCCTATGCCTCTATATATCAGATACCCTATGCCTCCAGACAATAGATAACCTTTGTCTTTATACAACAGATACCCTATGCCCCTATACAACGATACCCTATGTCTCCATACAACAGACACCATATGTCTCTATACAACAGATACCCTATGCCTTTATACAACAGATACCCTATGTCTCCACACAACAGATACCCTATGTCTCCATACAACAGATACCCTATGTCTCCATACAACAGATACCCTATGTCTCCATACAACAGATACCCTATGTCTCTATACAACAGATAACCTATGTCTTTATACAACAGATACCCTATGTCTCCATACAACAGATACCCTATGTCTCTATACAACAGATACCCAATGTTTCTATACAACAGATACCCTATGTCTCCATACAACAGATACCCTATGTGTATACAACAGATACCCAATGTCTCCATACAACAGATACCCTATGTGTATACAACAGATACCCTTTGTCTCTATACAACAGATACCCTATGTGTATACAACAGATACCCTATGTCTCCATACAATAGATACCCTATGTCTCCATACAACAGATACCCTATGTCTCTATACAACAGATACCCAATGCCTCTATACAACAGATACCCTATGCCTTTATACAACAGATACCCTATGTCTCCATACAACAGATACCCTATGTCTCCATACAACAGATACCCTATGTCTCCATACAACAGATACCCTATTCCTCTATACAACAGATACCCTATGCCTCTATACAACAGATACCCAATGTCTCCATACAACAGATACCCAATGTCTCTATACAACAGATACCCAATGTCTCCATACAACAGATACCCAATGTCTCCATACAACAGATACCCAATGTCTCTATACAACAGATACCCTATGTCTCTATACAACAGATACCCTATGTCTCCATACAACAGATACCCTATGTCTCTATACAACAGATACCCTATGCCTCTATACAACAGATACCCTTTGTCTCCATACAACAGATACCCTATGTGTATACAACAGATACCCTATGTCTCTATACAACAGGTACCCTATGCCTCTATACATCAGATACCCTATGCCTCTTTACAAGAGATACCCTATGTCTCCACACAACAGATACCCTATGCCTCTATATATCAGATACCCTATGCCTCCAGACAATAGATAACCTTTGTCTTTATACAACAGATACCCTATGCCCCTATACAACGATACCCTATGTCTCCATACAACAGACACCCTATGTCTCTATACAACAGATACCCTATGCCTTTATATAACAGATACCCTATGTCTCCACACAACAGATACCCTATGTCGCCATACAACATCTATCATATGTCTCTATACAACAAACACCATATGCCTCTACACAACAGATACCCAATGTCTCCATACAACAAATACCCTATGCCTCTATATAACAGATACCCAATGTCTCTATACAACAAACACCCTATGCCTCTATACAACAGATACCCTATGTCTCTATACAACAGATACCCACTGTCTCAATACAACATACATTAAGGCCTCTATACAACATATACCCTATGTCTCCATACAACATCTATCCTATGTCTCCATACAACAAACACCCTATGCCTGTATACAACAGATACCCTATGTGTATACAACAGACACCCAATGTCTCCATACAACAGACACCCTATGTCTCTATACAACAGATACCCAATGTCTCCATACAACAGATACCCAATGTCTCCATACAACAGATACCCTATGTCTCTATACAACAGACACCCTATGTCTCCATACAACAGATACCCTATGCCTCTATACAACAGATACCCAATGCCTCCATACAACAGATCACCAATGTCTCCATACAACAGATCACCAATGTCTCCATACAACAGATAACCAATGTCTCCATACAACAGATAACAAATGTCTCCATACAACAGATCACCAATGTCTCCATACAACAGATCACCAATGTCTCCATACAACAGATAACCAATGTCTCCATACAACAGATAACCAATGTCTCCATACAACAGATCACCAATGTCTCCATACAACAGATAACCAATGTCTCCATACAACAGATCACCAATGTCTCCATACAACAGATACCCTATGTCTCCATACAACAGATACCCTATGTCTCCATACAACAGATAACCAATGTCTCCATACACAATGTCTCCATACAACAGATCACCAATGTCTCCATACAACAGATAACCAATGTCTCCATACAACAGATCACCAATGTCTCCATACAACAGATCACCAATGTCTCCATACAACAGATAACCAATGTCTCCATACAACAGATAACCAATGTCTCCATACAACAGATAACCAATGTCTCCATACAACAGATAACCAATGTCTCCATACAACAGATCACCAATGTCTCCATACAACAGATACCCTATGTCTCCATACAACAGATCACCAATGTCTCCATACAACAGATAACCAATGTCTCCATACAACAGATAACCAATGTCTCCATACAACAGATAACCAATGTCTCCATACAACAGATCACCAATGTCTCCATACAACAGATAACCAATGTCTCCATACAACAGATCACCAATGTCTCCATACAACAGATCACCAATGTCTCCATACAACAGATACACTATGTCTCTATACAACAGATACCCTATGTATCTATACAACAGATACCCTATGTCTCCATACAACAGATACCCTATGTCTCCATACAACAGATACCCTATGTCTCCATACAACAGATACACTATGTCTCTTTACAACAGATACCCTATGTCTCCATACAACAGATACCCTATGCCTCCATACAACAGATACCCTATGTCTCCATACAACAGATACCCTATGTCTCCATACAACAGATACCCTATGTCTCTATACTACAGGTACCCTATGCCTCTACACAACAAATACCCTATTCCTCTATACACCAGATACCCTATGTCTCCATACAACAGATACCCTCTATACAACAGTTACCCTCTATACAACAGATACCAATATGGCATATGCCTCTCTAAAGAACTGATACAGAAGGCTTTTAATGGTGATGCGCTGGAGCATGTCACCAGTATACCAAATGCTCACTGAAATTTGCAGATGTTCAAAACCCTGATAAAATACGGGTCCTGGTGTGGTAAACAGCAATCTTTTTTATTATGTGTTTTTATATTTAATTTTTTGGGCCTGTAACTTTCACACAAACATGGTAGAACACGAGTGACTTTGTGTTTGTTTTTTTGTTATTATTAAAATGTCTAAAATTTGAACATAATTGAACATGGATTGATTGTTGGTATGTCATTACGTGTTTATACGTTATAAGTTGCTAAGAATTTCTTAGTATGTCCTTCGAAGTTCAGACTGCATGTTAACCAAGTGAGATTACTTACAAGCAACAAAACAGTCCACAGTCCAAAATAATATTAATATTGGAAAAGAGGTTTATGTTATTGACTTGGGTTCTGGGGTTCAAAATTTTAAACCTAGACCCGTAAGGTTTTCAAACAGATCTTATTTAATTAATTTAACACACAAAGAAAGCATTTATAACATGCTTGAAGCATTCTTTATCAACAGGTAACAAAGGTTATGGACTTGGGATTAGGGGGTTCTAGGTTCAAAGCCCTTGCCCAATTTTTTTTTTTTGTTGTTTTCAAAAATATTTTGCAAATATAGAATCTTTTTAAACTAATTATTACTTGAGACCTCTTCCTTACACTCAGATGTATCCATCTTGGAAAATATTGAAAACTTGCTTTTCATAATAAGTCATTTGTAATTGTAGTATTTCAGACTAATACTGAATGACATACTGTCACTTGACAGCAACTTTGGTTAAAAAATATTTTTTTAAAGTCAGTTCAATGTGTAGTTATAACCACATTATCATATATTTATGTTATAAACTTTGCTTTGTTAACAACATTATTTCTCTCAGGATCAATGACATGCCAGGTCATTCTGGTTACTGTTTCTTTCAGTTTTTGTCTTCATCCATTCCACTTTAAAATGCATGAAATGAGTTAATATTAGGAAACACTAATGTTTGTGCTCTCTGTGTACATAACCCCAAAATGCTTCCATACAAAACAACTTTGATGATAAACAATAAGATAATGAGAAAGAAATCAAGAGGGCCATGATGGCACCTAAGGACATGGGCTTTTAGTAGGTTCATATCTGGCATCAAGTAATAAAGGGTTATTTACTTTAGAAACCTTTGTTGAAGATTGGACCATTAGTGTGGCCACTGGGCTGATAACATTTTCTACAATTTTTCCTAGTAACCTTCTGAATCCTTGTGAGTCAGTTCAAAACATGTCTAAGATTTCATACTGGCTATTGATTCCATGTGACCCAATAATAAACTTGTCCAAGATATAATTCAGAAAAACATTCAGGCCAAATTTGGTGAAGATTAGGTGATAGATGTGGCCTCTAGTGTGTTCACAAGCTTTTTTTTTCTAAGATTTGACCTAGTGACCTTCTTTTTGACCTTAGTGACCCACTTATGAATTCATTCAAGATTTCATGCAGACAAACATTCTGACCAAGACTGGTAAATATTGGACTATAAATGTGGTCTCTTGTGTTTACAAGTTAATGCGGGGGCCAACCAGTTGATACTAAGAAAATAAATAGTGCCAATAGCTTAACACTCTATTTTCCTTTTTCTTCTTTAAATATACTAATTAAACTACAATGGGCTCAGATTGAAAGGCCAATACATATATTAAACTGATATATAGGACTATAAAATAAAAACAACCAAAATATATTGGGTATATAGGTTAATAAAATGCCCATAGTAATCCAATTACAACAACTCAATGTTTGTTCTCATAAATAAGGAATGTCAAGCATGGTCCCCGGGGGATGGGATTTAGACACTGTGGGCAAGGCACTTAAAAGCTCCAACCCTGCCTCCAGACAATGCCAGTGCTGCCCAGCAGGATAATGCATATACCAACACTCCTGCTCTGTGCCACATTTACCACTAACTAATCATGTGTGTACAAGTACTACCATATCTTAGAAATATTAATATCCTTTAAACAGTTTGTACATATTATATATACAGGCACAGGGGGACTTGGGGCTGTACATAGTTTGTTACTAAATACATATTTTAAAATTCTGTTTTAGTGGTCATTAAAAGGGTCGGAGGAAAGAGATTTCTCAACAATCATATAGAATGAGATTATTTTTATTTATACAGATTTTACATGAAATTTTCACCAAAGGATAAGTCTAAAGGACATATTATATCCTGGAGCACATCAGTAAAATTATATACATAAGTATATAACGATATCTAAATGCTACACTGAGATATATAAACACATCCAAGGTTCTGCATTACAAATAGAACAAACTTATATATAATATCTCCATGAGATCCTTGCTTTATCAGGGAGTAGAAGCACAATAACCACCAATCTGCAAAACTTCATGATACGGCTTAACTATTGCTATATTTTATATGCTTAGAAAACAATTTGTCGTCTGTTTCAAAAATAGCACAGGGATAATGCATCGGCATTTTTACTCTTAACAGCAAAAAAATTGACATATTTTGATACAAAACGATGACAGTATGTCCTTTATAGAATCTTTTTAGAGGTAATGTGTACAAACCTGTGATAAACTATACAGTTGCTTTTAGTTTGGGATTTATAGATAGATATCATATAATATATAACATAGATTTTTAAAATTCTATAGCCTGTAGAAAACCAATATAGTTTTTTTAGTTGTGATTTATTTTATATTATATTTATAAAAATTTTTAACCTTTCAGAATCTTATCAACAAATATTGGTACATTTAAATTGTGATTTAGCTTGCATAAAATTAAACATAGATTTTTAACCCCTCCAGGAGGTATCTGACAGTTTGATCCAAATAAGTTTTGCTCAAATAACCAAATAAATAATTGGTATCTGAAAAGGACTTGCAATATGCAGTTCATTGATGCCAAAGATCTGTGTGAACAGTCAAGGATAAATCCCCACTCATCATTGCAAACATACGCCCAAGCCCACGCTGAAGAGATAGCTATTTTTAAACTTAGAAAACCATGTGACCACTTACTTTTATATAGTCATCTGGGTAATCCATTCTTATGTTAATATCTATTTTTAGCAGAGACCACTATCATGCTTTGTAGAGAGTTGGAAAGACTGCACATAAAAGAGTTTGTTTTTTTCATGATTAGTACTTCCTAACAAAAAAAGTTAGTGTTCAAAATTGTGTCTAGAACGACTAAAGTATGGGTTCATGATAAAAGTATGAGCAAATTTCCCAAAGCGTTGGTTAGATATTGGTAGGTGTATTTAATATAGGCAAACTGTCGGATACCACTGTTATGTCTGGAGATAATGTTTAAATTTTTCATAATGACAATAATAACATTTTTTCTAAGAAAACAAAAGCAAATCCAAAAGAGTACAAGGACCAATGCCCCACATCCCCAGACATTAAAATACTAAAATATAAAGCTATCATTATAATCTCCATGCTACAGTTACTCGCCATATGCCTACAGGTGAAAGGCGAGGGTAAACAAATCCATTCTTCATCGCTGTCACAAAGTTTTCATAAAATTTCACATTTTGTCCTAGTTTTTGACCCCAGGTGACCCAAATATGAACTCGTCTAAGATTTCTTGCAGATAAACATTCTGATATTTGTTAAAGATTGGATAAAAACTGTAGACTCTGGTGTGTTTACAAGGAAAATTGTTGACGCCACATGATGGACAAGGGGTATCAAAATGTATGTACTACATTGCCTTCACATCAATGACTTGTCTTGTACAGATATATTATGCCTCTTTATAATTATCTTGGTTGGTCAATAATAAATGACTTGGCTGATCACCAATAAATGATTTGTTCAACAATCAATGACTAACAATAAAGCCAGTCAGTAATCTCCAGGTCTAATATACCCCTCTCAATACTGCCTGATCTGTTTGGTCAGTGGCAGTGAAAATACAACAGCCACTGACCACTCTAAAGCTGTCAATATTACAACATAATCTTGCTTGGTATGCAATTAATATTGAACATTTTATTAGCTCACCATGTCTCCTACTGGTTGTTCAATGTTGACTCACATACTAGAGGGTTATACTTAAATTAATCCAAACTATTAACAAGCGTTGTCTTTTCTAAAATGTTATTTTCTATAGACAAATGTCAGAATTAAAAAGTTGTTTAACAACAAGTAGTTTTGAATCCAAGACTGGTTTTAGCAAATATTTTTTGTTTGACTTTTAGTGCTTGTTATTGTTGTAAAAGTACACTCACATTTTTATAACTTAAGTTTACTTATCATCCCCACCACCATCTTGGTTGTTTTCATCATTGCCACTACAGTCCTGGCACCGTACCAGTTGTCCAAAACATCGTGTATCGTGCGTATTTCTATCATAAACGTATCGTATGGTAACGTAACGTATCGTGTAACGTGATAGGCCTATCGTGAAGTAACGTAACGAGCCATATCGTAAATGGTACATCGTATAGTATCGGAACGTAACGCTTCTGATAAGACTGTGGTATCGTAACGAAACGTATAGTATTGTAACGTACCAAAGGAGAATTGCACTGTGCCTT
This sequence comes from Sinonovacula constricta, assembly GCA_007844125.1. NCBI lineage: Eukaryota > Metazoa > Mollusca > Bivalvia > Cardiida > Solecurtidae > Sinonovacula > Sinonovacula constricta. Next base: position 41,983,059 of record CM017566.1, read on the forward strand.
CTCATAATTCTTTGATACAAAGATACATATATTGTGACATTTTTCTAATGACATTATCATGCTCATACAAAAATTCACAGGAAATTTGAATGTCATAATAAATGCTTCACAAATACAAAAAGGAGTTTATGGTTCTAAACAGAAACTAAAATATATATTTCATTTCCCGTACATGCATACTGTCGATGTGCAAATTAATATTGCACACCTTCAAACTTATTACTTGAATGACAATATGCGTAGATTGAATATGAATGGACGTTTAGGAAAATATTCATGAAAACTATGATTCTGGTTATTTGCCCACGCTTTTATGGAAAATAAAGAGCAGTAAGACGTAACTGGAATAAACATACAGCTGGAGAAAAACTAGCTATAACATAATCTAGCTCTATGTCAGGGTATGGAAAAGAGGTTTGTCTCAAACATGGGATTCAAATGATACGGCTCATATACAATGAACATTGTTAATAAATGATTGGACCATGTGGAATCATCTCTGATATTCCGACAAGTTAGTTAATTGTAAAGCTAGCTTACCTATGTCATCGCTGGGCACAATCAACACTGATAAAGTCTCTTCGCCAATTATTTTGAACGCGTAAATTTTATACACATTTATGCAAATGTAAATAAATAAATAAAAGCAATTCAGTGCTCGACGAAAATTTAATAAAAGTACATTCACAAGTGTAGCAAACAAATTAATATAACTATTCTTTTGCCAGTGATGTGATCAAACGTTTAAGGTGTGAATGTGTTTGTCAAAACAATGTGCTAGTATTATAAATAACAGTAAACATCTGTCATCATGCCTTCTTAATTTCTGTACATTTTCCCGCCCTGCCAATCACGTGCACGACTGTTAATTTCAATTAATTGGTGACACTTTTATGACACCACTAATCTTAAAGGAAGTAGAATTTTTAGCCGTGCGTTATGTTGATTGGTTTGATCCTTAACGTGTTGACCGGAGGTGTCAATTGGTCTGTTCTTAAATTGATTTCCTCTTATAACGGAATGGTCCTTTGTAAGTCTTTTTACGTTGATAAAGTCATTTACATACTCTCCTAAAATAATTAGCGCACATCGGCATGTACCCTGATGTCAGTATGGATACTGAAAAGAATACCGTTGAGGTAACAATAGAAAATGATATAATATCTAATCATTGCAAAATCAAGCAAGTCAGCAGACAAATATAGTCTTTACAGTCTCCTGTCAAAAAACCTCAATGCCTTTATAAAACTAGGGTGAATACCAAGCCATGGAGAAAGAGCTATAATTAATAAAATAAATAAAATAAATAACGCACAAATTCAGATATTCGGATATGTTGGTAGGACTCTAAGTTCAATATTTACTGCCACAATACTGTTAGTTTAGAATAGTTTTTTAATTAAAACTAGGATCAAGCTACCCTGGTAAAGAATGCAAGTTTAACAATAGGAACTGTCCTTACTGTGACATAGAGAAATACTTTAACCCCGTGCTGTTTTGGTTAAGGCAGCACACAATAGCAAGAGATAAGCTACAAAGACCTATATTATTCACACGTGTCTTTGCTTTTTGTACCAGCGGAAAAAGACAGATTTAATAAAAATGCAACACTTTAATACCTAGAAGATATTAAATACATTTAATTCTCTACTAAAATATATATTATATACGATATACTAAATTAACGGAATTACCAACCCAAGCTTAACTACTCACACACTTTTCCCGTACTTTTTTCACTTTAAAACATCCTCGTAACTAGTGTGTAACTTAATGTGTTATTTGTTCATAATCATCCGATTTCATGTTCACTTTTAGTTCAAAAAGTGCCAGCTCTAATCAGCAGTAGAAAAACATTTCAATGGTGAAAATTTTAAGGAACAGTTTCTTAGAGGTGAAATGCCTTTAAACAAAGAGCAGTTATAATCTTCCGCCAAATTGGGGTCCAGCCAATCAGAGAATGGGTTTATTAGAAATGTTTAGATTTTAAAGAGATTTCACCCCATCACGTGTCTTGTGGGTTTTTGAAACTTTAGTTGTTTGATGTGGATATGATATCGGTTGGACATTGTATTAATTCAGGTTATGTAGGTGTTATCCTATATTATTAATTAAATATTTAATGAAATGCATTTATTCTAAAAAAGATTAAGAGCGCGTATTATTAGTTCTGCTTTGTCGGGGGGGTGGGGGGGGAGGGGGGGAGGGGATTTACTTTCTTCACCTAGGTAGCTGGATCCGAGTCTGAGTCTGGTAATATTTAATCATAGGCTACATTATGATGGTGAGTTCCAATCTCCAAATTAATATTAGAGATTTTGCTTAACATTTGTATTTTAGTATTTTAATCTATATATTTCTTTGATTAGTTCTTGTCTATTCTTTCCGTAAATTGTCTGAAATGCTTGTACATAACTAAGAGAGCTGGGGTAAATATTTATTGTTGATTGGCAATTTTGTTCTATTTGAACCCATTTTATGGGTTATAATTAACAGTTAGCATCTAATTATAGAATGTCTAGTGTTTAGTTTTATTTTGGCCTTGTTTATTTATTCTGTTGATTTTCAATCATAATACCTCTTGCTCCTATAACATTTTTGTTTGGATCCTTGCTACCATCAGTGTAGATGTGGATGTGGGTAGCGATATCTCAGTACTCAGTATTTGAGCTGAGTTTTACTAAGGGAATAATCTTATCAATTACATCGATTACGTCTTCTAAATTTGTTTTAATGTTAATGGATTTGATCCCTACATGGAAAGATTAAGTGGAGGTGTTAATTTGTCGGTTGTTAGTCCAATTTTGTCTCATAATAATATAATTATTATTTAATAGCTCTGTTTCTATCTTTTTAGTTTGTTAAGTTTCTTCCCGATTGACCCATATTCTACTATTCCTTACCAAATTTTTTATTTAAATAGTACTTGAAAAAGGGTTGAGTATGAGACAATGGTATGTTTCTGATGTTATTTATTTTCTAGCAGCTAGTCCATTTATGTAGGTTATTCGGTACATGTACCTACAATTCAAGCGAGCGATTATAACAATTCACACGAGCGATTATAAGCTCCCACACAGATTGCCACTTTTATGACACAATGATTCTATTCAAATTAGACGGGCAGTGGTCATTTAGCTGTAGTGCACAACACCTGCATCCGGTCTGAAAACATGTCATACATGTATGAAGATCCCAGCACACATAATCTGGCTGTGAAATTTTACTTCTGTAAAACGCAGATACAGATGCGGGGAATAGGGGTAGAAAATTGAAATATACGTGTACAGAAGAGTGGTGTAAGAATGTTAGGAAATTACAGATTAAAATTAATTTGTCTTAACATGGTACATTTTTTACACATTTGTTCAATGTTTAAGCAGGTTATCATATTGGCGTCACTTACTTATCATTTGCCTATACACTTTACCATTTAGACGGAAATAGTTGTATTGTCTCATTTGAAAGGTGTAAAAACATTACCACCTATATGCGCTGGAAGTGGGCCGATTGGGGCAGAACGATTTTGACTAAACCGAGTTGGTACAGTATAAATAGGCTGATTGAACCTTTACTTTAACAACATGCTGCATTTGCCATGGTATTTCGTGTAATGTGACGTAAACGGAAACAGTACAGTATGTTGTATCGAAGCGTACACCGTATCGCATCGTAATGTGTAGATTATCTATCGTAATGCATATCGTGTATGGTATCGAACCGTAATGTGTATGATATCGTGTAAAAACCGCACAGGGTATCGTACATCGAACGTAATCGTACCGTACGTACATCGTATCTTGTGACAACTGTTACGGTTCCAGAACTGTACCATCTTTGTCATTTTCATCATCATCACCACTATTTCTGCTAATTTCAACATTGTCACATCTCCAGTGTTGTCATAATAATTATAATAATAAACATGAACATCACCATCACCACCACCACCATAATCCTTCTCCTCCTCATCATCCCACATTAAATTATTGTTTAACCGTCAACATTTGCTGATGCATGAAATACTGCTCATTAGGTATGTATTTCTAGATCAATTACATCTAGTAAATAATAATGACTCAAACAAATTACTATTTTAACCAAAGTAAAAAACTTGATTTTCCCACAGTAAATCATCAAACATAAAATATAATAATTTAAGCTCATTTGACTTGTAGGCTGTAGCACAAAGCTTTTCCGACCCACATGCTTAAATGTTGCATAGACCATGACAGGCTAATGGAGTTACAGTAAGAATCAAGATTAAATGATCTGTAGGTCTTGGGTTCAAACAACAGTAACATATTTGACATATCTAGCAGGTATATTTTAATTCTTTTCATATATCAGTGCTTTGAATATTATTATTAATACTTTAGATCTCTTATTGACACAAAATTCAAGTGTTTAAAATTAGAAAACAGGTTTATTCCATACCTTTCAGTATGAATTCAGACAATTTTTAAAGTACATGCATGTTGTATTTAGTTTCTCAAGTGGTTTGTTTTCACAGATGTTTATAATACAAGAAACAATCATTCAACTATTGTCTCATAAAAAAGCAGTAGAGAACAAAGGCCCCCATTCTAACACAAGCAGACATTCTGATGAATATCTAAAGGGTGAAACCATTGATGGGGCATGTGATCAGTTTACCTGGACAAAGATTGAGTCACCTATATCAAGTTTTATTTCCTTTCAACTTGTTGAATAGCTGCATTGTTTCTGTTAATTACCTTCTAGGTTTCATACTATCAATTGAAGTCTGTCACAGTTCATCATGCCCAAGTTCCGTGTTTAATCATAGCTCAAACATGCCTAGGTTCCATGTTTTATCACAGCTCAGCATGCCAATGTTCTGTGTTTTATCCCCACTCAGCATGCCAAGGTTCTGTGATTTATCCCCACTCAGCATGCCAAGGTTCTGTGATTTATCCAACTCAGCATGCCAATGTTCTGTGTTTTATCCCCACTCAGCATGCCAATGTTCTGTGTTTTATCACCACTCAGCATGCCAAGGTTCTGTGATTTATCCCCACTCAGCATGCCAATGTTCTGTGTTATATCCCCACTCAGCATGCCAAGGTTCTGTGATTTAACACAGCTCAGCATGCCAAGGTTCTGTGATTTAACACAGCTCAGCATGTCAAGGTTCTGTGATTTAACACAGCTCAGCATGCCAAGGTTCTGTGATTTAACACAGCTCAGCATGCCAATGTTCTGTGATTTATCACAGCTCAGCATGCCAAGGTTCTGTATTTTATCACGGCTCAGCGGCATGCCAAGGTTCCGTGTTTTATCACAGCTTAGCATACCAAGGTTCTGTGTTTTATCTCCACTCAGCATGCCAAGGTTCTGTGATTTAACACAGCTCAGCATGCCAAGGTTCTGTGATTTAACACAGCTCAGCATGCCAATGTTCTGTGTGTTATCACCACTCAGCATGCCAAGATTCTGTGACTTATCCAACTCAGCAAGCCAGGGTCCTGTGTTTTATCCCCACTCAGCATGCCAAGGTTCTGTGATTTAACACAGCTCAGCATGCCAAGATTCTGTGACTTATCCAACTCAGCATGCCAATGTTCTGTGTTTTATCACCACTCAGCATGCCAAGATTCTGTGATTTATCCAACTCAGCAAGCCAGGGTCCTGTGTTTTATCCCCACTCAGCATGCCAAGGTTCTGTGTTTTATCACCACTCAGCATGCCAATGTTTTGTGTTTTATCACCACTCAGCATGCCAAGGTTCTGTGACTTATCCAACTCAGCAAGCCAGGGTCCTGTGTTTTATCCCCACTCAGCATGCCAAGGTTCTGTGTTTTATCACCACTCAGCATGCCAAGATTCTGTGACTTATCCAACTCAGCATGCCAATGTTCTGTGTTTTATCCCCACTCAGCATGCCAAGGTTCTGTTATTTAACACAGCTCAGCATGCCAAGGTTCTGTGATTTAACACAGCTCAGCATGCCAAGATTCTGTGATTTAACACAGCTCAGCATGCCAACGTTCTGTGACTTATCCAACTCAGCAAGCCAGGGTCCTGTGTTTTATCACAGCTTAGCATTTCAAGGTTCTGTGTTTTATCATTGCTCAGCATGCCAAGGTTCTGTGTTTTATTACCAGTTAGAATGCCAATGTTCTGTGTTTTATCACCACTCAGCATGCAAAGGTTCTGTGATTTATCACAGCTCAGAATCCCAAGGTTCTGTGTTTATTCACCACTCATTATTCCAAGGTTCTGTGTTTAATCACCACTCAGCATTCCAAGATTCTGTGATTTACCACAGCTCAGCATGCCAAGGTTCTGTGTTTTATCACAGCTCAGCATGCCAAGGTTCTGTGTTTTATCACAGCTCTGCATGCCAAGGTTCTGTGATTTAACACAGCTCAGCATGCCAACGTTCTGTGATTTATCCAACTCAGCAAGCCAGGGTCCTGTGTTTTATCACAGCTTAGCATTTCAAGGTTCTGTGTTTTATCATTGCTCAGCATGCCAAGGTTCTGTGTTTTATCACCAGTTAGAATGCCAATGTTCTGTGTTTTATCACCACTCAGCATGCAAAGGTTCTGTGATTTATCACAGCTCAGAATCCCAAGGTTCTGTGTTTATTCACCACTCATTATTCCAAGGTTCTGTGTTAAATCACCACTCAGCATTCCAAGATTCTGTGCTTAATCGCCAGTCATCATTCCAAGAATCTGTGATTCACCACAGCTCAGTATGCCAAGGATCTGTGTTTAATTACAGCTCTGCATGCCAAGGATCTGTGTTTTATCACAGCTCAGCATGCTTAGGCTCTGTGTTTTATGAAGGTTCTGTGTTTTATCACAGCTCCGCATGCCAAGGTCCTGTTTTTTATCACACCTCAGCATGCCAAGGATCTGTGTTTTATTACAGCTCAGCATGCTTAGGTTCTGTGTTTTATCATGGCTCAGCATGCCAAGGTTCAGTGATTTATCACAGCTGAGCATGCCAAGGTTCTGTGATTTATCATCACTGAGCATTCTGAGATTCTGTGTTGTATTACAGCTCAGTATGCCAAGGTTGTGTGTTTTATCACAGCTCAGCATGCCAAGGTTCTCTGTTTTATCACAGGTCAGCATGCAAAGGATCTCTGTTTTATCACAGCTCAGTATGCCAAGGATCTGTGTTTTATCACAGCTCAGCATTTCAAGGTTTTGTGTTATATCACAGCTTAGCATGCCAAGGATCTGTGTTTTATCACAGCTCAGCATGCCAAGGATCTGTGTTTTATCACAGCTCAGTATGCCAAGGATCTGTGTTGTATCACAGCTAAGCATTTCAAGGTTTTGTGTTATATCACAGCTTAGCATGCCTTGGTTCTGATTTCATATCTTTCTATAGCCTTGGGTGTCTTTATCCAATTCTAGCTTTCTGATATGGTATCACAGAAGTATTAATTCAGTTTTCATGATTCAAAACTTATAATGATGTTTTGTTTTAACTGTGTTTATAAAAACAACCACCATTAATCATACATCTTTTATGGGATATTTTTAAGTGTAAGCAAATTTTTAATATTTTGTATTTTTGAACTTAATTTATGCGAAAAAAATGCATGCTTATTTCAAATTACATTTATCAAACACTGAACTGCATACCCCATACTTACCTCCTTAATATCATGTTAAAAAATAATTGACACTTCAATAAAACTTGCAACTCAGCCATTTGCTGTTTTACAACAACATTTAAAGTGTCAAGCATAAATTAAACTGTGTTTTGAGGCAATCATTATATCAATTAATTAGCTTATTGTGCAAAAATGTATATAGACTGCCTGCTGCCAATAACTGATACAAGTTATAATTCACAAATACTGTGAAACACTGTTCATGTCCACAAAACAACATGTAAAATAAGAATAGTTAAAAGCTCAAACATAAAACACTAGAACCCTTAATACTTTGACACAATTTAATGATTTCACTTTAAACTCCCATTCCAACTATTTACTTGTTCTGTCTACAAGTACTACTGAACACCATCTGTAGAAATAAATAGAAATAAAAAGGTAATAATCCAATACTGCAAATGTATGTTAAACACTTCACAACAATGCTTTAAAATAAGCCATCACCAACAACTTTAAGAAAAGTGCAAATATCCACATCAGTCCTAAGCTATAATCTTTTATCATCTATTGTTGAAGCTCTTCTGCCATTAAGTCAGCCGTTTGCCAATAAGTCAGCCATTTGCCAATAAGTCAGCCTTCTGCTGAACAGTCAGCCTTCTGCTGAACAGTCAGCCTTCTCCCAATAAGTCTGCCTTCTGCCAATAAGCCAGCCTTCTTCCAATAAGCCAGCCTTCTTCCAATAAGTCAGCCTTCTGCTGAACAGTCAGCCTTCTGCTGAACAGTCAGCCTTCTTCCAATAAGTCAGCCTTCTTCCAATAAGCCAGCCTTCTGCCAATAAGTCAGCCTTCTTCCAATAAGTCAGCCTTCTTCCAATAAGCCAGCCTTCTGCCAATAAGTCAGCCTTCTTCCAATAAGTCAGCCTTCTGCTGAACAGTCAGTCTTCTGCTGAACAGTCAGCCTTCTGCCAATAAGTCAGCCTTCTTCCAATAAGTCAGCCTTCTTCCAATAAGTCAGCCTTCTTCCAATAAGCCAGCCTTCTTTCAATAAGTCAGCCTTCTTCCAATAAGCCAGCCTTCTTCCAATAAGCCAGCCTTCTGCCAATAAGTCAGCCTTCTTCCAATAAGTCAGCCTTCTGCTGAACAGTCAGTCTTCTGCTGAACAGTCAGCCTTCTGCTGAACAGTCAGCCTTCTTCCAATAAGTCAGCCTTCTTCCAATAAGTCAGCCTTCTTCCAATAAGTCAGCCTTCTTCCAATAAGCCAGCCTTCTTTCAATAAGTCAGCCTTCTTCCAATAAGCCAGCCTTCTTCCAATAAGCCAGCCTTCTTCCAATAAGTCAGCCTTCTGCTGAACAGTCAGTCTTCTGCTGAACAGTCAGCCTTCTGCCAATAAGTCAGCCTTCTTCCAATAAGTCAGCCTTCTTCCAATAAGTCAGCCTTCTTCCAATAAGCCAGCCTTCTTTCAATAAGTCAGCCTTCTTCCAATAAGCCAGCCTTCTTCCAATAAGCCAGCCTTCTGCCAATAAGTCAGCCTTCTTCCAATAAGTCAGCCTTCTGCTGAACAGTCAGTCTTCTGCTGAACAGTCAGCCTTCTTCCAATAAGTCAGCCTTCTTCCAATAAGTCAGCCTTCTTCCAATAAGTCAGCCATTTGCCAATAAGTCAGCCTTCTGCTGAACAGTCAGCCTTCTGCTGAACAGTCAGCCTTCTGCCAATAAGTCAGCCTTCTTCCAATAAGTCAGCCTTCTTCCAATAAGTCAGCCTTCTTCCAATAAGTCAGCCTTCTTCCAATAAGTCAGCCGTTTGCCAATAAGTCAGCCTTCTGCTGAACAGTCAGCCTTCTGCTGAACAGTCTGCCTTCTCTCAATAAGTCAGCCTTCTTCCAATAAGTCAGCCTTCTTCCAATAAGTCAGCCGTTTGCCAATAAGTCAGCCTTCTGCTGAACAGTCAGTCTTCTGCTGAACAGTCAGCCTTCTGCTGAACAGTCTGCCTTCTCTCAATAAGTCAGCCTTCTTCCAATAAGTCAGCCTTCTTCCAATAAGTCAGCTGTTTGCCAATAAGTCTGCCTTCTGCTGAACAGTCAGCCTTCTGCTGAACAGTCAGCCTTCTGCTGAACAGTCTGCCTTCTCTCAATAAGTCAGCCTTCTTCCAATAAGTCAGCCTTCTTCCAATAAGTCTGCCTTCTTCCAATAAGCCAGCCTTCTTCCAATAAGCCAGCCTTCTTCCAATAAGCCAGCCTTCTCCCAATAAGTCTGCCTTCTTCCAATAAGCCAGCCTTCTTCCAATAAGCCAGCCTTCTTCCAATAAGCCAGCCGTTTGCCAATAAGTCAGCCTTCTGCTGAACAGTCAGCCTTCTGCTGAACAGTCAGCCTTCTTTCAATAAGTCAGCCTTCTTCCAATAAGCCAGCCTTCTTCCAATAAGTCAGCCTTCTGCTGAACAGTCTGCCTTCTCTCAATAAGTCAGCCTTCTTCCAATAAGTCAGCCTTCTCCCAATAAGTCAGCCTTCTTCCAATAAGTCAGCCTTCTGCCAATAAGTCAACCTTCTTCCAATAAGTCAGCCGTCTTCCAATAAGTCAGCCTTCTGCCAATAAGTCAACCTTCTTCCAATAAGCCAGCCTTCTTCCAATAAGTCAGCCTTCTGCTGAACAGTCAGCCTTCTGCTGAACAGTCTGCCTTCTCTCAATAAGTCAGCCTTCTTCCAATAAGTCAGCCTTCTTCCAATAAGTCTGCCTTCTTCCAATAAGCCAGCCTTCTTCCAATAAGCCAGCCTTCTTCCAATAAGTCAGCCTTCTGCTGAACAGTCAGCCTTCTGCTGAACAGTCAGCCTTCTTCCAATAAGTCAGCCTTCTTCCAATAAGTCTGCCTTCTTCCAATAAGCCAGCCTTCTTCCAATAAGCCAGCCTTCTTCCAATAAGTCAGCCTTCTGCTGAACAGTCAGCCTTCTGCTGAACAGTCAGCCTTCTTCCAATAAGTCTGCCTTCTGCTGAACAGTCAGCCTTCTGCTGAACAGTCAGCCTTCTTCCAATAAGTCTGCCTTCTGCTGAACAGTCAGCCTTCTGCTGAACAGTCAGCCTTCTTCCAATAAGTCTGCCTTCTGCTAAACAGTCAGCCTTCTTCCAATAAGTCTGCCTTCTGCTAAACAGTCAGCCTTCTCCCAATAAGTCAGCCTTCTGCTGAACAGTCAGCCTTCTTCCAATAAGTCTGCCTTCTGCTGAACAGTCAGCCTTCTTCCAATAAGTCTGCCTTCTGCTGAACAGTCAGCCTTCTCCCAATAAGTCAGCCTTCTGCTGAACAGTCAGCCTTCTGCTGAACAGTCAGCCTTCTTCCAATAAGTCAGCCTTCTTCCAATAAGTCAGCCTTCTTCCAATAAGTCAGCCTTCTTTCAATAAGTCAGCCTTCTCCCAATAAGTCAGCCTTCTTCCAATAAGTCAGCCTTCTTCCAATAAGTCAGCCTTCTTCCAATAAGTCAGCCTTCTTCCAATAAGTCAGCCTTCTTCCAATAAGTCAGCCTTCTGCTCATAAGTCAGCCTTCTTCCAATAAGTCAGCCTTCTTCCAATAAGCCAGCCTTCTTCCAATAAGCCAGCCTTCTTCCAATAAGTCAGCCTTCTTCCAATAAGTCAGCCTTCTTCCAATAAGTCAGCCTTCTTCCAATAAGTCAGCCTTCTTCCAATAAGCCAGCCTTCTTCCAATAAGTCAGCCTTCTTCCAATAAGTCAGCCTTCTTTCAATAAGTCAGCCTTCTTCAAATAAGCCAGCCTTCTTCCAATAAGTCAGCCTTCTTCCAATAAGCCAGCCTTCTTCCAATAAGCCAGCCTTCTTCCAATAAGTCAGCCTTCTTCCAATAAGCCAGCCTTCTTCCAATAAGTCAGCCTTCTTCCAATAAGTCAGCCTTCTTCCAATAAGTCAGCCTTCTTCCAATAAGTCAGCCTTCTTCAAAAGAGTCAGCCTTCTTCCAATAAGTCAGCCTTCTTCAAAAGAGTCAGCCTTCTTCCAATAAGTCAGCCTTCTGCCAATAAGTCAGCCTTCTGCCAATAAGTCAGCCTTCTGCCAATAAGTCAGCCTTCTGCCAATAAGTCAGCTTTCTGCTAACAAGCAGCCTTCCACCAATAAGTCAACATTCTTCCAGTAAGTCAGCCTTAAGCTGATAAGTCAGCCCTTACAACTTATCTTTGCACTTTTGTTTAAAAAAAGAAACAACCATATCTTAGCACATGATACAGAAAAAAAGTTTTTGTAATATCACTTCAATATTACTAGGTATTTTTTTTAGACTATGATCACTAAGCAACAACAAGTAAGTGACATCAGTACCATGACCTGACCATGACCTGCTGTCAGAACAATCCTACCACTTCCAGTTTCCAAACTTTACACAGAATTGCTAATTATATTTACTGAGCATGAAACAGTTCTAGCACTGTGGGCTCTCATTCAACCCAAGATGGGAGCAATTCAGCCACTGGTCGATGTGAGGTCCCCTGCTCATGAATGCTACTGCTATGTGTTCAGGTATAATGAGATAAACTACCAAACAACAAACCAGTAAACATTAGTAATGTTTAAATCCTGGACTTTGTATTAAAGACAAAAACTATCTCCATTTTAATAATATGTAAGAATAGCAATAGGTCTTCTCAATGACCAATATGAAGCCCACTGCTTCTGGCTTTGGAATTTCTCAGCAATAAAAATTCATATTAATATATACAAGAAATCAATTTAAATATGATGATTTTGTAGCTGACCACCAATAAGATGACGATAGATTACAAATGTAAAGTACACACTTAAAGCCTTAATGCACCACAGTTCTACATCATTATTGCATTAGAATTTCAGTGAGAAAACCAGTACATGGTAAGATTTATTCCAGGCAAGTTCTTATATCTATCATTAATACAGCTAGCTCAATCTAGTGGTGAAGAACAAAGGGAACTCTGAAAATCTACACTAATTGCAATGGATATGACATGGATCATCGGAATATACAGAACCTCAACATTAAATTGACCTTATCACAGAGATCTGGGACATGATTGATCCACTTGATCAATGACAGAGTGGATAAGGTACGGGAGGCCGCGGGTTCGATCCCTGGCAGCGACATACCGAAGTCGTTAAAAATAGTAGTGGTATAGCTCCCTTGCCAACGCTCAAGCAAATATAAGGGTAGTTCCACGACTGGTTGGCCCGGTGTCAGGATAATGTGACTGGGTGTGGTATCATGCTAGGTGTTCACGGCATGCTATACACAGTGAAGGCAGCACTATATCTGCTTCAAGTGGACACCGTCTCCAGATAACTGAAATACTGTTGGTGGGACGATAAACCCAATAAACAAACAATAAACAGAGTGGATAGGTGGAACTGACAGAACATTTTAGTTATAGTAGGACATGATATCTGATCAAAGCAGGACAAGATATCTTGGGTAATAGTAGGACAAAATATTGGGTCATAGCAGAACAAGATATCTTGGGTCATAGCAGGACAAGATATCTTCAGTTATAGCAGGACAAGATATTGGATCATAGCAGAACAAGATATCTTGGGTTATAGCAGGACAAGATATCTTGGGTTATAGCAGGACAAGATATCTTGGGTTATAGCAGGACAAGATATCTTGGGTTATAGCAGGACAAAATATTGGGTAATAGTAAAACAAATATCTTGAGTTATAGCAGGACAAGACATTGGGTCACAGCAGGACAAAATATTGGGTCATGGCAGGACAAGATATCTAGAGTTATAGCAGGACAAGATATATAGAGGTACAGCATGACAAGATATCTTGAGTCATAGAAGGACAATATATTGGATAATAGCAGGACAGGATATCTTGAGTTATAACTGGACAAGGTATTGGGTAATAGCAGGACAATACATTGGGTCATAGCAGGAGAAGATATTGGATCAAAGCAGTACAAGATACCTTGAGTTATAGCAGGACAATTTATTGGATCATAGCAGGACAAGATATCTAGAGTTATAGCAGGACGATATATTGGATCATGGCAGGACAGGATATCTTCAGTTACAGCAGGACAAGATATTTGGTCATAGCAGTACAAGATATCTTGAGTTATAGCAGGACGATATATTAAGTCACAGCAGGACAAGATATCTTGAGTTATAGCAGGACAAGATATTGGATCATAGCAGAACAAGATATCTTGGGTTATAGCAGGACAAGATATCTTGGGTTATAGCAGGACAAGATATCTTGGGTTATAGCAGGACAAGATATCTTGGGTTATAGCAGGATAAGATAGCTTGGGTTATAGCAGGACAAGATATTGGGTCATGGCAGGACAAGATATCTAGAGTTATAGCAGGACAAGAAATCTAGAGGTACAGCATGACAAGATATCTTGAGTCATAGGACAATATATTGGATAATAGCAGGACAGGATATCTTGAGTTAAAACTGGACAAGGTATTGGGTAATAGCAGGACAATACATTGGGTCATAGCAGGAGAAGATATTGGATCAAAGCAGTACAAGATATCTTGAGTTATTGCAGGACAATTTATTGGATCATAGCAGTACAAGATATCTTGAGTTATAGCAGGACGATATATTAAGTCACAGCAGGACAAGATATCTTGAGTTATAGCAGGACAAGATATTGGATCATAGCAGAACAAGATATTGGGTCATAGAAGGACAAAATATCTTGAGTTATAGCAGGACAAGATATTGGGTCATAGCAGGACAAGATATCTTCAGTTACAGTAGGACAATATCTTTGGTCATAGCAGGACAAGATATTGGGTCATAGCAGGACAAGATATTGGGTCATAGCAGGACAAGATATCTTGAGATATAGCAGGACAAGAAATTGGGTCATAGCAGGACAAGATATCTTGAGTTATAGCAGGACAAGATATTGGGTCATAGCAGGACAAGATATCTTGAGATATGGAAGGGCAAAATATTGGGTCATAGCAGGACAATATATCCTCAGTTATAGCAGGACAAGATATTAGGTCATAGCAGGACAAGATATCTTCAGTTACAGCAGGACAATATCTTGGGTCATAGCAGGACAAGATTTTGGGTCATAGCAGGACAAGATATTGGGTCATAGCAGGACAAGATATCTTGAGTTATAGCAGGACAAGATATTGGGTCATAGCAGGACAAGATATTGGATCATAGCTGGACAGGATATCTTGGGTTACAGCAGGACAAGATATCTTGAGTTATAGCAGGACAAGATATCTTGAGTTATAGCAGGACAAGATATTGGATCATAGCAGGACAGGATATCTTCAGTTACAGCAGGACCAAAACAAGTAAGCAATGAAACTATTATTGTGCTACCTTCCATGCCTCGGTACAAAAGGTATAGTGCCACCATCTTGGGAGTTCACCTTTCATACTAAATGAAGAATTTCAGATGTTTTAATCTCTTATTGCAAATCCAAACACTGTATTGCCAATGTTAGTTTGATGAAATTTTCAGTGTTTATTTGGTATAATCTTTGGTTAAGAAGCGAGTGATACACTGCTTCTTAAAAAAAACAGTATTACACTCAATAAAGTTATCATCACATAACCTTAGACTGACCACACTACCACAATCCAGATATGTAGGAAAAGATTCACCATTAGCTTTTGTTTCCGACTAGTTAAAGCCATCCAACGAAAGATAATCCAAGCATTAAAAAGAGTAGTTTGAGCAGTGTTAGTTTAATTCTGTAACGCTGCTTTCAAGGTGTACAAATGATGGTAAATAATTACCCATACAATATAATTTAATTATTGGTCAATCAAATGTACAATACATTAGAAACCTGCCAAGTCTTCGGCAAACAAAACTCACATCTTCTCAAAGGTGGCATCTCAAAGTTTGGACAATATCTGTTTTCTTCAAATCACTGTTTCTTGAACTGATTCCATAAAATGCTGTTTATTGTTGTCTTACATCTAAATAACAAGAGGGCTACGATGGCCATTAATTGCTCACCTGATAACACAGGTTATAAATAGGCTCAAATCTGGCATCAAGTAATTCAGAGTTATTTACTTTAGAAATCTTCTAAAATGTTTAAGATTACATAATGGCAAACATTCTGGCCAAGTTTGATGAAGATTGTGCCATCAATGTGGCCTCTAAGTGTTTTCACAAGGTATTTCAAAAAATGTCACCTAGTGACCTAGTTTTTGACCCCACATGACCCAATAATATACTCATCCAAGATTTCATGCAGACAAACAATCTGATCAAGTTTGGTGAAGATTAGACTGTGGATGTGGTTCCTAAGTTTTGATCTAGTGACCTCTTTTTTGACCCCACATGACCCAATAATGAACTCCTCCAAGATTTCATTCAGACAAACATTCTGACCAAGTTTGGTGATGATTGGGCTATAAATGTGGTCCGTGAATTCACAAGTTTTTTCTATGATTTGACCTACTGACCTACTTATTGTCCCCACGTGACATGATGAAGTTATGAACTCATCCTAAAATTCTATGAAAGCAAATATTTTGACCAAGTTTGGTAAAGATTGGGCCATAAATGGGGCCTCTAGTGTGTTCACAAGCTTTTGCTAAGATTTGAGCTAGTGACCTACCTTTTGACCCCACATTACCCAATAAGGAACTCATTTAAGATTTAATGCAGACAAACAATCTGACCAAGTTTGGTAAAGATTGGGTCATAAATGTGGTCTCTGGTGGGTTCACAAGCTTTTTCTAAGATTTTATCCAAGTGACCTACTTATTGATTCCACATGACCCAGTTAGGATTTCATCCAAGATTTCATGCAGGCAAACATTCTAATCAAGTTTTGTGAAGATTGGGCCATAAATGGGGCCTCTAGTGTGTTCACAAGCATTTTATAAAATTTGACCTAGTGACCTTCTTTTTGACCCCAAGTGACCAAATAAGAACTCATCCAAGATTTCATGCATAAAAACATTCAGAACAAGTTTGATGTAGATAGGCCTACAAATATGGCGCATACTGTGTTCACAAGCTTTTTCTAAGATTTGACCTAGTGATCTACTTTTTGACCCCATGTGACCCAGTTAGGAACTCTTCCAAAATTTCATGCAAACAAACATTCTGACTAAGTTTAATGAAGATTGGATAAAAAAAGTGGTCTGTAGTGTGTTCACAAGCTAAAACGTTGCACCGGACGACCGACAAAGCGGTATCACAAAAGCTCCTCTTGAGCACGTTGTGCTCACGTTGTGCTCAAGTGGGCTAAAAATATGACTATTGATTGTTTGCCTATTACTGTGAGACTGTATGCTTACCAATAAGTATCACATGTACTTGAATAGCATATCTACTGGAAAGTATTGTTCAAATAAATATTTACGACAATTATAACTGCTTTTTAATGTCAACATATGATTCAGAATATCAGAAGTTTGTCTCTAAATCAAAACAAATTTGCTCCATTATTAGTAGTTTTGTCATGTAGGTACAAAGCATACCATTATATATTAATCACATCAAATTTATACTGAGTAGTGAGTGTACCAACATATTTGTCAAATTGTAGTTCGACAAATTACCAAAAAGTGTACATGTATTCGGCCAAGTTCTGGATGGTGCATGTGTCTTTAACTATTCTTTAACAAAAACAGCAAACAATGTGTTATTAGTCAAAGTAAATAATATTAAACATCATTTAAACATGGCTTGTACCAACAAAACCACAAGTGCACCAATTTTATGTACATGTGGTAAAGTAAATTTGGTGGTGTCAATCTATGCATAAATTAACTCGCTCATAAAGTAACGCTTCTGCTACCTGTTTCATTCACTACCACATATGCTAAATATATATTGGCTGAGGTACTTATTTCACTCTGACTATCAGGTGGATGATAACAAGGAATCTATTTTGAATGGGAGATCGGGACAGGTAGGTGTGATAATTTGTGAGGCAAAAAAAGTCTAAACAAATACCGGAAGATAATTTCTTCTTAAACAACTTCTGTGATATATAACTAAACAAAGATACTTCTTAGATATATAACTAAACAAAGATAGAACAAGAAATGTGTTTTAATATTCTTTCGGAAAAAATAAAAATGACTAAATGCTAATTTTGGCATTTTCTCATCATTGCTTTATATTTTCATTATGACGGCAATACAGTCGATTATCCGAGGTCTCAAGAGCCAGAGATGTTATCAGTCATGCCAAAATCTACAATGGATTTCTTTTTGCAATAAAGATTGTTAGACTCCATCAGAGATTTCTTAAGCAGAGATTACAAGTTTTCGACAGCTGCCATTTTGAATACTAATTAGTTTTACCCAATGCACTTTTACTAATTTAACTTTTGTATGATATAAATTAGAATTAAGAATGACAAAATACTGTTCCGAACGATCAGCTACTCTTGAAAACAAGAATGCTTACATCTCAGCAAACATTGTCATAAAAGTGCTATATCTTGATCCACTTTGTTGTTTTCCCGGTGTAAAATAATAGTCCACTACTGACAACGATTCAACGTGAATTCGAGAACAGAATATCGGATTTTTACCTAACTGTATTGTACCGTAGTTCCATGAATCGAACCGTGAATATGGAACCACGGTATACCTTCATACGGTATATCGTTTTATCACATAGCCTACCGTGCGAACGTGAGGTAACACTCGTTATTTTAGGTAACTCACTAGTTAGTTATCGTAGTGTGACGTCATTGTCGTAGTGTGACGTCATTAAGTATGTGTGGTGTATATGACATTTCCTGATCCCTTTGTTGTCGCTGTTTTATGCATTTTGTTGGACAATTTCATTTAAATTAATAAATAGATAACATTTTAGTCATGTTATAATATGAATCTGTTCCCTTTGTGTGGAAAATGGTCGAGTTAAGACTGGAACTATCTTCTGTGTGGATTCTTCCAAACAGAATTACACATGTCAAGGCCGACTGTTCATACTATAAATAGATTATGCATTGTAAACAAAAACAGCTGGTGTTTTGGTTATGTGATAAATAGAATCTAATATTCGTGTTCATTAGATACTGAAAATATTAAACTTGTTGTCTAAAATGATATGAAACTCGGCAGAGCCTCATTTCGTATCAATTCATCCAACTCGTTTAATATTTTCAGTATCTAATGAACACTCATATCAGATCCTCTATATACTCCTACCGATACGTAAATATTTTTATGTATACAATTTTAATTTCACTTAATATTTTGAGACCTACGCAATAGTGGGATTGTTTTATAAGAGCAGTTAGAACCGGTCTTAACCTAGAGTTGGAAAAGCTCAGACTTCTGAAATTTAAAGATTTTGAAAAAAGTTGATTGCTTTTGTTTCAAGTTATATAAGTGTAATAAGCACTCTGAACATAGATTTAATCTTTCTTTGTTGAAAAGATTTAGGTCACTGATAAAGTAATAAAATGCATTTAACTATTGATCTTCATAGACAAAAACACAGTCAGCATGAATATTCTGATCACTTGGACTGGATGCTTATACAAAAACGAGAAGTTTGAAATTGCACAAACCAAAATGCAATTTAATGACCTTTAGTTACCTTGATGAACGCATAATTTTTTAAACAAATGTTACAGATTGGCGTTTCATCAAATACACTTAGTGAACAATTTTACAGTGTTACTGGATGTAAATTGTTTTGCATTGAAATGACCTACTTTTTAACCCCGCTAACTTTGTTTCGAACATCCAAGGTTTCTTGCAGACAAAAATTCTGACCAAGTTTGGTAAAGTTTGGGTGAAAACCGTAGCCTTTAAGGTGTTCACAAGCAAATTATTGATCTCACATGCTGTATGACAAATGGAGGGGTATCACAAAAGCTCATCTTGAGCACAATGTGCTCAGGCAAGCTTGAGTGTCAATAAAATCATGCAGATTCAAACCTGTGCCACTAATAGGTTACTACATACCTGCAATCTATGGATACAATCTAAAGGACAAACTGAAAACTATAAATATTTTATAACATTTCCTACATTTTATTGCTGACCTTAGAGCATATAAGATGCAATTTATACCTGTTGCATATTGTAAAGAGGACAGGCTAACTACAGCATTGCCGTACATCATAAATGACTAGTGAAAATGTACCTGTTAATTAAGTTACAAACAGCCTTTCCTTATTCTTGCACAAATATGGTATACAGAGCTTTTTATTCTTAGTGGTTCTAAACATGTAGCATCAGCAAAAGGGAAAAATAAAACAAAATCAGTGTGAAATTTTATTAAAATTGCCATGCCTAAAATCAAGATTGAAAAGACATGTGTCTTCAGCATATGTAGAACATTCAACTTAAAAATAAATGATTCAGAAGCTACCAATATCTAAGAAGAGAAAAGGAAAACAAGAAACAAAGATTAAATATCTGCTTAAAATGTTAAATAGGTAAGGCTATTACAATACAATACAAATAAAACGGATCAAAGAAAGTCTCTCAAGGATCAAAGGTAACAGCAGCCTTATTTATAAGCAATCAACGATAGGTAAGGTAATTAACTGAAGAATTTGACATTAATACCAATGTAGGAACAGGTCACAGGCAGAGGATGAATTCATACAGGATATATGTACACACAGAACTTTAAAAAATCAAAGGCTTATATTTGTATGTTCAGTACTTAGCCTGCCTTCCACAAAGTAGGTTTTAAAAAAAACCATTTCATTTTACAGATTAAAAAATATATCGAGAACAGTTATGTCAGCATGGTTGGAAAGCTGACAATTTTAGATGTTTAAATCAAACAGACAAACTACCTAGATAAACTAACAAAACATGCCACATAGAATGATCCTTGCGTGCTAATTATCATTTACCATGTACAGGTAGTGTGATATTATAGCAACACATGTCCTAATACATGTCAACACTCTGTGACTGCAGGCTACAGCAGAGTTAATTTTATTGATTAGAAGACTTAACACAACTGTCAGCATGTGAACAGGTGATGTAGTGTTCAAAATGGCCCCAATAAATCACTGAGTACATTCCATCCATAGGTCACATGACAGTCACAAGACCTACAGCTATATCAACTATCATAGGATGGCTGTTCACAACAAACAGACATTTTGTGGGAAAAAAATCCTAACACAAGTTGATCTGACTTCTGCAAATAGTAATTGGATAATTAATATAAGTCTGGTTGTGAAAAAAAATAATGTAACTGGGTAAGGTTTGAGTGTCAATTTCTACAAGATCCTAATTACTGACTGTGTTACCTAATGAGGTAATAATTGCTCATAACTGACCATTAACACCTGGTCACTCAGATATGGTGATGAGTGGCATAGTTTTATTCAAAACAGAATGATTTAACAGAATACAAAAAACCATGATAAAGTCCATAAAATTAAACAATAAGAGAAAGCAAAAGAACCAATCTTGAACTGTTTAGAACAAACTTAATTTGAATACAAGAGAACAATTAGGAGAAAATAATGTACATAATATATATATGACGCACGACGCGACAAAACCGGGCTAATGGCATTATGACGTAACACTGGGAAATCCACTATTAAATGACATCACATTTACCAAGTATTTTCCTATGACCTTGACAGCATGACTTGGACTATCATATTTGAAACTGAATGTTGTTGTCTATTCAGAAGCAATAACAAACAAGAATGGAGAAGGAACAAGCGGTAAGATTTATACCTAATATTGTGATTATATAATCTTTATATTTTATGCATATGAGTAGAATTGGATTGAATACAAAGATCTAAACAAATAATAAAGATCATAAACAAAGATTTTCGATATGTATAATCTAGACTAGATTTTGATGTAACCGAAGATGTAGGTTACAGGTTTGTTAAATTTCGACCCATGACGTGGATAGGTAAATTTACCAAAAAAAACATGATTTGCTCTTAAAAACTACAGTTCACTTTATATCAAATGGTTAAATTTACTCACTAGAAAAAAAAATGTTTAAAGATTTTTTCAAACCTGATATACGCTTTGCATATAAAGTCAGCCAGAGTCACGTGAACGTGTCTATTTATAACTACGCAGGCTGAGTTATTGATTATTATGAAAGTATGCACTTGGGGTACATTGAGCGCTTATCATTGTTGGTAAGTCAAAAGCAATTCTATAATATACTTATGTATCACAAGGTTGTTGGTTCGCTTCCAACCACAGGTCCCCATTCTTTTCTTACTTTTTCTTCCAACATAGTTTTTTGCCCTTTATTTCATTTAATGCAGGCCCTGTATTTTAGCGAAGTAAATGACACATATTTCTCTCTTGGCAACTGTTTGTTGGGCTTACATGAAAGTGAAACAAAAAACAACAATAGACATTGTTTTGACACATTTAATATTTAACGACTATTCATGATTAAGTCTAAATGAATGTAACATAACATTATCGTTTTAAATTAAAATGCAGAAATCAGTTTGCCCTTTCATACAATTACAGTGCAGGGTTCTATTTCTATTTAGTGGAGGAACTAACCATAGACATATCAAGCAATATGTTTATTAAATATTAACATTGCCGTAAAATTCTTCATCTGGTAACAAGTAAAAAAAACAAAGAAAGAAATTGGAAAACATGAAATTAATAACGAACCTATTGATTAACGTTCAAATAACATGCTGTTTATAGTTATAATGCAACTCCATAAACATGTGATGACTTAATTTTCAGTAAACAGTATGTTTGACAAAACAAAAACTGGCATCTACTTGGGTACTTAATATGGTGGACAATGGCAGAACAAAACAGCATGATCGAGTACCATATGCAAGTACCAGGGACTTGTTTTAATTGTTTCCTTTGGCTGATTTATTAGTATGAGAGTCACTTACGACATTCCATTTAATGTATTCACAAGCAAATACGTAGCGACTGTAGCCGAGCTCAAAAAGTCACAGGCGGTTCAACCCTTGAGTTCAAGTCCCCGTTGAGGCAAAAACATTCCTGTCTGGAGGTATTCGTGTTAGCCTTATTTATGTCTGCCAGTCGATAAAGGCTTGTATCGGTCCTCCGCCAGTAATACTCCAAATACGATACAAATTGCATTGGTGCGGGGTACACACACGCACGCGCATGCACACACACACACACCAAAAAACAACAATAAAAAACAGCAACAACATAGGTGATGCCCATGGTCTAATGGTCTTAACGTTAGAATCAATGACTTGCTATTACTTAGACTCCATAATCCATCACCGCGTGGATTTGAGTTCCAGCTGGGGTAAAAACTTTCATTTGGTCAGG
Source organism: Sinonovacula constricta (assembly GCA_007844125.1). Classification (NCBI taxonomy): domain Eukaryota; kingdom Metazoa; phylum Mollusca; class Bivalvia; order Cardiida; family Solecurtidae; genus Sinonovacula; species Sinonovacula constricta. The sequence continues at coordinate 42,005,892 of CM017566.1, forward strand.
TTTATAGCTGATTTGCTGTGTGCTACTGGTTTCACACAGACATTTTTCATTATGTTTCTCCACCAGGAATAGCTGGACGTCCCTATATTGACAATATTTGTGTCACTGCACTGTACTTAACAAAACAAACCAAACGAAAAGGAATGGGCATACACGTAGAGTAAAAACTATTAATCATATATCAACATATGCATGTAAATATGTAAACCGAGAGTTTATTTTTTATTTCAGGCTATGCATGTTGTCTTGTGCCAACCTCAAAGTACCAAGAAAATGACTGCAGCTTGTTAACGAGCCAGCTGACATTGTGGAGCGAACCTCAATGGTCAACTCGCCCGTTTTGTATCACCGGTGGTCTGGAGAGGATGGAAGATTTCCTTGGGCAACACTTCAATGAATAAGGTATGGCGATGTTATTTGCCGTAAACAAAAAAAAAACAATGTCAGCATTATATTATGTATAGATAATATTTGAAACAATTACTCATAGCCATTAGGTTAGGTTCACAGCCCGTAATGCATCAACCATGAGAATGCCAATGATGCGCCATTAGTTTCACTTCACAAACATTTATCTACAGTTTTCGTCCACCGAAATTGGATGAAAAAAAGGCAAAAGAAAATCATTGATATAATCAGATTTGTATTTGTGGCGACACTTAAGACATTAACATATTATTGATTAAAATTGCATTTTCAGACATTATCAACACTCCAATTTCACGTCTGAGAAAGCTGGCATTACCATCTTGCAGACCAGTCCAAATGATGACTAGAAGGAGTTTATGCTTCTCAAGGATCTCTAGCAAAAGTTCAGAAATACAGAAATGCTGTTCAGTTTTTCAACCTGGCGGTTTGACATGTCAGCGCAAACAATACCTCGAGAGCACTATCCGGCCGTTTGTGAAAATTAAGTTGATATTTTTAAATGTTATATAATAATAACCTGTTACTTTACCGACTTAAGCAATACACACACATAGGTTTGCAGTAATTTAACAAACTTAATAAAACCAAATTAGCTTATATCTTAATTAAGTTGAGTGAGTAAGTTACTCATCCCAATATTATCACATCAATAATTTGATGTCAAATTTAAAAAAAAAAACCTTAAGTTTGGGTCATTAAAATTCTTATTATTTCATTAATACAAAGCCAATTCAGAAAAATCTTTGGAATTTGTAACAAGAAATGATAGAAGAATCATGTTTCATTAAAAACAAAAACAACAAAAAAATGACAAATTTGACCATAAGCCTGGTTTTCTCGCGTCGTGCGTCATATATATATATATATATATATATATATATATATATATATATTATATATATATATATATATATATATATATATATATTAGTGTGTTGACTTGTTTAAAAAAAATATGGAAATATAATGCAAGCTTAAAAACAAAGAAAAACAAAATCAATGTTTTGATACTATATCACCAATACTTTAGACAAGACAAACACAGGTTCATTAAAACAGTCATCTGCCTTGAACAAATTATTTGTTTCATAAAGCAAAATAAATGGAAGTAACCTGACCACATTCTGGAAGTGAACAAAACAAACCATTGGGTCATGCTCACACAAAAATGAGTAATAGTATTTCCATACATCTTTATCAGATACTGTAATCCAGTTGAGTGATATCCATGAGCTAGTTAGAGAGACGTTTATATCCTTGACAAGCCACTTCAAGTCCACTTGATGTGCCAACTTGTGATAAAACTTCTCTGTAACAGGCATTATCTTATTCATTCATAATTTTCTATTCCATAAAGGGTGTTTTTTACAAGTTCAAATTGACATAGAAAACTTACCCCCCAAAAATGAGTCTTTTTATCTTTTATTCAAAGTTGATTGCTAACTGCTACTACAGACTACCACTTTATGCCTGTTTTAGAGAAGAAAATGTGTATTTTATGTTGATACTCATACTTCTTATATAAATCGTTGATTTTAGAAACTTAATTTATGAAAAAAGTTTACTGAAAAGCATTTTCATTTCCAAATTTGACCTTTGACATTTCTCAAAAAAAGATCACTTAGGCATACAAGAAACCAATTCTTAATTGTTAAAAATTAAAAATGATATTAAAACATCTTTTGTATCAACAGTAAAACAATAAACATTCTTAGCCTGACTAATAGAATATTGGTTGGACCTTGGTCAAACTAACACTACAACAAAACCAGTTAAAAATATAGGGAAGGCTCAATAAAGCAAACCAATGACCCCCTCAGAAATCTGAGAACAGAGATATAATTATTTGGGGTAATAATCTATAGTGTCAGTATGTGTGTGGTTTAATACAATCAAGGATGTGCTTGATGACAACAACCTTACCTCACATACAGACTAAATTTAAATTGCTTGTTGATGTCCAAGGAAAAGGGTGGTCAAAATATTATCCACCACAATTGAGAAAAGGGATATAAATAATAATTGCTGTCACCTTTAGTTCTGGAATTATGTGGTGGAAAGTTATAGAAATTACAAGGAAAATTGTAACATTGCAGTACCAAGTATGAAGGCATTGCATTATCTTTACATCCAGTTTTAGAAGTACTCAGGGAAAGCTAATAAGAATACGATTGATTCCAGTTAATGGAACAAAGGTTCTATGCATATTCTGCTTTATCTAAAAAAAAACTTAAAAAACACCAAACCTTTTCTTTTTATTTTTTGTAGAAAAAAGATCAATATTTGCATAGAGTTTTAAACTAATTCTGGTTATAGGCATAATCGTGTAGCTGCAAAGACTCCATGGTTGGTATATTTCCTGGACATACTTGACATGTTGTGACACAGGATTAACACACTCAGCTGCTAATCTAGTTTAGACTGCCTTATGAGACTGTTGATGTGCTATGCAGATGTTGGCAAACTGCTAGTGACATCATAACATTATATGAAGGTGTGGTTGCGTGTTTGCTATTCTGGGTTTAATTGTCAACTGATAATAAACAAATTAAAAAAAATAATGTCTTTTAATGATCAATATCAGCAAGTCATGTTAAAGAGAGGCATAATTAGTTTAAGTTTAATTTTATGTGAAGTGCACTCAGTTTGTTTATGTTAAAAATAATAAAAAGTATAAAAAGCATGGGTTAACAAGGACTGTCATCATACTGCCATTGCAAGAAGAGAAAATGCAATGACCTTTCCCTGGAGGATAAATATAAAGCTCTGAAACTCCTAGAGAACAAGACACCACAAGCAGAAGGTGCAAAGAAATATGGCTACTCAGTCTCAGATATCAAGTCAGATATCAAGACTCTTTGAACAAAGATGCCATTATTCATGAATATTAAGCTGCTGAGATAAATCGACAGAGCAAAAGTCATCGCAGCTGGAAAGACTCTGATGTCAAACTAGTCCTAATAAAAATGGTTCAGCGATGCAAGATCTAGAGACATCTCTGTGTCAGGAGCTGTCCTCGAACATAAGGCAAATGATATTGCCAAACATTTTAAGAAATTAGTCTTCAAGGCATCAACATGTCTGGAAAGGACAAGCAAAAATGGCTGGTGGTAGGAAAGAGCAAACAACAAGATGTTTGAGAGGGAAGACTATTCCAGTGACCTACTGCAACAATACAAACTCGTCGATGACAGCCATCTTCTTTAAACAGTGACTTCAAGACTTCAACAAGTCCATGAAGGTCCAGAGATGAAGTATCATTCTTTTTGTGGACAACTGTGCAGCACACAACACTAATGGACTTGAATTATCAAACGTGAAGTTATTCTTCCTACCACTGAATATGACATTAGCTATGCAGCCATGTGACATGGGTATCTTAAGAAGTTTGCAGTGTTATTATAAGCGGCAGACCGTAAAGAAATGTGTAGAAAAGATCGAAAAACAGAACTGACAGCTAAACAAATGGTAAAGGGTCTGACACTCTTGGACAGCTTCTCCATGATTACAATGGTATGGAGAAATGTAACAGAATCCATGATCCGTAACTACTTCAAGAAGGCAGGGTTTACCAAAGAAAGAGTGAGATTGGCTGTGTTTCAACAGCCAAAGAACATGACAGAAGATGTTTCAAAACTTTTGTAGATGAAGATGACAATCTTGATTGTCATGGAGAGCTGTCAGTAAATGTTACATGGTTGTCTAGCGAGTAAATGTTTGACTACCTTTCTGTTACCTGGTTGTCTAGACAGTGAATGTTTTGAATACCTTGCTCTTACTTGGTTGTCTAGCCAGTGAATGTTTGACCGACTTCCTTGCTTTTACCTGACTGTCTAGCCAGTGAATGTTTGACTACATTGTTATTTGGTTGTCTACCCAGTGAATATTTGACTACATTGTTATTTGATTGTCTACCCAGTGAATGTTTGTCTACATTGTTGTTGTTTGGTTGTCTACCCAGTGAATGTTTGTCTACATTGCTGTTACTTGGTTGTCAAGCCAATGAATCTTTGACTACATTGCTGTTACATAGTTGTCTAGCCAGTGAATGTTTGTCTACATTGCTGTTACTTGGTTGTCAAGCCAGTGAATGTTTGTCTGCATTGTTGTTGTTTGGTTGTCTACCCAGTGAATGTTTGTCTACATTGCTGTTGTTTGGTTGTCAAGCCAGTAAATGTTTGTCTACATTGCTGTTGCTTGGTTGTCTAGCCAGTGAATGTTTGTCTACATTGCTGTTACTTGGTTGTCAAGCCAGTGAATGTTTGTCTACATTGCTGTTGTTTGGTTGTCAAGCCAATGAATGTTTGACTACAGTGCTGTTACTTGGTTGTCTAGCCAGTGAATGTTTGACTACAGTGCTGTTACTTGGTTGTCTAGCCAGTGAATGTTTGACTACATTGTTGTTACTTGGTTGTCTAGCCAGTGAATGTTTGTCTACATTGCTGTTGTTTGGTTGTCTATCCAGTGAATGTTTGTCTACATTGTTGTTACTTGGTTGTCTAGCCAGTGAATGTTTGACTACAGTGCTGTTACTTGGTTGTCTAGCCAGTGAATGTTTGACTACACTGCTATAACTTGGTTGTCAAGCCAGTGAATGTTTGTCTACATTGCTGTTGTTTGGTTGTCTACCCAGTGAATGTTTGTCTACATTGTTGTTACTTGGTTGCCTAGCCAGTGAATGTTTGTCTACATTGCTGTTACTTGGTTGTCAAGCCAGTGAATGTTTGTCTACATTGCTGTTACTTAGTTGTCTAGCCAGTGAATGTTTGTCTACATTGCTGTTACTTGGTTGTCAAGCCAGTGAATGTTTGTCTACATTGCTGTTACTTGGTTGTCAAGCCAGTGAATGTTTGTCTACATTGCTGTTACTTGGTTGTCAAGCCAGTGAATGTTTGTCTACATTGCTGTTGTTTGGTTGACTACCCAGTGAATGTTTGTCTACATTGCTGTTACTTAGTTGTCTAGCCAGTAAATGTTTGTCTACATTGCTGTTACTTGGTTGTCAAGCCAGTGAATGTTTTTCTACATTGCTGTTACTTGGTTGTCAAGCCAGTGAATATTTGTCTACATTGCTGTTACTTGGTTGTCAAACCAGTGAATGTTTGTCTACATTGCTGTTACTTAGTTGTCTAGCCAGTGAATGTTTGTCTACATTGCTGTTACTTGGTTGTCTAGCCAGTGAATGTTTGGCTACAATGCTATTATATGGTTGTCTTGACAGAGAATGTTTGTCTACACTGCTATTATATGGTTGTCTTGACAGAGAATGTTTGACTACATTGCTGTTATTTGGTTGTCTACCCAGTGAATGTTTGTCTACATTGCTGTTATTTGGTTGTCTACCCAGTGAATGTTTGTCTACATTGCTGTTACTTAGTTGTCAAGCCAGTGAATGTTTGTCTACACTGCTATTATTTGGTTGTCTTGACAGAGAATGTTTGACTACATTGCTGTTATTTGGTTGTCTACCCAGTGAATGTTTGTCTACATTGCTGTTATTTGGTTGTCTTGACAGAGACTGTTTGTCTACATTGCTGTTACTTAGTTGTCAAGCCAGTAAATGTTTGTCTACATTGCTGTTACTTGGTTGTCAAGCCAATGAATGTTTGTCTACAATGCTATTATATGGTTGTCTTGACAGAGAATGTTTGGCTACATTGCTGTTATTTGGTTGTCTTGACAGTGAGTGTTTGGCTACACTGCTATTATATGGTTGTCTTGACAGAGAATGTTTGTCTACAATGCTATTATATGGTTGTCTTGACAGAGAATGTTTTTGGCTACATTGCTGTTATTTGGTTGTCAAGCCAATGAATGTTTGTCTACAATGCTATTATATGGTTGTCTTGACAGAGAATGTTTGGCTACAATGCTGTTATTTGGTTGTCGTGACAGTGAGTGTTTGGCTACAATGCTATTATATGGTTGTCTTGACAGAGAATGTTTGTCTACAATGCTATTATATGGTTGTCTTGACAGAGAATGTTTGGCTACATTGCTGTTATTTGGTTGTCTTGACAGAGAATGTTTGACTACATTGCTGTTATTTGGTTGTCTAGCCAGTGAATGTTTGACTACATTGCTGTTATTTGGTTGTCTTGACAGAGAATGTTTGACTACATTGCTGTTATTTGGTTGTCTTGACAGAGAATGTTTGTCTACACTGCTATTATTTGGTTGTCGTGACAGTGAGTGTTTGTCTACATTGCTGTTATTTGGTTGTCTTGATAGAGAATGTTTGTCTACATTGCTGTTATTTGGTTGTCTTGACAGAGAATGTTTGACTACATTGCTGTTCTTTGGTTGTCAATCCAGTGAATGTTTGACTACATTGCTGTTCTTTGGTTGTCAATCCAGTGAATGTTTGACTACATTGCTGTTCTTTGGTTGTCAATCCAGTGAATGTTTGACTACATTGCTGTTATTTGGTTGTCTTGACAGAGAATGTTTGTCTACATTGCTGTTATTTGGTTGTCAATCCAGTGAATGTTTGACTACATTGCTGTTATTTGGTTGTCTTGACAGAGAACGTTTGTCTACATTGCTGTTATTTGGTTGTCAATCCAGAGAATGTTTGTCTACATTGCTGTTATTTGGTTGTCAATCCAGTGAATGTTTGACTACATTGCTGTTATTTGGTTGTCTTGACAGAGAGTGTTTGACTACATTGCTGTTTTTTGGTTGTCTTAACAGAGAATGTTTGACTACATTGCTGTTATTTGGTTGTCAATCCAGTGAATGTTTGTCTTCATTGCTGTAACTTGGTTGTCAATCCAGTGAATGTTTGATGCAAACTAATGGTAATAAGGACACTCAGTCCTATTTATTGCTTAATTTGTATGTTAATGCTTGTGAATGTGACATGATTAATTATTTAACATGTACATGATAGCTCAAGTCATAAAATCCTGGAAGCGAAATATAGCAAACAATTGACAAAGGAAAGATATAAAATAAATACTAAGCATGATATTTCAATAGGTAAATAGAAAAAGGTCCTATCAAAATTTCCACAGATATTTAAATTTTATATACCAGTAGACAAAGGCAAACAAGGTAAATGTAAATGTGACAAAAACATAGAGACAAGACATAACACACAAGAAAAAACATCAGTTACCGCTTGGAACGGTCAATCGGCAAAAGGGCCGACTAGGGTGCTTAAACCTGGTTTGTGGAGCACTCCAACCTCCAACCACTCCAACCTCGCAATTCCTGAAGGTTTTTCTATCAAACAAACAGTGTAAATAACAATATCCCGTCAAAGTGAAACAACTAACAGTAAGCACCTGCATCAGGAGTTAAAACAGATACAATGAAATTATATACATACCTAATATCTAGTAATGCTTCTTTACATTTTGAATTTACATTTCTACTTATGTTTTAATTTCATAAAGTTTACATTGCACTGGGAAAGTACAATAAATTCTGTATGTTATCTTAACATTGCATACTATTGTATTCATGCTTAGAAACTTAGAAAGTAATAAGTAGGCTATGAAAACTATGAAACTAGCAATGGAACTCTCCATGGATTGTAACTGTCAGACTACAAACCATGTGGGTTAAAATTCTAATAAAGGCAAGTGAACAAATTTGTTTCCAGATAAAAGCACAGCATAGGCACTACAACAGACTGCACCTACATTTCCTTATTATTTCTTCCATTTAGTTTAACAACTTCAGCCAAATTTGCTTTTTAGAATATACTTTTATGTACTGCATTTTTATTCAACTATACATTAAACAGCATGGCAATCTTATTATATTTGCCCCACATTGCCGAAGCCATTATAAACTATAAATTTTATGTAATGGTCCATCCACATTTTGTAACATGAGAATGTCTGGTTTGTCAGATTAGAACAATGGACTCCAACAGCTGTGTAATGATATTATCTTCTAGTTCACAATCTCATCATTGATCCAGCACAAAATAAAGCACCTGGCATACTCCATTCATGGAGCAGGCAATACAACTATGGTTTATATGTATAAAGTAATACAGTTAGTTTTTTTAACTACCACACTGCCACCTTTATGGTCAGCTAATCAATCTGTAGGTGAAGAAAGGTGCTCGACAAAAACCGAGTTAGAACCACTAGGTCACTGCTGGTCAATAACAGGCACAAATGCAGCAATAATCTTTTCTGTGAGCTCACATAGGCCCATATATGATTGTTTAAATTCATTGCAGACCTTAGAGCTCATCAAATCTCTTTGTTGTTTGGTTCCTACTAAAATTGAAACAGTAAGAAAGGGAATAATGATTATGACTATATAAGACTTGATGAAGAAATAAAGGAATTAAATCATGAGAAATGAATGCCCATTGCATCTGGAGATCTGAGCTGTCAAGATTCATCAGGAAATGCTATGTATAGCTGAGTCAAGCATGTATCTGACTCAGCTTATTTACCTATCCCACACTAGCAGGGCTGGCTCTGCCATTAATACTTATATAGTGTCCTTGGAATAAGGATCAAGTTTCAGCAAAACATTGCACACAAACTTATGCAGAATTCCATAAGTCTAGGGAATAAAGGTAACTATACATTCAGACGTACTCTACAATCTGATTGTCTTGCTGTACATTAATTGTTCCTCTAGTGTTTTGATTAAAATGGACAAGGAGATATTTTTATCCAGCCATTTTAACCAGCATAATAAATATTTGGTTTACCAAGACATTCTTACAAATTGAATAAAATAAAACTCAAATAGAATTAAGGTTTTAGCAGGGAAATAATGGACTTGCCATGACAATTATTTCTTCCAATCTGTTACCTCGTATGACTGGTGAAGTAGCCAGCCCAAGGAGATTGGAGAAAACCTTAACTGAGCAATAAACTGTTTTGACAATCTATCCAGTTAATGGCACCCAACAAGCACTCCATACCTATGAAAAAATACATTGATCCTGCCAGGGTAAGTCATGTAGACCAAATGTAGCTTTGCTTATATCTGACCAAGATCTGCACTATTTGACATAACGTTATGAGCAGAATGTCTGTTACCTTGCGAGTGTTTGAGCATGGAAGCAAACAACCATAATGAGAAATCCTTGACTCCAGCAGGACAAGGGCTGAACTGCTACTACATGTAGCATGTCATTGTCTAAACAATGCAAATGTAATTCTGCTAGCATCCTCTGCTGTGCACAAGCTAACCGTAATGTTGCATTTTCTGTCAGTTATAATTGTTTCATCTGACACTTGTACAAAAATATCAAACATGTCTTTAAGGTGCTTCAATTAGTCTACCCACACCAAAATGCTTGCTTGCGACAAGCTCGTCACAAGTTTGCGACAAGTTTGCGCAAGCTTGTCGCAATCTTAATAAGATTGCAATTCTTAAATATTATGGTCGCGGATGCGAGCACGCTCGCTTGCATAGAAATTAAGGTTGCGGTTAGGTTTTGTTCGCACACTTCTCGCAATCTTAAATACCATTAAGATTGCGAGAAGCTTGCGGTCTTGCAAGCTTGCAATCTTATATTCCACTGAAGATTGCAAGAAGCTTGCGATCTTGCAAGCTTAAAACTAATTATTATTAGGATTGTGGATAGGTTGTGGTCTTGCAAGCATAAAATTATTCCAAGACATTAAGAAATTTATTTTGTATTTCTTTAAAGAAATAACATTTGAAAGAGAACTTGACCAGCATGACCAGTTCCACTTGCAGATATACAGCAAGAAAGCTATGATGGCCCTGTATCGCTCACCTGAGGACACTGGCTTTAAAATTTAATCACAAGACTAAATGTTCACAACTGTGCCTTGGATTCTAGTGATTACAAGTTATGTTGAAGCAAATCTTTGCCTACAGTTACACATCAAGATTTATTGCAAACAAAGATTCTGGTCAAGTTCTGTGAAGATTAGGCCCCAAAAAAGTCTTTTAATGTGTTCTCAAGGTTTTTATAGATCTGACCAAGTCACCTACTTTTTGACCATGTGACCTATTTATTAACTCATCCAAGATTTCATACAGACAAACATTTAATGACATTCTGACCACCAGTGTTGGTTAAGATTGGATCAAAACGGTAGCCTTTAAAGTGTTTACGAGCAAATTGTTAATGCAGCTAGATGGACAGTTGGTTGAAAAAAGCTTACCAGAATGTGACATAAAAAAGCTTTAAATACTAACTGCCAATTTTTTTTAAATTTTATTTTGTCATTATTTATTATTTAACAGAAATCACACAACCCTATACAAAACAGTCCCAGATTTACTCTCCCTAGAAAGTAATTTGGTAATGATACCTTACTTCCATCTTGAGTTATTTATAAAAAATCCAAAAATATATTTAATAACTTGACAACAATTGATCCCTAAAGCAATTTCAAACATATTCTTCCCATGAGATAGTTAGTTAACTACTTAATCTGATTAATCCTCAAAAAAAAAAAAAAAAGATAATGAACATAAACAAAATAAAATGTATTTAGTAACAGTGACTCAGTACTTCAAACTAATTGACAACAAAAACAATCCCATACTTTGGCATCCCTTAAACAAGTTAACTTCCAAATTTGATATTTATCTAAATCCTGAGTAGACATGGAAAGCAAATTGCTGTTATGGGTTACAGTGACCTTGATCTGACTGATCACAAAAGCAATTTTAAGCTATGTTATCATTGAAGACAGCTACAAAAGATTTGGTAATAATAGCTCAGTACAATATTTATTTTTTTGATCTCATTCCAAAGATGTCAGTTTTTTAATAACTTTTTGTTGTTGTCTTTCGAAAACCTGGTCAAGTAGATCTACAGTCTAATATCTAATATGACAACAAAATAACAGAACAGACAGTAGAGTATCATGTTAAAACTACTCTTACTTTATTGGGAATGTGAATAAACACCATTTAATAATAAAAGTTTAAAAATCGCTTTTACGGTGTTTTAGTAAAAGTCAATCGTAACTTTTGGAAAATAACCGAAGAAATCGCCGAGCGGTCCCGATTTACAATAGCACATGCGCAGTCTACACTTCCGGCCGCGCCAATTTTCAACGAAATGCAAAAAATGTGATGAAAAAGATGAAAAAAATGACTTTCCTTCACTGGACTACTAAGCAGAGGTAAGACATTGATCTACTTAAACAAGTATAAGAAGCACCACATTTTAAATCAGGTTTTCTGAACGTAGTAAGTTTAGTACATTAACGGTTTAGAATGCAAAATTAACGTGTTAAATATTTTCGCCATTTTTTTCAGTTCCGACATTTCACCTTAGTTTTTTCTTATCACAAACGTTTTCTGAAACCGTTGACTTTTCCATAAACATGTGTTTTCTACTGTATATTTAATTTATGCTTCAGTTAGAGTTGATACGGTTCTGACAAGTTCAAACGTAAGACATTTTTGTAATATTGTTTATTTTAGAGTGACCCTATTAACGGTAATATCCAGTTACCGGACATTACACATGGATACATTCCATACTATAGGAATAAAGGCACATAAAACGGTTTCAAGTGGCTACACAATATTTTTTGTTGTTGATTACATTGTTGTGTTAAAAAAATAAATTTAGGTCACCGGTAATAGAGATATCCAAGATAACTTGTACATGATGATTGAACACATACATAACTGTGTTTGCTAGTATGGAATTGCCACTCATGTAAAGTATTTTATTTTCTGTAATAGTTTGAAACAGCCAGATGCAAGTGAACAAAAAAAGAATTGGAGATGCAGACGGATGTCAATAAGGAGGTCAGTGAAGAGCAACGCATGGATGACAGACAAAAGGTACTTAGATAACTATGTAACATTTTGACCATTTGTACCAGTTCTTGTATTAATGCATTTGCTACCTTTTAGCACTACCATGTTTATTATTAATTGCATGGCACAGCTGTTGGTACGTGAAGATGTCATTTTTGGGAAATCATATGTTGTTTTGATTTTGTTTGATTTTTTGTTACATCGCACGGACACACTTATGGCCATATTGGCGACGTCAAGCTAATTATAGGTGAAGGTAAACCTCCCTACATGGAAGTTCTCACCCCGACTAGGACTCGAACCCACGCGGTGAGGGGCTGAGGAGCTTCAAGTCAGCGATTCTAACCGCTCAGCCATGGGCGCCCCTGTTTTGATTGCAATATTATAATATTAAAATTAGCTGGTATATTCTAAATTTCAATTTCCTTTGTTCTCTGTATTCACTTACATTGATAAAAAAATAATCTTCCTGTAATAACCATACATTTTAAATTTACTGGCTTTCTATTTATCTGTGTGTTTATGGTTGGCCTGGTGTCAGGATAATATGACTGGATGTGGTATCATGTTATTTGTTCATGGCATGCTATACACAGTGAAGGCAGCACTATATCTGCTTCAAGTTAACACCGTCTCCAGATAACTGAAATACCAGTACTACTGTTGGTGGCTCAATAAACCTAATAAACAATCAAACCACCAACAATTTATAAGACAGTGTTCAATTGAAGCCAATATAAAGCTGTTTTTACTGATTTTAGCATGCCATGAACACCTGGCATGATACACCCAGTCACATTATCCTGACACCTGACTGACTAGTCATAGAACTAGCTGTATATTTGCTTGAGTATTAGCAAGGGAGCAATAACACTACCATTTAACATGACTTTGGTATGTTGCAGCCCAGACTGAACCCAGTGCCTCTAGTACCAGGAGCCGGCACTCTACGGATTGCACTACCAGGTCTGGTGTTTTACTTTTACCCCTTTGTGCATATTAATGCTTATAAAATAACCAAGATAGTATTTTGTTAAGCTTTACTTTTTAGTTAGTTCAGCATTTCTCAGCTCAGGCTTTAAACATATAAAATATGGGGGTGCTTTTGCCTATAGCTCCTGTTATTTGTTGCTGTTTTCAAATTGCTGTTTTAAAGAATAGGCAAGTTTGCATGATGACCAAAGCTGTTAAAGTTTGTGTCAGCATCTAATAAGGTTTTTTGTTTGTTTCCTTGTTTTTTGTAAAATTTCCAATCTATTTCTTTCAATCTTTGAACACTTACTCTGCATCAAAATTTGACTGAAAAATCATTAGGTGCCTGTGTGGTACAAATAACACAAGACCCTTACATACTAAATAAATCTTTCATTGCTAAATAAAAAATCAGGTAAGGAAAAAAAAAATTAAATAATGCAGAATGTTGGATTTTTTTTCTTTTTCAGACGTAATTGGAGAAAAAATACATTTGCTTTGCAGGTAAGAGGAAGGATGCAAGATTCCCTCAAGCTGAACTAGATTTGTCATCTGAGAAATCAACAAGAACTGACTATGAACTGTTTTTGAACACAATACCTGTGGTACTATTTCTTGAGTGCATTGTATGTATTTTATTCTTAATGATAAATAAATTGATACTTAAGTTTGATTTAATCATTTAAAATCCTATTTGCCAGACCCCCGAAAATGGCTTGTCATGCTTTCTCATATTAATAATAAGTGCTTAGCGAGCTATGGGTTAAGAATATAAATTAATTGATAAGCATCTTTTAGTTGTTTCCTTTAATAAATGACCACTTCTTCTTTGTGTTTTTTGCCATTGTCTTTAATTAAAGTGGAATATATTTAGTATCTTTCTGTTGTGTTATTTTCCCTGTAATTTTTTTGTTGCATCGGATTTTTAAGTGAAAACCACAAATGTTATCTAGTGATTTTATTTATGTCAATCTAGCCACAACCTTAGCCACTCAACGGATTTGATCAAGCAAAGAGAAAAACAACCCACAAGCTTGGGATGATAGCACAAGCTTGCAAGCGTGCCAAACCGCACGCATGGGATAAGTGAGCAAGCGAGTCAAACCGCTCGCTTGGCATGATTGCGCAAGCTTGCAAGCGAGCAATCAAGCTCGTAAAGGTTCCTATCGCAACCTTGCAAGCGTGCAAGCGAGCTTCTAAGCGAGCCAAATTGCTCGCTTGGCATGATTGCGCAAGCTTGCAAGCGAGCAATTAAGATCGTAATGGTTCCTATCGCAACCTTGCAAGCTTGTCAAGCGCGCAAGCGAGCTTTTAAGCGAGCCAAACCGCTCGCTTGCTTCTAAGCGAGCCAAACCGCTCGCTTGGCATGATTGCGCAAGCTTGCAAGCGAGCAGTCAAGCGAGCAATCAAGATCGTAATGGTTCCTATCGCAACCTTGCAAGCTTAATTTTAAGATTGCGGCTTTCTTATCGCAATCTTACCGCAAGCTTAAATAAGATTGCAACAAGCTTGGTTGCAATCTTACCGCAATCTTGTCGCAAACTTACCGCAAGCTTATTTAAGCTTGCGGTTTTGGTGTGGGTAGCTTCAGAGATAACAAGCTGACATTTCTTGAAATAAATATTCTCCGTATACATTTTAAACAAATAAAATATAGGAAACTCTTGAAAATGTCCTTCTTATACATTTTAATTACTAAGTCAATCAACAATTATTCACTTGATTGTCTCAACAACACCTATCTTTTAAATATCCTGTGACTTAATGATATGGTGCTGTCTTCAAAGTGAATGGCATAGGTAAACATGACACCATGCCAATGACCAGTTGTGAAACTAGCCTTATATTTGCAGGAGTATAATCAAGGGTGCTATACCACTACCATCTAATACAACTTTGGTATGTTCTGGTTTGAGTTTAAACCTGAGGATGTCTCATGGAAGCTGATACTGTACACCTGCCATCATTGTGTCACACTGACAATACTATAATGTATGCTGAGATAAGGATGTCTCATGGAAGCTGATATTGTACACCTGCCATCATTGTATCACACTGACAATACTATAATGTATTCTGAGATGAGGATGTCTCATGGAAGCTGATATTGTACACCTGCCATCATTGTATCACACTGACAATACTATAATGTATGCTGAGATGAGGATGTCTCATGGAAGCTGATATTGTACACCTGCCATCATTGTATCACACTGACAATACTATAATGTATGCTGAGATGAGGATGTCTCATGGAAGCTGATACTGTACACCTGCCATCATTGTGTCACACTGACAATACTATAATGTATTCTGAGATGAGGATGTCTCATGGAAGCTGATATTGTACACCTGCCATCATTGTATCACACTGACAATACTATAATGTATGCTGAGATGAGGATGTCTCATGGAAGCTGATATTGTACACCTGCAATCATTGTGTCACACTGACAATACTATAATGTATGCTGAGATGAGGATGTCTCATGGAAGCTGATATTGTACACCTGCAATCATTGTATCACACTGACAATACTATAATGTATGCTGAGATGAGGATGTCTCATGGAAGCTGATATTGTACACCTGCCATCATTGTATCACACTGACAATACTATAATGTATTCTGAGATGAGGATGTCTCATGGAAGCTGATACTGTACACCTGCCATCATTGTATCACACTGACAATACTATAATGTATGCTGAGATGAGGATGTCTCATGGAAGCTGATATTGTACACCTGCCATCATTGTATCACACTGACAATACTATAATGTATTCTGAGATGAGGATGTCTCATGGAAGCTGATATTGTACACCTGCCATCATTGTATCACACTGACAATACTATAATGTATTCTGAGATGAGGATGTCTCATGGAAGCTGATACTGTACACCTGCCATCATTGTATCACACTGACAATACTATAATGTATGCTGAGATGAGGATGTCTCATGGAAGCTGATATTGTACACCTGCCATCATTGTATCACACTGACAATACTATAATGTATTCTGAGATGAGGATGTCTCATGGAAGCTGATATTGTACACCTGCCATCATTGTATCACACTGACAATACTATAATGTATGCTGAGATGAGGATGTCTCATGGAAGCTGATATTGTACACCTGCCATCATTGTATCACACTGACAATACTATAATGTATGCTGAGATGAGGATGTCTCATGGAAGCTGATATTGTACACCTGCCATCATTGTATCACACTGACAATACTAATGTATTCTGAGATGAGGATGTCTCATGGAAGCTGATATTGTACACCTGCCATCATTGTATCACACTGACAATACTATAATGTATGCTATGATGAGGATGTCTCATGGAAGCTGATACTGTACACCTGCCATCATTGTGTCACACTGACAATACTATAATGTATGCTGAGATGAGGATGTCTCATGGAAGCTGATATTGTACACCTGCCATCATTGTGTCACACTGACAATACTATAATGTATGCTGAGATGAGGATGTCTCATGGAAGCTGATATTGTACACCTGCCATCATTGTGTCACACTGACAATACTATAATGTATGCTGAGATGAGGATGTCTCATGGAAGCTGATATTGTACACCTGCCATCATTGTGTCACACTGACAATACTATAATGTATGCTGAGATGAGGATGTCTCATGGAAGCTGATATTGTACACCTGCCATCATTGTGTCACACTGACAATACTATAATGTATTCTGAGATGAGGATGTCTCATGGAAGCTGATATTGTACACCTGCCATCATTGTATCACACTGACAATACTATAATGTATGCTGAGATGAGGATGTCTCATGGAAGCTGATACTGTACACCTGCCATCATTGTGTCACACTGACAATACTATAATGTATGCTGAGATGAGGATGTCTCATGGAAGCTGATATTGTACACCTGTTATCATTGTGTCACACTGACAATACTATAATGTATGCTGAGATGAGGATGTCTCGTGGAAGCTGATATTGTACACCTGCCATCATTGTATCACACTGACAATACTATAATGTATGCTGAGATGAGGATGTCTCATGGAAGCTGATATTGTACACCTGCCATCATTGTATCACACTGACAATACTATAATGTATGCTGAGATGAGGATGTCTCATGGAAGCTGATACTGTACACCTGCCATCATTGTATCACACTGACAATACTATAAGTGATGCTGAGATGAGGAGTTCTTCATGGAAGCTGATATTGTACACCTGCCATCATTGTATCACACTGACCAATACTATAATGTATTCTGAGATGAGGATGTCTCATGGAAGCTGATATTGTACACCTGCCATCATTGTGTCACACTGACAATACTATAATGTATGCTGAGATGAGGATGTCTCATGGAAGCTGATATTGTACACCTGCCATCATTGTGTCACACTGACAATACTATAATGTATGCTGAGATGAGGATGTCTCATGGAAGCTGATATTGCACACCTGCCATCATTGTGTCACACTGACAATACTATAATGTATGCTGAGATGAGGATGTCTCATGGAAGCTGATATTGTACACCTGCCATCATTGTGTCACACTGACAATACTATAATGTATGCTGAGATGAGGATGTCTCATGGAAGCTGATACTGTACACCTGCCATCATTGTGTCACACTGACAATACTATAATGTATGCTGAGATGAGGATGTCTCATGGAAGCTGATATTGTACACCTGCCATCATTGTGTCACACTGACAATACTATAATGTATTCTGAGATGAGGATGTCTCATGGAAGCTGATACTGTACACCTGCCATCATTGTATCACACTGACAATACTATAATGTATTCTGAGATGAGGATGTCTCATGGAAGCTGATATTGTACACCTGCCATCATTGTGTCACACTGACAATACTATAATGTATTCTGAGATGAGGATGTCTCATGGAAGCTGATATTGTACACCTGCCATCATTGTATCACACTGACAATACTATAATGTATTCTGAGATGAGGATGTCTCATGGAAGCTGATACTGTACACCTGCCATCATTGTATCACACTGACAATACTATAATGTATGCTGAGATGAGGATGTCTCATGGAAGCTGATATTGTACACCTGCCATCATTGTGTCACACTGACAATACTATAATGTATTCTGAGATGAGGATGTCTCATAAAAGCTGATACTGTACACCTGCCATCATTGTATCACACTGACAATACTATAATGTATGCTGAGATGAGGATGTCTCATGGAAGCTGATATTGTACACCTGCCATCATTGTGTCACACTGACAATACTATAATGTATGCTGAGATGAGGATGTCTCATGGAAGCTGATATTGTACACCTGCCATCATTGTATCACACTGACAATACTATAATGTATGCTGAGATGAGGATGTCTCATGGAAGCTGATATTGTACACCTGCCATCATTGTATCACACTGACAATACTATAATGTATGCTGAGATGAGGATGTCTCATGGAAGCTGATATTGTACACCTGCCATCATTGTATCACACTGACAATACTATAATGTATTCTGAGATGAGGATGTCTCATGGAAGCTGATATTGTACACCTGCCATCATTGTATCACACTGACAATACTATAATGTATGCTGAGATGAGGATGTCTCATGGAAGCTGATACTGTACACCTGCCATCATTGTGTCACACTGACAATACTATAATGTATGCTGAGATCAGGTTAATTAGACCAACAAATGCAGATCAAGTACACTCTAATTATGCAGAGATGAGCACAATTATTCTGTTAGTCCTATATCCAGTCATTTTATCAACAGAAATGCATAAGCATACAATCTTTAAAAGTCATATACAATATTATTTTCAAAAATATCAAGTGAAAAGAAAACCTTTATCCTTAAATAAATCTAAATCAACAAATTCTTACCACTTTCAGACGCATTAAAAAAGACACCAAGCAGTTCCCAATCTATGTTATTCAAATGAAAACAATGTCTGATTTAATGCCTGGAACACAACTGTTAAGACCCGTTTCACATGTTACACAAGCTGTTGGCAGGCCCACATTTAACAAGTTACACAAGCTGTTGGCAGGCCCACATTTAACAAGTTACACAAGCTGTTGGCAGGCCCACATTTAACAAGTTACACAAGCTGTTGGCAGGCCCACATTTAACAAGTTACACAAGCTGTTGGCAGGCCCACATTTAACATGTTACACAAGCTGTTGGCAGGCCCACATTTAACAAGTTACACAAGCTGTTGGCAGGCCCACATTTAACATGTTACACAAGCTGTTGGCAGGTCCACATTTAACATGTTACACAAGCTGTTGGCAGGCCCACATTTAACAAGTTACACAAGCTGTTGGCAGGTCCACATTTTACATGTTACACAAGCTGTTGGCAGGCCCACATTTAACATGTTACACAAGCTGTTGGCAGGCCCACATTTAAATCTGTCACTTGTTGTCGCTTGTCTATTTATCAATTCTTCAATAAAATATCCACCAAAAAGTCACCTTATGAACTGCTCTACACAGGAGAGAGAACATACAGGATTCAAATGTTTTAATTTTAAGAAAAGCTTCCACAAATTCTGATTACATTTCTAGTTTACAAAATACTTATAAATGACATAGAAAGGTTCTCACAAGTGGATCTCTTTAGCAAGGATGAAAATAATAAACACATGCTGTTTGCAAATGAGCTCACAAGTAGTAAACTGTGTGGTTATATAGATCCCTTCCTTATCTTCAAGAGAGAAGAGTTTATTAGAAAGCCCTGTGGGGTTATCATACTAAACAACTTAACAGTCAATGAACCCTTCTCATCGTAAACATAACACTGGGTCTCTCAAAGGAAAATAAGAAACGTATTAACCTGAGTTTATGCGGTAAGTGTATGGTAAGTTTCGAAAGCTTTGGTCATCAATATTAGATCAGCAAATAAAGGAACCAACCTATTTTAATAATGTAAAATGAGAAAATATGAACAATTGTTCTTTCTCTTTAAGACGTAATTGTTGAGCAAAGAATGGAACATAATTGTAATTTCTTAAATTAAGAAACCTGTTGGTGCCTGATTATATGTTGGGTATTAACATTCTGCCATAACATTTACAGAGAAGAAAAAAAGACACTACAAAATACATGATGTCAAAAAAACTTAAATCATCTGTTTTTAAAGAAGATGACAAAGTTGTGAAACTAAGGCTCTAAGGATTAGTCTAGGGTAAATATTTCAATCTGACATGAATTTTGCATGATGGTAGTTCTTCCAATATTTGTAGCAAATCTTCTGGGGTCTTGCTCCATCAATAATAGCTTCATAACCAACAACCAAATAACTGTGTTGTTTAATTTTCATGCTGAGAAAGAAAAGTTTTTATGGTACATATAAAACATGCAAGTGGGGAAACTGTTTCATATACTTCCAAAGTATACCTGAAACAACTAGAAAATAAAAAATAATGCCCATTTTACCTATTTAACCGATATTTCCTGAATAAATCCAAACAAACACTTCAGTTTATTCAGTCAAGCTAATTAAATGAAAACAAAGCTGCCACACAATGAAAAACACAGTGAAAGTTCAAAGCCTGGGTAGCCTCAGTAAAGACACCTATGAACTTTAAACAATCAGTGAAGACAGTACCCTGAAGGAAGAAAGTGGACAAAGTTTTCAATTACTTAACAATTAAACATACAATAAAGTTTATAGGTCATCCTCCTGTGGACAAATGACCAGTTAGGATTATGGAGCAAATATGGAAAGACATATAAAAGGGTTAGTGCTAACTGTTGTTTAATATGAATGGTCATTGCATTTCAATTTTTCTAGTTACTTCATATTTATTATTCAACTTAAACTCATGTCTTTGAAAACTAGTCCTATCCTAAATACAAATAAAACATTGTTTAAATACAGACTAAACTTAGAATCTTAGAGACCAGGATTCTGTTCTCACAAATTTGTAAGTGAACACTGTCTCTATGTAACTTGTAAGACAGTTGACTTATGTGTACAATTAACCCCTTATCTGAACACCCCCCAAAAAACAAGACATATAAACAGCTCAGGTCTAACAGCTTCGTCAATTAAGACAGAAATACCAGTTACTCCCAATTTTTAACACACAAGAAACAGACTGTATATAAATATTGTCCAGGCACTCATTATCTTTCAAAACTTCATGTATTATATAAATCTTTAAAAGGCTGTTGCCCAGAATGTATGTCACTGATAAGCAATAATAGCAAATAATGATCACCAAGGTATTGTTCTTATGGTACAACATATTCCTTGAAAACCATACACAAATGGTTCAAGTTGATAAGTTTATATAAAAAAAAAAAGTAATTTGATTTCCTTTGCAAAATAATCTTTGTTTTCCATGGCATCCAAAAATTGGATAAAAACTATTTGTCCGGTTTTAATTGAAGTTAACTGTTTAAATTGTATTTTGTGATATTTCTTCATTACACGTTGTAATCTCAAAACAATTAGAGAAATTTAAAATATTTTCACTGCAACTCAAGAGTTATAACAGACATGACCAAAACAGGAAAAACACTTGCACTGAGCAAGTTAGAGTTAACTCCTCAGCATTGTGATGTTTGTAGTGGGTTTGTACATAATGTCAATGCTCAACTGATCTGACTCCAGAGCAAAGTGATGTTTGTAGTGGGTTTGTACATAATGTCAATGCTTAACTGATCTGACTCCAGAGCCAAGTAATGTTTGTAGTGGGTTTGTACATAATGTCAATGCTTAACTGATCTGACTCCAGAGCCAAGTAATGTTTGTAGTGGGTTTGTACATAATGTCAATGCTCAACTGATCTGACTCCAGAGCCAAGTGATGTTTGTAGTGGGTTTGTACATAGTGTCAATGCTCAACTGATCTGACTCCAGAGTCATGTGATGCTTTAAGTGGGTTTGTACTGAAAGCCAAGGTTCTACTGATCTGACTCCTGAGTCATGTGATGTTTGTAGTGGGTTTGTACTAAAAGCCAATGTTCTACTGATCTGACCCCTGAGCCAAGTGATGCTTGAAGTGGGTTTGTACTGAAAGCCAATGTTCTACTGATCTGACTCCTGAGCCATGTGATGTTTGTGGCTTGTTTGTACTTAAAGCCAAGGTTCTACTGATCTGACCCCTGAGCCAAGTGATGCTTGTAGTGGGTTTGTACTGAAAGCCAATGGTCTACTGATCTGACTCCTGAGCCATGTGATGTTTGTGGCTTGTTTGTACTGAAAGCCAAGGTTCTACTAATCTGACTCCAGAGCCAAGTGATGCTTGTAGTGGGTTTGTACTGAAAGCCAATGTTCTACTGATCTGACTCATGAGCCAAGAGATGCTTGAAGTGGGTTTGTACTGAAAGCCAAGGTTCTACTGATCTGACTCCTGAGCCAAGAGATGCTTGAAGTGGGTTTGTACTGAAAGCCAATGTTCTACTGATCTGACTCCTGAGCCAAGAGATGCTTGAAGTGGGTTTGTACTGAAAGCCAATGTTCTACTGATCTGACTCCTGAGCCAAGAGATGCTTGTAGTGGGTTTGTACTGAAAGCCAATGTTCTACTGATCTGACTCCTGAGCCAAGAGATGCTTGAAGTGGGTTTGTACTGAAAGCCAAGGTTCTACTGATCTGACTCCTGAGCCAAGAGATGCTTGAAAAGGGTTTGTACTGAAAGCCAAGGTTCTACTGATCTGACTCCTGAGCCAAGAGATGCTTGAAGTGGGTTTGTACTGAAAGCCAATGTTCTACTGATCTGACTCCTGAGCCAAGAGATGCTTGAAAAGGGTTTGTACTGAAAGCCAATGTTCTACTGATCTGACTCCTGAGCCAAGAGATGCTTGAAAAGGGTTTGTACTGAAAGCCAATGTTCTACTGATCTGACTCCTGAGCCAAGAGATGCTTGTAGTGGGTTTGTACTGAAAGCCAAGGTTCTACTGATCTGACTCCTGAGCCAAGAGATGCTTGAAGTGGGTTTGTACTGAAAGCCAAGGTTCTACTGATCTGACTCCTGAGCCAAGAGATGCTTGAAGTCGGTTTGTACTGAAAGCCAATGGTCTACTGATCTGACTCCTGAGCCATGTGATGTTTGTGGCTTGTTTGTACTGAAAGCCAAGGTTCTACTGATCTGACCCATGAGCCAAGTGATGCTTGTAGTGGGTTTGTACTGAAAGCCAATGGTCTACTGATCTGACTCCTGAGCCATGTGATGTTTGTGGCTTGTTTGTACTGAAAGCCAAGGTTCTACTAATCTGACTCCAGAGCCAAGTGATGCTTGTAGTGGGTTTGTACTGAAAGCCAATGTTCTACTGATCTGACTCCTGAGCCAAGAGATGCTTGAAGTGGGTTTGTACTGAAAGCCAAGGTTCTACTGATCTGACTCCTGAGCCAAGAGATGCTTGAAGTGGGTTTGTACTGAAAGCCAAGGTTCTACTGATCTGACTCCTGAGCCAAGAGATGCTTGTAGTGGGTTTGTACTGAAAGCCAATGTTCTACTGATCTGACTCCTGAGCCAAGAGATGCTTGTAGTGGGTTTGTACTGAAAGTCAATGTTCTACTGATCTGATGCCTGAGCCAAGAGATGCTTGAAGTGGGTTTGTACTGAAAGCCAATGTTGTACTGATCTGACTCCTGAGCCAAGAGATGCTTGAAAAGGATTTGTACTGAAAGCCAATGGTCTACTGATCTGACTTCTGAGCCAAGAGATGCTTGAAGTGGGTTTGTACTGAAAGCCAATGTTCTACTGATCTGACTCCTGAGCCAAGAGATGCTTGAAGTGGGTTTGTACTGAAAGCCAAGGTTCTACTGATCTGACTCCTGAGCCAAGAGATGCTTGAAAAGGGTTTGTACTGAAAGCCAATGTTCTACTGATCTGACCCCTGAGCCAAGTGATGCTTGAAGTGGGTTTGTACTGAAAGCCAAGGTTCTACTGATCTGACTCCTGAGCCAAGTGATGCTTGAAGTTAATTTGTACTGAAAGCCAAGGTTCTACTGATCTCACTCCAGAGCCAAGAGATGCTTGTGGCTTGTTTGTACTGACAGCCAAGGTTCTACTGATCTGACTCCTGAGTCATGTGATGCTTAAAGTGGATTTGTACTGAAAGCCAAGGTTCTACTGATCTGACTCCTGAGTCATGTGATGCTTGAAGTGGGTTTGTACTGAAAGCCAAGGTTCTACTGATCTGACTCCTGAGTCATGTGATGCTTGAAGTGGGTTTGTACTGAAAGCCAAGGTTCTACTGATCTGACTCCTGAGTCATGTGATGCTTTAAGTGGATTTGTACTGAAAGCCAAGGTTCTACTGATCTGACTCCTGAGTCATGTGATGCTTAAAGTGGATTTGTACTGAAAGCCAAGGTTCTACTGATCTGACCCCTGAGCCAAGAGATGCTTGAAGTGGGTTTGTACTGAAAGCCAATGTTCTACTGATCTGACTCCTGAGCCAAGTAATGCTTGTGGCTTGTTTGTCCTGAAAGCCAATTCTTTACTTACCTGGTCACTGTCAGCTATAGTTTCGTGAATGCAGAATGGTCTATCTATAACACATTAATATTATATGAGTGTCAGGTAAATATTTATAAACAATACCAAGGTGCCTTTTTCTATGGTAATCTGGAATTTAATCCCCTAAACTATGTTTTGTATAAGTTGTGTGTTGTAGAATTAGCCACTTATCCAAGGCAGTTTCTATTATTACTGACACCAGTACAGAGTACTATAGTTTGTATAGGTATTAATTCTATAACAATTACAATTTAGGTTCTTGTGTCATTGACCAATATATTTTGTTTTGATTTCTTACACCCTTGTTGGTAGTTGTGGTATTTTGTTATCCTTGACATCTGAATGACCCTTTATGGGGTTTCACTCTAACAATGTTACTATCTATGTTGTTAATGTTTCACTCTAACAGTGTTACTATCTATGTTGTTAATGTTTTACTCTAACAGTGTTACTATCTATGTTGTTAATGTTTCACTCTAACAGTGTTACTATCTATGTTGTTAATGTTTCACTCTAACAGTGTTACTATCTATGTTGTTAATGTTTCACTCTAACAGTGTTACTATCTATGTTGTTAATGTTTCACTCTAACAGTGTTACTATCTTTGTTGTTAATGTTTCACTCTAACAGTGTTACTATCTATGTTGTTAATGTTTCACTCTAACAGTGTTACTATCTATGTTGTTAATGTTTCACTCTAACAGTGTTACTATCTATGTTGTTAATGTTTTACTCTAACAGTGTTACTATCTATGTTGTTAATGTTTCACTCTAACAGTGTTACTATCTATGTTGTTAATGTTTCACTCTAACAGTGTTACTATCTATGTTGTTAATGTTTCACTCTAACAGTGTTACTATCTATGTTGTTAATGTTTCACTCTAACAGTGTTACTATCTATGTTGTTAATGTTTCACTCTAACAGTGTTACTATCTATGTTGTTAATGTTTCACTCTAACAGTGTTACTATCTATGTTGTTAATGTTTCACTCTAACAGTGTTACTATCTATGTTGTTAATGTTTCACTCTAACAGTGTTACTATCTATGTTGTTAATGTTTCACTCTAACAGTGTTACTATCTATGTTGTTAATGTTTCACTCTAACAGTGTTACTATCTATGTTGTTAATGTTTCACTCTAACAGTGTTACTATCTATGTTGTTAATGTTTTACTCTAACAGTGTTACTATCTATGTTGTTAATGTTTCACTCTAACAGTGTTACTATCTATGTTGTTAATGTTTTACTCTAACAGTGTTACTATCTATGTTGTTAATGTTTTACTCTAACAGTGTTACTATCTATGTTGTTAATGTTTCACTCTAACAGTGTTACTATCTATGTTGTTAATGATAAGTTTAACCTTATGATCAAAGGGCAAAATTCTGTTGAAACATATTATAACATAAAAATATAAAATAACATTAAAAATGCAGCAAAGAATGTTGTTATAAATAGTGTGTCCATGGAATACTATGATAACAGAGCAGTCAAACCAGGAGTTTTACTGACAACCAGTTGTATTGTTTTCTGGACTGACTGGCATAGGTTCTTATGCATAACTAGCAGGAGTACATTGCATGTTACACACTTTTATAGGCAATAAATATCTGAGTTGAGCAATGGTGCACCAAAGGTCACCTGTTATATAAATAAACATCACAACACACACTTTTTGACAATCCTCCATATGGTACATGTCTGATGTTTCTAGTAATGCAGTGTGATGATAACAGTAAAGAGGACCATGACACCAGTTGTCAAGTTCTTGCTGCATGATTCATGCAGCTGTATCAAGGCTGGACCCCTCAGCTGACATGTTACCTTAGTTTCTGTCATTCTTTAATTACTCAAAATAACTCTTGCCTACCTGCCCTCCCAAACAATGTTCTGCGTACAAAAGGTGTCAAGGTTGCAATGAGAGCAATCAGGCTTCTCTCAACATCACCACCAAGTGTCCACAATCCCCATGAGTGTCCACATCAAGACCCAATGTCCACATCACCACCAAGTATCCACATCACCACCAAGTGTCCACAATCCCCACCCAGTGTCCACAATCCCCATGAGTGTCCACATCAAGACCCAATGTCCACATCACCACCAAGTATCAACATCACCACCAAGTGTCCACAATCCCCACCCAGTGTCCACAATCCCCATGAGTGTCCACATCAAGACCCAATGTCCACATCACCACCAAGTATCCACATCACCACCAAGTATCCACATCACCACCAAGTGTCCACAATCCCCACCCAGTGTCCACAATCCCCACCCAGTGTCCACAATCACCATGAGTGTCCACATCAAGACCCAATGTCCACATCACCACCAAGTATCTACATCACCACCTAGTATCCACATCACCACCCAGTATCTACATCACCACTCAGTATCTACATCACCACTCAGTATCCACATCACCACCCAGTGTCTACATCACCACTCAGTATCCACATCACCACTCAGTATCAACATCACCACCTAGTATCCACATCACCACCCAGTATCTACATCACCACCCAGTATCCACATCACCACTCAGTATCCACATCACCACCAAGTGTCCACAATCCCCATGAGTGTCCACATCAAGACCCAATATCCACATCACCACCAAGTATCCACATCACTACCCAGTATCCACATCACCACTCAGTGACCACATCACTACCCAGTGTCCACATCAATACAGTGTCCACAATCACCACCCAGTGTCCACATCACCACTCAGTATCCACATCACCACTCATTGACCACATCACCACCCAGTGTCCACATCAATACAATGTCCACAATCACCACCCAGTGTCCACATCACCACTCAGTGTCCACATCACCACTCATTATCCACAATCACCACTCATTATCCACAATCACCACCCAGTGTCCACATCACCACTCATTGTCCACAACCACCACTCAGTATCCACATCACCACTCATTGTCCACAACCACCACCCAGTGTCCACATCACCACTCATTGTCCACAATCATCACCCAGTATCCACAATCACCACTAAGTGTACACATCACCACTCATTATCCACAACCACCACTCATTGTCCACAACCACAACTCATTGTCCACATCACCACCAAATGTCCACAATCACCACTGTGTGTCCACAACCACCATAAACAACTGCCTGTTTTAACATGGTATTTGAGAAAACAACTGCCTGTTTTTAACATTGTATTTGAGAAAACAACTGCCGGTTTTTAACATTATACTTTGAAAAAACAACTGCCTGTTTTTAACATTATGTTGTGAGAAAACAACTGCCGGTTTTTAACATTATACTTTGAGAAAACAACTGCCTGATTTTAACTTTATATTGTGAGAAAACAACTGCCTGTTTTTACTTTTATATTGTGAGAAAACAACTGCCGGTTTTTAACATTGTATTTGAGAAAATAACTGCCTGTTTTTAACATTATATTGTGAAAAAACAACTGCCGGTTTTTAACATTATACTTTGAGAAAACAACTGCCTGTTTTTAAACTTTATACTTTGAGAAAACAACTGCCGGTTTTTAACATTATACTTTGAGAAAACAACTGCCTGTTTTTAACATTATACTGTGAGAAAACAACTGCCTGTTTTTAAACATTATACTGTGAGAAAACAACTGCCTGTTTTTAACATTATGTTGTGAGAAAACAACTGCCTGTACATTGCATGTTACACACTTTTATAGGCAATAAATATCTGAGTTGAGCAATGGTGCACCAAAGGTCACCTGTTATATAAATAAACATCACAACACACACTTTTTGACAATCCTCCATATGGTACATGTCTGATGTTTCTAGTAATGCAGTGTGATGATAACAGTAAAGAGGACCATGACACCAGTTGTCAAGTTCTTGCTGCATGATTCATGCAGCTGTATCAAGGCTGGACCCCTCAGCTGACATGTTACCTTAGTTTCTGTCATTCTTTAATTACTCAAAATAACTCTTGCCTACCTGCCCTCCCAAACAATGTTCTGCGTACAAAAGGTGTCAAGGTTGCAATGAGAGCAATCAGGCTTCTCTCAACATCACCACCAAGTGTCCACAATCCCCATGAGTGTCCACATCAAGACCCAATGTCCACATCACCACCAAGTATCCACATCACCACCAAGTGTCCACAATCCCCACCCAGTGTCCACAATCCCCATGAGTGTCCACAACCACCACTCAGTATCCACATCACCACTCATTGTCCACAACCACCACCCAGTGTCCACATCACCACTCATTGTCCACAATCATCACCCAGTATCCACAATCACCACTAAGTGTACACATCACCACTCATTATCCACAACCACCACTCATTGTCCACAACCACAACTCATTGTCCACATCACCACCAAATGTCCACAATCACCACTGTGTGTCCACAACCACCATAAACAACTGCCTGTTTTTAACATTGTATTTGAGAAAACAACTGCCTGTTTTTAACATTGTATTTGAGAAAACAACTGCCTGTTTTTAACATTGTATTTGAGAAAACAACTGCCTGTTTTTAACATTATACTGTGAGAAAACAACTGCCTGTTTTTAACATTGTATTTGAGAAAACAACTGCCTGTTTTAACATTGTATTGTGACAAAACAACTGCCTGTTTTAACATTGTATTTGAGAAAACAACTGCCTGTTTTAACATTGTATTTGAGAAAACAACTGCCTGTTTTAACATTGTATTTGAGAAAACAACTGCCTGTTTTAACATTGTATTTGAGAAAACAACTGCCTGTTTTTAACATTGTATTTGAGAAAACAACTGCCTGTTTTTAACATTGTATTTGAGAAAACAACTGCCTGTTTTTAACATTATACTTTGAAAAAACAACTGCCTGTTTTTAACATTGTATTGTGACAAAACAACTGCCTGTTTTTAACATTGTATTGTGACAAAACAACTGCCTGTTTTAACATTGTATTGTGACAAAACAACTGCCTGTTTTTAACATGGTATTGTGACAAAACAACTGCCTGTTTTTAACATTGTATTGTGACAAAACAACTGCCTGTTTTTAACATTGTATTGTGACAAAACAACTGCCTGTTTTAACATTATATTGTGACAAAACAACTGCCTGTTTTTAACATTGTATTGTGACAAAACAACTGCCTGTTTTAACATTGTATTGTGACAAAACAACTGCCTGTTTTTAACATTGTATTGTGACAAAACACTGCCTGTTTTTAAAATTATATTGTGAGAAAACACTGCCTGTTTTAACATTGTATTGTGACAAAACAACTGCCTGTTTTAACATTGTATTGTGACAAAACAACTTCCGGTTTTAACATTGTATTGTGACAAAACAACTGCCTGTTTTTAACATTGTATTGTGACAAAACAACTGCCTGTTTTTAACATTATATTGTGACAAAACAACTGCCTGTTTTTAACATTATATTGTGACAAAACAACTGCCTGTTTTTAACATTGTATTGTGACAAAACAACTGCCTGTTTTTAACATTATATTGTGACAAAACAACTTCCGGTTTTAACATTGTATTGTGACAAAACAACTGCCTGTTTTTAACATTATATTGTGACAAAACAACTGGACTTAAGGTATCAAAGGTGACATCAGCAATTTGTAAAAATAGTTTAAAAGAAAATTTGTATTTAATTGTTCAAACCTTTTAATTAAAATGTTATCAATAATTTTATAGATAAAAGTGCTTATATCTGCAACAGATTCAATTACCACTGTGAAACACAAGACAATTTCTCTAACCAAAACTGCAAGTATATGCATTCTTACAAGTTATTAATAAAAAATGAAATTCTTAAAGGTCATATAATAATGGAATAAAATTATGTATTAATTATAACATACCTTTTTTTTCTGTTCCTACTGTTTTTCATGATAGCATTATGTTACAAGGCTCTTGGTGCAAAAATACAATGTTAACAAGAGGGCCATGATGGCCCTTATTCGCTCACCTGATAATACAGGCTTTTAGTAGGCTCAAATCTGGCAGAAAGTAATTATGACTTATTTACTTTAGAAATCTTTGGTGAAGATTGGACAATTAGTGTGGCCACTGGGCTGATAACATTTTCTAGAATTTTACTAAGTAACCCTACTGAATCCACATGACCCACTTCAAAACATATGTAGAATTTCATACGGGCAAATATTCTGGCCAAGTTTGGTGAAGATTGGTGTTTTCAGAAGGTTTATCTAAAATGTAAATAGTGACCCACCTTTCGATGCCACATGACCCAATAATATACTCATCCAATATTTCATGCAGATAAACAATCTGGTAAGTTTGGTGACCATTGGGCTTTGAATGTGGCCTCTAGTGTGTTCACATGCTTTTTTCTAAGTTTGGACCTAGTGACCTCTTTTTTGACCCCAAGTGACCCAATAATAAACTTATCTAAGACTTTTTTGCAGACAAACATTCTGACCAAGTTTGGTGAAGATTGGGCTATAAATGTGGTCTCTAGTGTGCTCACATTTTTTTCCTAAACTTTGACCTAGTGACCTTCTTTTTGACCCCACATGAACCAATAACAATCTTATCCAAGATTTCATGCAGACAAATATTCTGACCAAGTTTGATGAAGATTGGATAAAAACTGTGGCCTCTAGTGAGTTCACAAGCTAAAATGTTGACAATGGAAAACGGACGCCAGGCAAGTGGTATCACAAAAGTTCCCCTTGAGCATGTTGTGTTCAGGTGAGCTATAAAAACAACTAGCTCCTTGAATCACAATCATTATTATCAAAACCTCCATCTTTATTGAGAAACATTTATCTTACAATAATTTAATGTGGACTATAGTGTATCGTGAAGGCCCAGAGAATATCAAACAGCTGACGTAGAAGATTAAAGGAGGTTATGGACAATGCAAACACTTGGATGAATTTTTGTTCAATAATAGATCAGACTGCATATATTTATATACAATTAGAACAAAGTCACAAGGAATCTTACTTAACTTTAATTACATCATTGTCAGTTTATCATTCAAAATATATAATATTAAAATTATTTAATAAATAGTAATAAAGTTAATCTATAATATGTTAAAAATAAAATCTGCAAATATAGTCGTTGTTTATAATAGGATTAACACAATTTTGGGAAACTGATTAATCTAGCAAGATGTATTCTAAAATCCACCATAAACATAATGAGCTTAATTACCTCAAGGTATTTGATCTGCGATTGTGACTAAACTGAATCCTGACAAAAGATTATTTTCCAAATTTTCACCTCAGCTAACTTGAGTTTTGCAAATTTTTATGTACTAGGTTGACATCCTCAAATCTGACCTTAAAATAATTTCATACATGTTAAAATTAGATGAATAAAAAATAAAGAAAACATAGTAATGTCATTTGTTTTCTACATTTTTATTAGAGTATACCATTCTAAATTTAAAAAAACTCCAAAACATGTGAAAAACACACTTCTTTCTTTCTTCGCTTTAATTTTACATTTTTGACTAATCTTCCTCGCTGACCATGATTCCTTAAAGCTTGATACAACTGTTTGGCCCAAAGACTTTTCTCAAATAAGCCAAACAGACTTTGTTTCATGAAAAGATCCAGCAAAATGCTATTCATTGATGCCCTAAATCTGTGTATAATTAATTTTTAATTATGTACCTCTAACATATATTTATTATGTACCTCTAACATATATTTGTTATGTAACCCTAACATATATTTGTTATGTACCTCTAACATATATTTATTATGTAACCCTAACATATATTTGTTATGTAACCCTAACATAAATTTGTTATGTACCTCTAACATATATTTATTATGTAACCCTAACATATATTTGTTATGTAACCCTAACATATATTTGTTATGTACCTCTAACATATATTTATTATGTACCTCTAACATATATTTTATTATATACCCCTAACATATATTTACTATATACCCCTAAGTCTTATTTATCATATACCCCTAACTCTTATTTATTACATATCCCTAAGATACATGTATTTATTAGGTACCCCTAACATATATTTATTATGTAACCCTAACAAAATAATGTAAACATTTGCTTTTATGATATGGTATATTGAAATATCGGTTAATATTAAACTTAAAACACATACCTGCTGTCAGCAGTTGACAAATATTAGCATCAATGTATCCAAGTTAAATGTGTATAATACTCGTTATCTTTTTCCAGTGAACAGTTAGTATAACAACAATGATGATAGGACATGAACCCTTGATAACAAACAATCATCTGTTAAAGGCTGTCACTACATTTATACAACTATAATATATACAACTATAATCAGATGACAAAGAGAATCAAAGAGATATAATAGTTACAAGTTTTTTATAACCTCTTCAACAGAACATATTTTAACAAGATGCATGAAACAATGAACAAATAATCTTTAAGCAATGCACATGTTGTTTTATATATGTCTATCCATCACAGATATATTCATGTAGCAGATTTACAAGGGATGTTCGGAAAGTTTCGGGACAAGTGCCATTATTTCTTCAATTTTCATTATTTTCACTTGATTTTTTATGTACTTGTAGCTACAACAATATTCTATGAGTAAATTACATACTGAAAACGTAGTTGCGCATGATGTGCGAGATATCATCACCATAGCAACGTCAAGTAGACGTTAACTGGTCACCCTAACACCACTGCGCGCAAGTACAATTTTATTTGTCAATCTGTCTCAATAAATGCTTCAGTGTGGCTTTGACGTTGATATAAATTATGGCACCAAAGTGCATGACGTCAATGACGTCATTTCCGGTTTTTACAGTGTAAACAAGTGGACTGTTTTAACAAATAGGTGTAAAATAGGTGTGAAATGAATCCGGAACAACGGTATTCTGTAAAATTTTGCGTTTTGATGGGGAAAAGCAGCTCTGAGACTCTGTCGATGATACAATCTACGTACGGAACAGCCGCAATGTCTAGGACGAGAATTTATGAGTATTATAACACCTTTAAAGATGACCCTACGCGTGAGCCCACTGACCTTCCAAGGACTGGACATTCGAGTGTAAAGGCAGGAAAGGCACACAAAATTGAAGCATTATTGAGATCTGACAGGAGATTGACTGTACGTGATATCGCTCTGAAAACTGGACTTGGATCAGCTTCAGTTCATGACATCATCATAAATGAATTAAATATGACAAAAGTATGTGCCCGCTGGGTCCCCCGCCTAGATGACTCGGGGACAGGTTCTTGGAATCCATCATCACAGCTGATGAAACCTGGGTAAGTGTATATGATCCCAAAACCAAACAAAACAGTTCTGTATGGAAAACCCCTAATTCGCCATCACCTGTAAAAGCTATGGTAAAAACCTCTGTCAAAAAGCGGATGTTCATCGTCTTTTTCGACATGAGGGAAGTCATTCTCTGCCACGCAGTGCCGACTGGAAAGACAGTGACAGTGCAGTACTACTCAAAGGTATAGTGTCACATTTTAACCATTTTCATATTAATATTTGTTACTGTATACAGTTAAAGAAACTGTCATTTTATAAATAATATTACTTCACATTTTGCATGCAGATGGTTGCATAGAAGCAAACATTTTCTTAGTGCAGGTGCTCCGACGTGATCTGATTAGGGTGGTGAAGAAGAATAGACCAGAGAAAGACGGCAAATTCTTCCTGCATCACTACAACTGCCACACCCCATACATCATGTGTCACAAGGAGTGTGCTTGCTGAGAGCGGAATTGGTACCATAGCCCACCCACCGTACTCCCCTGACCTAGCGCCTTGTGACTTTTGGCTGTTTCCTACAATTAAGCGTGACTTGCGTGGCCACCGCTTTGACAATGTCGAAGACCTGCCCGTTGTTGTCAGGGAGTGCGTTCGAAGAATTCCATCTGGAGACTTTAAAAACTGCTTCAACTCATGGGTACACAGATAACAGAAGTGTGTTAAGTACGTGGGGGAGTATTTTGAAAAGAATTG
This sequence comes from Sinonovacula constricta, assembly GCA_007844125.1. Lineage (NCBI taxonomy): Eukaryota > Metazoa > Mollusca > Bivalvia > Cardiida > Solecurtidae > Sinonovacula > Sinonovacula constricta. The sequence goes on from CM017566.1 coordinate 42,040,535, forward strand.
AACATTTCAGACTGTTGCAAATGTGAATTATTCGTTCAGTACACCTAGGTGCCCCGCTGACGTCGACCTAGCATTACTATGGTTACTAACAGATTCTATGCAGCTGACAATTATATCAAAAGCATATGTTTAATCAATGCAATAAACCTACATCTATATTCATGGAGAAAATCATAGAAAAAAATAAAAAATAATACAGTACTTGTCCCGAAACTTTTCGAACATCCCTCATATTAATGTAGCAGATATATTGATGTCAAATATATTGAGGTAGCAGATATAATAATGTAACAACTATATTGATGTAATAGATATATTGATGTAACAGATATAATGATGGTCTTGTGGTGATATCACACTAAATACATATTGGCCTACACAACATCCAGCCACTTTGTCAACAAGATTACTAAGACAGTAAACAACATGCTGTGGAAGTTATTATCCAGAGCCCTTCTTGTGATATCAAAAATACCCTTCTAAAAGCTCAAGTATAAAACTATGTTACAACATATTTTATAATATTTCCATGACAAATAAATATTGTTATATCATATATAGTATAGGTAAACTGCACAACAAACTATTGTTTTCGAAAGCTCTGACTGAAGTGGAAGTCCCCCCTTTAGATAATTAGTAGATAACCATGATGCTACATAAGTAGAAACTAAGTTGTTTTCTTCCTTGTAAAATATCAGGCGTGATTCTGAATCAGGTAACATAATTGTTATATTTAGGATATATTTTTATTGACAAAATGGCATTTTTGATGTTCTGTATTGTCCTAAAAACTGGGCTGAAATTATGTTTTGAATTCTAACCACACTACCACGGTTTTATTTCAACTTGAATACAGCCATACACTCATACATTAAAATGTATAAGAAGGATATTTTCAAGAGAAAATTGTGACAGAATTTTCTATATTTTTTAACGTGTATGGACAACAATTTTTTCAAGAAATATCAGCATGTTATCTTTGAAGCTAGACTAATTGAAGCACCTTAAAGACATGTTTATTTTTGTACAAGTGTCAGATGGAACAATTATAACTGACAGAAAATGCAACATTACGGCTTGCTTGTGCACAGCAGATGCTAGCAGAATTACATTTGCATTGTTTAGACAATGAATGACATGCTAGTAGTTTAAGCAGATACACATCCTTCAGCAATCAGCAGTAGACACTCTTCGTTCAGCAGATACACATCCTACAGCAACCAGCAGTACACACTCTACATTCAGCAGATACACATCCTACAGCAACCAGCAGTACACACTCTACATTCAGCAGATACACATCCTACAGCAATCAGCAGTAGACACTCTACATTCAGCAGTTACACATCCTACAGCAATCAGCAGTACACACTCTTCGTTCAGCAGATACACATCCTACAGCCATCAGCAGTAGACACTCTTCGTTCAGCAGATACACATCCTACAGCAATCAGCAGTAGACACTCTACATTCAGCAGATACACATCCTACAGCAATCAGCAGTAGACACTCTACATTCAGCAGTTACACATCCTACAGCAATCAGCAGTACACACTCTTCGTTCAGCAGATACACATCCTACAGCCATCAGCAGTAGACACTCTTCGTTCAGCAGATACACATCCTACAGCAATCAGCAGTAGACACTCTACATTCAGCAGATACACATCCTACAGCAATCAGCAGTAGACACTCTACATTCAGCAGTTACACATCCTACAGCAATCAGCAGTACACACTCTTCGTTCAGCAGATACACATCCTACAGCCATCAGCAGTAGACACTCTTCGTTCAGCAGATACACATCCTACAGCCATCAGCAGTAGACACTCTTCGTTCAGCAGATACACATCCTACAGCCATCAGCAGTAGACACTCTACATTCAGCAGATACACATCCTACAGCAATCAGCAGTAGACACTCTACATTCAGCAGATACACATCCTTCAGCAATCAGCAGTAGACACTCTACATTCAGCAGATACACATCCTTCAGCAACCAGCAGTACACACTCTACATTCAGCAGATACACATCCTTCAGCAACCAGCAGTACACACTCTACATTCAGCAGATACACATTCTACAGCAATCAGCAGTAGACACTCTACATTCAGCAGTTACACATCCTACAGCAATCAGCAGTAGACACTCTTCGTTCAGCAGATACACATCCTTCAGCAACCAGCAGTACACACTCTACATTCAGCAGATACACATTCTACAGCCATCAGCAGTAGACACTCTTCGTTCAGCAGATACACATCCTACAGCAATCAGCAGTAGACACTCTACATTCAGCAGTTACACATCCTACAGCAATCAGCAGTAGACACTCTTCGTTCAGCAGATACACATCCTACAGCAATCAGCAGTACACACTCTACATTCAGCAGATACACATCCTACAGCCATCAGCAGTAGACACTCTTCGTTCAGCAGATACACATCCTACAGCAATCAGCAGTAGACACTCTACATTCAGCAGTTACACATCCTACAGCAATCAGCAGTAGACACTCTTCGTTCAGCAGATACACATCCTACAGCAATCAGCAGTAGACACTCTACATTCAGCAGATACACATCCTTCAGCAACCAGCAGTACACACTCTACATTCAGCAGATACACATCCTTCAGCAACCAGCAGTACACACTCTACATTCAGCAGATACACATTCTACAGCAATCAGCAGTAGACACTCTACATTCAGCAGTTACACATCCTACAGCAATCAGCAGTAGACACTCTTCGTTCAGCAGATACACATCCTTCAGCAACCAGCAGTACACACTCTACATTCAGCAGATACACATTCTACAGCAATCAGCAGTAGACACTCTACATTCAGCAGTTACACATCCTACAGCAATCAGCAGTAGACACTCTACATTCAGCAGATACACATCCTACAGCAATCAGCAGTAGACACTCTACATTCAGCAGTTACACATCCTACAGCAATCAGCAGTAGACACTCTACATTCAGCAGTTACACATCCTACAGCAACCAGCAGTAGACACTCTTCGTTCAGCAGATACACATCCTTCAGCAACCAGCAGTACACACTCTACATTCAGCAGTTACACATCCTACAGCAATCAGCAGTAGACACTCTACATTCAGCAGATACACATCCTTCAGCAACCAGCAGTACACACTCTACATTCAGCAGATACACATCCTACAGCAACCAGCAGTACACACTCTACATTCGGCAGATACACATTCTACAGCAATCAGCAGTAGACACTCTACATTCAGCAGTTACACATCCTACAGCAACCAGCAGTAGACACTCTACATTCAGCAGTTACACATCCTACAGCAATCAGCAGTAGACACTCTACATTCAGCAGTTACACATCCTACAGCAATCAGCAGTAGACACTCTACATTCAGCAGTTACACATCCTACAGCAATCAGCGGTACACACTCTACATTCAGCAGTTACACATCCTACAGCAATCAGCAGTAGACACTCTACATTCAGCAGATACACATCCTACAGCAACCAGCAGTACACACTCTACATTCAGCAGTTACACATCCTACTGTCCCAGCTGAGACTCAAACCCATACAGTGAGAGGCCAATAAGTACACTTCCAATTTATAGAAGAAGGAAATAATTCATCCCAAGACATACCCGTCTGTACTCTTTAATCCTGGCAATGTTTGTAAAAGATACTCACTGTACTGATCATCACCTGTTGTATGAGATAACATCAGAACTCTTGGCAATAATTAACTTAAAAATTCCACAACTAAATGAAATCTGCTGTTTTCTAAAAATTACTCCATGAAACCTAATATTTCACCTACTCCACTGAAGATAGGACAACTTCATATCATATCAAATACATCCACATCTCCCTATATAATTTTAAATGCCAAAAAACAAAAACATAAACATCAACATGAAAACATGACATGGTCCTGTGAGCATTGTAACATATATTAAATTTTGAAAAGACATAAGATGAAGATGCTACTCAAATTTAAAAGTTACACACACACAAACTGAAATGAGGCATTGCATAAAATAAAGCAAACTCAACATTTACTGCCTTGGATGGAAGGAACAATTGACAAATAGGCTTCGGGTGCTTAAACCAGCTTACAGAGCTCTAAGCTCATGCTTCCTGATGGGTTTCTCAAATACAAGCAGTGGCAAGAAAACTAATTGACAAAACAGTCCAAGTTATGAAACATACTTAGACCTTAGACATGACATTATAAAATAAAAGTTTTTCTATTATAAAAAGTGTATTATATTTTAAACCCTTTTTTTAGATGTGACAATTTCTCAATTTTGATGATAAAATGTTCTTTTTGGCATTAAAGATGGTATCTAAGGACCAAAATTATTTTCATTAATCATCTTTATAAACTATCATTACCTGAACATCTGTCTGAACAGTGAACCATAATGCCACAAAAGTCATTACAAACATATATTTCCTATCTGAGCCACACTGCATAGTAAGCTATTTTTAAACTTGGAAACCATGTGACCACTTATGTTCTAGTTCATCCACATCATCTGCTGTGACATCGAAGTCTATGTTTAGTAGGAATCCGTATTGTTCTTATTTATTGATTTGAAAAGAATGAACATTTTAAATGTTGATTAACGAGTTAAACTGCCCTAGAATTGAGATACTGTTGAAAATAGTCAAAGCTTAGACTAAAGTTTGATTGTTTCTGCAGAAATTATGCACAAATACAATAACAGAGGTCCGATATTTGGTATAGACAAACTGTCATATACCACCTTTAAATCTTTTTTAAATAATTGCATTACTGAAACAAATGCATTTGTATTAGGAAATTAAAGCCAATTTTAAAAAGTACTAAAGGATGCTTTATTTCTTGTATTATAAATAGATATATCTGCTTCTCTTTCCTTAGTAAGTTTTGTTTGATGTTGCTCAGATGCTACTCTGTCAGGTATCCATTATAAATCTCAGCTCAGTGTATCTCCTGCAGTGTCAATTGAGTCTTGAAGATTTTCCGACTTTCTCAGCCCATTAAGCATGACTTCCTTTCTGACACTTGGGCTAATTTAGAGATCCACATTAAGATAAGATGGCAGGATAGACAGCATGGTGTTTCTAAACACATCTATTGGGAAGCCTTCAGATGGGTAATTCCTCTCCACAGAAATTCTAAATCTGTTTATCTTGTGTGTAAAGGAACAAAAAATATCCTACCACTTGTTAACATTTAAAGATAAGACACATTTCCCTTGTCACTGTTATTTGGAGAATGACTGTAGTTGCAGTTACTGAGGCTTCAATTTACTTTGCTAAGTGGCATGCTTTGAAGGGACAGCAAAAAATAACATGTTTCTAACCTATAAATAAACATTAGTTCAGACTTCATTACCAATAAATAAACATTAGTTCAGACTTTCTTACCAATAAATAAACATTAGTTCAGACTTATCTTCAATTTTATATACTGATCTTGTGAAAATTTATCTGAAAAAAAAATCAACAATTATCAAACTAATGTCAACACATAATTGTAACAAGGTTACAATATATATTTTTAGTCTATACCTATTAGTGGGTAAAAGGGTGTTATTGCTAAAATATAACAAATGTCCATAGAGTTGTGACTCCATACAGGGGTCATATATAAAAAGAACCTTAAATGTCGCATCTGACAGTTTGGACTAAAAAAAAAAATTCTCAAATAACCGAATAAGTAATTGTTACAATTAAAATGGTCCTGCAAAAGCTGTTCATCGATGCCCCAGACCTGTGTGAACAGTAAGCATATTACCACTTGTTTCCTATCTGAGCCACACGGCAGAGATAGCTATTTTAAAACTAAGACAATCACGAGATCACTTTATATCATCATCTAGGAAGTCCGCTATGATGTCGATTTCCATTTTTAGACGAGTTCTCTATTGTGCTTTTGATACTTTTGGAAAGAATGATCATTTAGAGTGGAGTTGTTGTTTTTTGCAATATGTATTTTATGCTATTTTTTATAATGTAATGCCTCATAAGGATTGTTGTGTTTTCCCTTTTTATACAGGATAATGTTGTAGTTCAATAATATGACAAAAATAAGAATTAAATGCTTCACATCAACATGACTGTCACTTAATATAGATTTTAAATATTCTACTTATACTTCAACATAATGTAGGTCAAATAATGTTAAATTATTTGTAATATTGTGGATGTCCAAATGATGATATTTTCTAAGTTGATGATAAAACTTAGGTAAACACTAAATGTCCAGATGTTTCACAATCGTTATGATGACCACTGGCAGAGTCTGGGGTAAATTATGTAAAATCTATATCAATTAGCTGTACACAATGTGCTATGCATTTAGCATGCTTTGGCCACCAGCTGGAATCTGATATATTCCACAAATATTGAGAGATTTATTTAAGTGAATGGAACTTTTTATGTGTAAAGATTTTTATGAATGTTATATAGGAAATTTTTTAAAATCTGACAAAACAGTTAAAAAATGTCATTGTTTGACAAAAATAAGCCAGACATATATTTTCTTTAATGTCTACAAATTAAGTTCTGGGCTAACTATGGGTGTAATCTGCAAGGTGCTGGTTTACACAAGACATAGATCAGCCAGGCCTGACATTTTTTCATGTAACACCTAGTGACAGGTGTCATACATAGCCTGGACCAGATACCAGCACTCGCTCTTAGATGCACTAAGGGCACACAAAAATACACAACAAATGAATCTGACATATATTTTCTTAATCAAACAGTGTTATATGTATATGTTAAGGTTTTACACTTTGCTGTTGGGCTTACACTCTTAGGTTTTCCTTTTTGCTGTTGAGCATTTAGCTGTCTAACAAGGGATCAACAAAATAATAATCATTAGAACTATGAAAATGCCCCATTCAGCCATACAATCTTGAATAAGGCGCCAGTTGTGAAAACCAGGACAGTTGATAGCCAATATAGTATTGACAGGACATCCACTACCTGAGATGCTGGCTTCATGTTTTTGTAATGAATCCATTCAATGTGTGTGTGTGGATGGGGGAAGGATGTGGAGGGGACTGAAAACATGGAGATGAGAGGCATAAAAACCAACCAGGCCAGACTGCCTTGCTCAATCAGTGTATTGTTTTAAAGTTCTCAGGCCAGTAACCAGCTTCCCAGCAGTGACAGGGAGCCATCTCAGGCAAGGTTTGTGGACTGGTTAAAGACTCGGTGCTCCTGATAGTAAATCTGTTCTAGAAAGCAAAAAAATATAATCCACACTTTTTTAAGCTTTAAGACATAAAAAACACTCTCTCTTAAATTTAATGAATAAGGTATGATTGTTTCCAGAACAATTCTTGATTGCTGCATTCATTGTAACAATCTGCACTGCATTGTAGATTGTGTACATTAAAATATAAAATGTAATTTTGTTAATACTTTGTAAAAGGGCGTATTTCAAATGTGACATGGAAAGGTTATCAAGAAGATAGTACAGTACAAAAAAATAGAGTTAACAGATAGACAAATCTTCCAAGTACTTGAAAAGGAAGACTCCGAAACACCAGTTATTTCGTTATAGAATTGCTATACTTTCTTGAGAAGATTTTTTAATAAAAAAAAATATATATAAATAAAAAGATCATTTACCCATTTTTTCCAATAGTTCTCAGGGCTGACACAAAGTTTTTCAGGTGCACCTTGGGAGATGCCAGTGGATATGTCTCCATCGTTCACAGGAAGTGGTCGTTGATACTGTTTACATGGTATATCCAATATCACTTCAGTCATATATAACATACCAATTACAATCTGCACAATGTGAAAACATCTAAGTCACTATCTTCAAAACATTTATTCATGCAGTTTTTTGTCTGTTATTTCTCCAGATGTTTGCTGCTTGGAAGCTGGTATAAAAATATTTCTTGCTTAATATCTGCAATATTTCAAAGAAACAACAACTTTTTTTTGTCCTTGTAACAGAGTTGGTTTTTCAGAGATTCATATTTTCTATCAATGATCCATTCCAATTAAGGTCCAATTAGTATGCTTTATGACAATGAATGCCAATCTCCACTCTGTTTATGCTATAAATTGATGAAAAAATATCTCAGAATAATTAAAACATAATAATAAGCTACCAATTAAACAACATATACAGATGATTCTAAATAAGAAGGAGCATAATTAGAGATTCACAAAAGAGGAATAAATCTGTGATATGGTAATTCAATCTACATCATCAAAACAAACATATAGTGGGTCCTCATTCAAACATCACTTGGAGACAATTCTAGTGTGCACCAGCAATACAGCATTTTGCCGAATCAACATGTCACAGTTGAATTCTCCTCTTAATCAGAAGCCTTATTATATTAAAATCAAGACATTCTTGATCTCCTATTCACAATTCAACAATTAACCATCCCCACATAATAGCAGATTAAAATCCATGATTTACACTCCCTCATGTGCTTGGTTCGGATCCTATGTATCTGTCAAGGAGCTACAGTTTTGTTTCAATGACACAACGTCAATACAGTATAGGCTTGATTTAACCTGGTCATAAAATCACACTGCTGAATTTAATGCACAGTGAATAATTATGAATAGTTCCTACTCCATATGAAGCCTCCAATCTTTGGAGACCGACCAACTGACACAAAACTGGGAGCTCAGGAAACCATGTCACATGAACTATAAAATCCCACAAATAAGTGTTGCCAGCTTACAGATTCATTACTATTATTTATACTTTTACTATTCTTCAAAAATGCTTTGCCAAAAAAGTGTATGTTACTCTTCTATTTAAATGCCTACCTTCCTAAATAATGGTAATTCATAACAAGTTCAAATGTAGCATAACAGGATGCAAGTTAATGTCTAGCTTGTTGATAATGTTTGTTTTGTTGCTGAATCACAGTGACAAATGTGGTCATTATAGTGATGTTCAGCTTTTTTTTGGTGGAGAAAGAAACCCAGACAAATATCTGGGTAGAACCACTGGTGCACCTCAGGTCAGCTTAAAGACCTTACCATATTAAGTCCTTTGTGTCATGCATTGAAATGCAGTCAGAGAAGTTTCAAGTAAAGACTGTACCATTTAGCCATACTATGTTGCTCTATGTAACCTATTTCAATACTTCCTGATTCCAAGATAAACTGAAGCTGAATGTCCATTTAAATTTCTTTCATTTCTTTTCTGATGGAATATCAAATTTAAACTATTTATTTTACACACAACATAAATCTTTTAAATCTTTTCCAGGAGCTTTTAGGTTTCAATACAAGTTTAAATTTCTATGATTAGCTTGAGTATGTGCGATATATTTTTCAGGCTCACTTGCTGCCAAATTTAGAAAAACATCAACTTCCATATGGCTTCCTGCACAAAAATAATCAAATACTACAACTAACTATTGCAGAAAGTGTAAACTCTTTAGAAACTATTCAATCATTTGAAGTAATCTGTCATTTTCTTTTTGCCAACCAGCTGTCACCAGTTCACAAGTCACACGTCTCACGACATAGTCAAATTTGATGCATGAGTTGTGACAATTTGAAATAGATCACCTCTCGACCACAATTAAGCAACACAATCACAGTGTCCTATAAGGACTACAACTGGGACCAAGAGGTCTTTTTCTTAACCCCTTTTAGCAACATACTAACTTGACAAATAAGCTGACAAAACAACATTTTTTACCACACACAAACTGACTTAAAAGGAGATAGAACAACCCTTTAAACTACATACCAAATGACCTTTAAAGAGACAAAACAACCCTTTTAACAACATACAAAATGACCTATGAGGAGATAGAACAACCCTTTCAACCACATACAAAATGACTTATGAGGAGACAAAACAAACCTTTTAACCACATGCAAACTGACCTATAATGTGCTAGAACAACCCATTTAACCACAAACAAACTGACCTATGAGGAGATAGAACAACAATTTTAACCAGATACAAAATGATCTTTAAGTTGACAAAACAACCCTTTTAACAACATACAAACTGACCCATGAGGAGAAAGAACAACAATTTTAACCACATACAAAATGACCAATAAGGATATAGAACAACCCTTTTAACAACATACAAAATGACCTATGAGGAGACAAAACAACTCTTTAACTTTATACAAAATGACCTCTAAGGAGACAAAACAACACTTTTAACCACATACAAAATGACCTATAAAACAACAATTTTAACTTAATACAAAATGACCTATGAGGAGACAAAACAACTCTTTAACTTTATACAAAATGACCTCTAAGGAGACAAAACAACACTTTTAACCACATATAAAATAACCCATAAGGAGATAACTATTACGACTCCCTCCGAAGCTTGAATCCAGTCTTCCTGAGCACCAAAGTAGTCACTCTACCCATTCAACAAGTTATACCTACAGTTCAACCACTAAATAATCAATTGCATCACCACAACATTCATCAGACTACTCAAGTAGTGGTGTTTTAGCAAACTGCAAGTAAATCTATGAACAGGTAGTTAGTCCAATAATAGTACACAACTAAGCCTAGGGACAAATGAAATCACCCTGTGGCAAAGTTGGGAAAAAAACACAACTTTGGTTGGTCTTAACATGAGTTTATAAACATGAATAATTATGTGTTTAACAAACAAGTTGATCAACCTTTAGGATAAATGAAACTTGTAAGCTTCATTAGAGACTGTTTGAGCAGAGGCTTTTAAGTAGCATACATTACCGGGAATAAAAAAAACAAACTTAACTTAAATTCTGACAAAATAAATTCCAAGTGTCATAAATGTAGAATTTTAAGTTTATTAAATATTAATCAATATACTGTTTAAATAGGAAAGTTAAATAATACTGAAGATAGAGTAACCATTGCAGCCCTAGTGTCTAGAAGTTCTATAACCAATTTTATAACATTAAGTAAGAAATTTCAACAACAAATACTATTTAGATCTTCCCACTATATCCAAGTTTCTTTGCACCTGACATGCTCATTTTCTCCAAATTGAGAACATGCTGTCTAACTTTAACATCCTACAATTGTCACTACCATTGACCAATAAAAATGCTTGGGCAACAGCAGTCAATACTACCCACCATCCAGTGTCATCTTTTCTCTTGCTACAACAATTACTGTCAGTTTCAAACCTACCATTGTCTACTAAAGATCAATTAACCAGTTGTCACTTTTACTATTTTCAAATTAATTATCTTCTATCCTCTAATTAAAATCCAAGTTAATCACTGCACACACAATTCACATCAACCACTTGTCAATCGTTCAAATTTTTAACATTAGCTCCGAAAATACCCTATGAACACATTCCATTTTTTGCAGGTAATAATAAACCACTGTCAATGTTCTCAAGTGCTCTTCTCTAGCCAATGTGAAAGCTATTGAGAAATGAGCCAGTGACAGATCCAAATTATGTCCCTTGATTCATCTGTCATCACTACAATTAAATAACCTCCAAGCCAAATGTTTCCTTTTCAATCCCCTTAGCTTGACTTCTCTGTAATTGAATTTTGACCAGATGTTGACCAGCAGTTACTGTTACTATACACTGCTACATAACAGTCCCTCTCCTCTCTAACATGTTGTCATACACAGCACACTATACAACTACCATTAGGAAGGTAGAGCTAGTTCAAATCTTTCCCTCAGTAATATATGGGGTAAAAGTTCACCTGTCAAAAAGTCATCACCTTGCAAAGAAGGAGGGGCTTAAGGTAGTGAGCAACAAATTACTTGGGCATTAATTTGAAGTCCCTGGATTAGAGTTAAGACATGTGGTTAAGTGCTTCTTTATCCCTGGCTCTATTTGATAAAATGGCAAATATAATAAATCCTATGACCATCATATGACAGAAAGATATATAAATATACAAACAGATGGACATATTATTGACACTGAAGCCTTAAAGTTAGAGAGAGTATTATCAATATAACTAAACATAATTAAGTGATAAAGCAACAATAGGAATAAAACAAACTAAATAACAAACAAGTGAGAGAAAGTTAATTAATCTACTAATTTATTGAACATGATTTAAGGTTAAGCATTTCAAGACAGCTAAAAAAATTCAATATCAACTTGTATTGATGGATATGAGTAAACACTTATTATTTCTCTACTGTAACATTCCCATGTCAGTGTATAGAAGCTTCCTTAGAACCCTTACAAAAGCAGCAAAGGGGACACAAGCATCAACAGTTAACACAACACTGACAGAAATTGTTCTATTGGAATAGTAAGATAAAAAACACACACACTAACATCTCATGCTCTCTTTCAATAAGAAATCAAGTAAGTAGTCTGTAAATAGGCTTTCTTCTTACTTTTCTTTTAGTTTACTTTATAATATTTATAATCTGTAACTAAATAAATTGAAACACCATACCTGCTTTAAAATAACTTTCACTTCAAGTTTATGATGTTTGTTTTTTGTTATATCGCACTGACACAATTATGATCTTATTGGGGATGTCCAGCTGATTATTGATGAAAGAAGACCCCAGACTTACATCTGGGTAGAACAACCAGTACATCGCTGGAAAACCTCCCCACATGGAAGTTATCACTCAGCCCAGGTCTTGAACACATACAGTGAGGGACTGAGGACTGACAAGTCAGCAAACTCTAACTGCTTGGCCATGGGCAGTCCACCTTGAAGTTCAACATTATACAGATAAGTTAATACCCATCCACACCCACACATTAATAACAAGCCAACCCATTCATGACAAATTCACCCATCAGATTCACATTCCACTAGAAAGGTCACTTCCACTCTAGTTTCCCATCCCTATTCACCATCATCTAATCAATGAAATGCAATGAACTGAGACCACTACAACACTGCTTCAACAAATCGCATGAGTAAATTATCCCAAGAATAAAAAACAACAACATGCACATCAATGGTTACAGTTTGATCAATAGGATTATTGTCGGTTGAGTAGCACCCAGTTATGAGCATTGAATTAATGCTCAGTAATGCAATCCATGTCAAATCAACAAGGACATGTGTCATCAGTGAATCAAATCTATTCTCATGCAGTGAATGGTTCATGTAGTGGAAAGTCATTTAATTCCACAATACTGAAAATCTGGTTAGAAGTTACTTGTAGTAAAAAAGCCTAAAATAAAATGTTAAATGTTATAATGAATAACAAGCTTAGATTTAATAAATCTATTGCATTAAAGAAATATCTACCGTATTTTCTCACCTATAAGATGGGGATTTTTTCTTTAAATTTCATGTTCAAAGTATGGGGCTCGTCTTATAGGCGGGGTCTAGCAACCTGGAAAAAGTTTTCACGTTGTTTTAGGGAGAAAACATACCACATAAACTTGTTAGCAGTTATGCAATGACCTGACGTGCCGTCATTATCAACCGGCGATAATTTACCTTAATTGAACTTTGAATTCTGTCAGTCAACGATTATCTGTCTCGCATACATTTCTCTTTGTTCTGCATGAAACACGGCTTATTATCTGTCAGTAAACACTGAAACAAACTTTCAACTTCAGTCTGCAAAATGCACCAAGCTGTAATTTACTTGGCGCCTCTGTGTAGACTTGCCTCATTACACAGGTCAAGTGACTGACTCTGAGATAAGCTGTTCTCAAGGTGATATTGATCGAAGCAGTTTGACAGTGAGGGTGTGAACCATGCAGCTGCCGATTACATTTCTCCATGAAATTTTTAATTGGCGGCATGTACACAAGGACAGTGCACCATTCCGCGATATTTCGTGTACTGTCATACCAGACTTGGTGACGTAGATCAAAGAAATTAATGTCATGCCGCCACGCGCTACAGGATAGCAGTGCAGCCGAGACTAGATACATCTTACAACGTGTGAAAATTACAGTTCACTGTTTACCAATTAACCCTCTTGTTGAGACAGCATGACTGGTTGACGCTCCTGTTCATTTTTTCGCCTCGTCTTACTTATAAGTGGGTCAAAGCACAAACCGGCAATTTCAAAGGTGAAGTGGGGGGGGGGGGGGGCATCTTATAAGTGAATAGTCTTATAAGTTAGAAAGTATGGTACCTCTAAATCAAAGGCTGAAGCAGTTACAGTGGCATTGCACAATAGAACTACTTAAACGGGTGTCAAAACCTGAAGATAATGACAGAATGACTAATGAAGCGGCCCTAAGAGATTAAAAAAAAACTGTACTTCTGTACCTGTAATATGGACTCTAATGATGTCATGTCCTTGCAATCAATATTTCGGATAATGTAGACAGGTTTACAAAGAAAGGACAGACAGCAGGGCAGTAATAATATTTCCTGTATGTTTACCGAAGTCCTTGATAAAATTGTACTTTTTATTATTTTAAAAGGTAAGAAAATGTTTCGAAAATCTTTCAAATTGAATAAATGTACCCTAGATCAATGTTTTTTCTAGAATTATCACATTATAGTTACTGTATAACTGTTTCCTGAAATCACAAATAGCATTGGAGATTCTGGCTACTACTTCATATTCATACCCATCCCTTTAAGTTAGCATTGATCAACAAGCTTTTACAATAAAATTATAACTGAAAGATTAAAACTAAGAAAAACTTAAACACACTGTGATTTCTTTATCATTAAATGACTTAATTTCGGTGCAGACAGGTTCCTGTTGATGAATAATCCTTATTATTTTGAAATTATCAAATGCATGTTTTCACTTTCATGGTACAAAATTGCAATTCATTCAACATATGCTATGGGGTCAAAAGTGTGTCCTCACCTGAATCTTTGGCTGCATGAGTATTTGTTCCATTAAGGTGTTCTCTCATTTTCATGAAATGCATCAATATTTCCACACTGATAACATGTATTTTACAGAAATGTCAACATTATGAATCAACAACTAGGTCAGACACGTTCGACCATTTCCTCTTTTTGTAAACTCTAGCAATCATTATTGACACAGACAATGTTCAATTATTTTTGGTGTTAAAAGATTCCTCAATACACCACATCTATGCAGGCTAATGATTAAATTGAATATTTTACATTTCCAGCCTGCGTTGGAATCGTGAAAATAGATGCCTCTAGTCCCATGCTTCTGTTTTGTTTACAGCCTCAATGAGTTTCCCCACGGTATTTTATAAGCAGACACTTCCATTATGGCAGGTGGATTTTTTTGTGTTCTTAATGGACCGGTGTTATCACAGTTTCAGTTTCTAACTATTTCAACTATCTCTATGCTAAGAAATTTCAACAGGCCTAACTTTAATAATGAAGATATATTGCTTCATGTTTGCCAGTGTACATCTGCTGCAACATCTATCACCCCTAACACATATCAGCTCTATTCCTTCACCGAAGCTATTCATTCATAAATCCTACTGAAATAATGTTGAACTTTCTGCATAGTTTCATTTGTACATCATTTTACATTGCAATAACAGCAACAATCACCATCATTTATATTGAAAAGGTTATGAACAGAAGAAAATCAATTATTCCTGCAGCTACAACACCAATTAATCAGCCTAGAAACTACTTGCGCATTGTTGCAGGATTGTTTGGTGCAGACAGTAAACACAGTATGAATCCTATATGCCCCCGAGCTTCGCTCAAGGTCATAAAAATAACATCTTTTCACTGGTTTGAAGAAAGTTCACCAATCCCTGCATGTTATCAAACATGGGGGCATGATGTCCCTGAAATGCTCACCTGAGGACCTTGGCTTTCAGTTTGTTTTAAAATCGAACAATACTTATTGTGAGTTATTTGTTAAGTAAATCATTGAATAAAGTTCTGAGAAGATAAGGTCAAAAAAGCTCTTTTAGGGTGTTTACAGGGGTATTTAATGATTTGACGTGTGGAACTCCTCTTTTGGACCAAAGATTTTAAGCAGACAATATTATGTCCAATCTGATGAAGATTGCGACATAAATGTGGCCTCTACAGTGTCCACAAGGGTTTTCAATGATTTGAAAAGTGACCTATTGTTTAACCCAACCTCACCCAGTTACAAAATCATTCAAGATTTCATGCAGACAAAACATTTTGACCAAGTTTGATGAAGATTGGGCTATAAATGTAGCCTCTAGGGTATTCACAGGGTTTTTCTAAGATTTGACCTAGTGACTTACTTTTTTTGCCCATCATTACCCAGTTGTGAACTCATCCAACATTTCAAGCAAACAAGTAATCTGACCAAGTTTGGAGCACATTGGGGAAGAAAAGTGCCAAGGTCATTCTGTGATCTGTCCTAGTGACCCACTTACAGACCCCACATGACAAAGTTACAAACTCATCCAAGATTGTATGCAAACATTCTGATCAAGTTTAGTGAAGACTGAGACATAAATGTGGCCTCTAGTGAACTCACAAGCGAATTGTTAATGTCACAAGTGGCACAGTTTAAAAACTTCAGAACTTAAATGAATAGAATGCTACATTTTGTATAAAAAGTAAAACATTGTCTCAATTATGGATGAATGAATATTGAAACAAAGTCTGATTAAACTAAAACTAGAATTTGCTGAAAAATATAGATACTGAAAATATATTGCATTATAATATTAAAACAAACAGAAAGAATAACAAGGAGGATAGTTACTTCAAAAAGTAAGTGACCTATGACTGTGGTGGAACTAATGGACCTAAATTGGCCATTAAATACATGCAACAGGTGAGTGAAGAAAGAAACCTTTCACCTATTGTTCAAATGTTACCACAGTGGTTCTTTAAGAAAGTAATTGGAGTAACTGTAGCTCATTATGTCAACCACAACAATGTTTTGAAGGACATTGAAACATTAGATAATTGTTCATGGAGAAACAAATTTAAATAAAATTGTTGAAAAATTCATGGTAGGTACAATAGTGACAAAATATTTGAAACATGTAAACAGTGAAAACAATTGTCTTTATTTTCATTATGAATATGTCTAGATATAACTTTTGGGGATAGAATGAAATGTCTTTGAGTAGAAATAAATGTGTTCATTTTATTGTTTGCTGCCACACAAATGTTTACAATAATAATCCATTTCAATACCAGGTGTTACAGTACTGAAAATTATGAAATTGACAATTTTCCCATTTCCACTCCGTTTCGTTTCTGTTTCAGTTGGAAGCGTTCGCCGCTCTGTTTCCATTCCGCTTCTGTTGCGTTTCCATTTCGTTTTATTCGCTTCCAGCGCTGCATTTCAAACGCTTTCAGCATTTCTATCGTTTCTTCCGTTTCTATCATTCCATTTCGCTCCGTTGCGATTTTGATTTAAAAAATTTGTTTAATAAATTTCTTAATGTAAAGAACTTCAGGTGTGTTTGCAAAATGACGAGGAAGTAAACATTCTGGGGAGAGGCAAAAGTCTTCCATTACATATGAAGGAATCGGCAATAGATTGTTTGCGTTTTTTAACACCTTTACCCAAAGCCCTTACCTGACCTACTTGTCTTCGCCAGACGTCATATCCCGGAAAAAACAAACCAGAAATAACAGTCAAATATGGTCCACACACATCCAGTAACCTAAAAAGTAACTTCTCTGTGATGTGTTAATCCGCAAAAAAAAAGCAAAATGGTGATACGATCTTAGAATTTGGAAGATGACACACACAATTTTGGCAAATTGTGGCATTTGCCCCTTGGATAATTGCCCCTCGGACGTTCCCCGAAAATATATATTAGACTGTTCCTTTAAGTGTCTTCTCTTCATAACATTATTTACAAAAATAAACGACAAGTTATGTAGTATTTACTATAAGAAATCCCCCATTCACGTTTCCTCTTCATCAACGAAAAAAGAGTGGGGTGGGGAAAGGGTGCATCATTGTGGGTACTGCTAGATATAGCGTTAGGTCCTTTTATGAGCCAAAAAAGATTTTGTAGACCTTAGTGTTTTGTAATTTTTATTGTCCTCGCGTAAGTCAATTCATATTGCTCTTTAAAAGGTGAAGGTCATAAACCACACGACTGCCATATGGTGACATTTTCAGCACACAGCTGCATAGCGGATGCATGTGTTCTTACAAAGGGGAAAAGACGCCAAAACACGGTCACACTTCCTGTCCACTAGACAAACAAGGTGTCATAAATCTGCCAATTAGCTTTATTAGTTGGGTGTCCGCTCATGTCTTAAAATTGGGGATTGAATTAGAGTAATACTTTATGAAGGTAGGAAATGGACCCATGCGCATGAAGAAACATAATATGAATTTAAAAAATGATATACTTTAAATTAATACATTTCTATCCTTAAATGGGTACACAAATTAAGTTCCCGGTAGGGCCCACTTTAGACCACAATTTGGCATACAACATGTAAGCTATGAATGGGAAAATGGCGGGGTCATGAAATAAGCCGTAGCCAGGCGTGTAGACCTTAATTCAAATAGTTGCAAGTCAAGTTAAGTCAAAAGTTTTATGCAGATTTTTAATCGCGGTTCCGATTAATCATATATACATAATAGCGCATTATGGGAACTATGCATTTAGAAATGGGAATTTTGACAACAATGTTTAAATTTACACCATTCTTCATTATAAGATGTATAACAATTAAGATTAGAAGCATAAGAAACTTTGCTTGACAAAGAGGCAAGATAAAATAAACTACATATCCATACCTCTGTAACTAAAGAAATGATGATGCTGATGACGGTGATGCTGCTACTGCTGCCTCTGCCGATAATGATGACGGTGATACCAATGTTGTTTATGATTATGATGAAAATGGTCATAACGGTTATGGTGATGTTGATGCTAATGCTAATTATGTTGTAGATCGTGACGGCGGTGCTGCTGCTTCTGATGATGATGATGATTAGTGGCGATTATACAGGTAATATGGGATCATAATGATGATCATGTGAATTTAATGGTGGTAATGATGATTATTTCTTTGACATTTATCATGTAAATGCACGTGATATAAGTTCGTTTTTACTGCAATTGTTTTTTATTTAACTGTCATCAATGATTGTATACGTGCACTATTTGGAAATCTATCGTTATTCAGACGTTGAACATTAGCATCATACCAGTCATTGGCTCTGAGTGCCGGGGAGGATGTAATTGGTTCTTGATTGGGTTACACCTTGCAATTAAGCATAGCATTGTTTGTTTTATGTTTAGTTGTTTTATGTTTTTGTGTTATATGAGATATTTACCTTCTTTTGGTTAACGTTTAATTTTATTAAGTAGCTTTTATTTGTATCACGCAATGCATTCTTTGTAAATGACAAATACTTTAAACAGTATTCTTACAAAAAATGATAGGCGTAGTTAATCCGGGAATGGACCATGCAGCTATCAAGTAATTAGCGAAAATTCAAACTCAGGCTGCGACATTGTGCACGCATAGGTGTAAAGTCAGCTGTGTACACACTATCTTCATATGCAAAATGATGAAGACTAAGAATGTCGATCCAATGCGGATGTTAAGCTTTTAATTGGAATTAAAATATCAGTTTCAACAGAAAGGCAATTTTATAGTTAAATTGTGTGTTTTATCGTGTGGAGTGATAATTAGTGTAGTTTCTGTTTTGACGATACACGATGAATTGGACAACTTGTGCGGTTTCGGAACTGTAACGTACGAGTTTGATTAATACGATTTTTTGATAATAATTAGGATTTTTTTTTTGTTAATTCTTTCTGCAGATAACACATAGTAGCGCGTTTATGTTGATAAATTGAAGCCAGTTATTGTGTTCGTTTAAATTTATTTCGTACAAAGAAACGGTTGGAATGTTACTATAAATAATCGGGTGACCTAGAAACGTTTGAAGCGGTAGTGAAAATAACTCTTCTATTACTAGCATTCCAATTTTTGCGTTTCTACCATTTCTAGCATTCCAAGCGCTCCGGTTATAGCGTTTATACCGTTTACACCGTTTGTAGCGCTCCGTTGCATTTCCATTTCGATAGCATTCCGTTTCCGTTTCAACAGGAAACGAAAAACGTTTCATTTCTGTCATGCAGGGTCAATCCTGCATGCTTCTGAAATTTAGCCTTCTCATAATGGCCAAAAATTTGCTTGGATCTGGACTGAAATAAACACAGTAAGGGGCCAAGGGAGTTACAAATCGGTAACTACCAACTCAGCCATTGGAACCCCTGATGTGATTTTTTTAATCAATAACAAGAAAGATCTTTAAGTTATATATTACCCTAATCAATATATAGTCTACAGGTTTATTAATTTGTTGCAACCATATAGTTTTGTACATAATATACATATACATTGTAAACTTTCGGTCTGTCAAGTAGGTTACTGCCTAAGATCATATTAGTGATGATGATTATGATTTTTGCTGATGATGAGAATTATTATACCAGTTATGCATAATTTATTGTTTATTATCATTTTAAGCATCATTGTCATCATCTAACGCACCAATTTTAGCCAAGCAATATAAAAAGGTAGCATTTTCTTGAAAACTACATCAACAAAATATTACAAGTTCTACCAACAATAATCAAAGCACATTATTGTTCCTGAGAATCAACCAGCTTTTTGAACCTATCAGTTTCGTTATGCTTTACTCTTGCTGCTATGTGCCCTGGGTTTTCATCACACCCAATTCTCACGCCCACAGTAGTGAACATGCTTTCATATCTACCAGTAAAGCAAAATATCTCTGATCATATCATGTTTATAGCTAAGTGGTTATTGCATCTGCCACACACAAAAAATCTAATGATGCCACTCCAAAGTACAAAACATGAGAGTGGAATGTTAATCTCTACTTTGTAGAAGCAAAAATTACGGCAGAATGTTACATGTTTCTATCTCTTGTGAAAATAATGACACATGATTGGGCAATTAGTGAACAATTAACAACCATTATATCTGCCCTCTGTTTTAGGAATGCATGTACAGTAGAGAAATGTGACAATATTTCAATGACAAAGGGTGTTATATATGGTGACTTGAATCATATTTTTAAGCCTGTTTTTTTAGTCCCTTTTACTTTCCTGACTGAAGAGCCATTGGTATATTATAGAAGAGTTAATTATGAAACAAGACAAATTATGTCATTGACTGGTCAAATAATGACATTGAAATCCAATTTTTATGAATGGTCTCACTCCCACTATTCTTTAGAATAGAATGGTGTCACACCTATAATTCTCCAGAATAGTGTCAGTCCCACAATTTCCTAGAATGGTCTCAGGCCCACTATTCTCTAGAATGGTCTCAGTCACACTTTTCCCTAGAATGGTCTCAGTCCCAGAATTCTCTACAATGGTCTCAGGCCCACAATTCTCTAGAATGGTCTCAGGCCCACTATTCTCTAGGATGGTCTCACTCACACTATTCTCTAGTATGGTCCCAGGCCCACTATTCTCTAGAATGGTCTCAGGTCCACTATTCTCTAGAATGGTCTCAGACCCACTATTCTCTAGAATGGTCTCAGTCCCAGAATTCTCTACAATGGTCTCAGGCCCACAATTCTCTAGAATGGTCTCAGGCCCACTATTCTCTAGAATGGTCTCAGGCCCACTATTCTCTAGAATGGTCTCAGACCCACTATTCTCTAGAATGGTCTCAGGCCCACTATTCTCTAGAATGGTCTCAGACCCACTATTCTCTAGAATGGTCTCAGACCCACTATTCTCTAGAATGGTCTCAGGCCCACTATTCTCTAGAATGGTCTCAGACCCACTATTCTCTAGAATGGTCTCAGACCCACTATTCTCTAGAATGGTCTCAGGCCCACTATTCTCTAGAATGGTCTCAGACCCACTATTCTCTAGAATGGTCTCAGACCCACTATTCTCTAGAATGGTCTCAGACCCACTATTCTCTAGAATGGTCTCAGACCCACTATTCTCTAGAATGGTCTCAGGCCCACTATTCTCTAGAATGGTCTCAGACCCACTATTCTCTAGAATGGTGTCAGGCCCACTATTCTCTAGAATGGTCTCAGAACCACTATTCTCTAGAATGGTGTCAGGCCCACTATTCTCTAGAATGGTCTCAGAACCACTATTCTCTAGAATGGTCTCAGAACCACTATTCTCTAGAATGGTCTCAGAACCACTATTCTCTAGAATGGTCTCAGGCCCACTATTCTCTAGAATGGTCTCAGAACCACTATTCTCTAGAATGGTCTCAGACCCACTATTCTCTAGAATGGTCTCAGGCCCACTATTCTCTAGAATGGTCTCAGAACCACTATTCTCTAGAATGGTGTCAGGCCCACTATTCTCTAGAATGGTCTCAGGCCCACTATTCTCTAGAATGGTGTCAGGCCCACTATTCTCTAGAATGGTCTCAGACCCACTATTCTCTAGAATGGTCTCAGTCCCACTATTCTCTAGAATGGTCTCAGGCCCACTATTCTCTAGAATGGTGTCAGACCCACTATTCTCTAGAATGGTGTCAGACCCACTATTCTCTAGAATGGTCTCAGACCCACTATTCTCTAGAATGGTCTCAGGCCCACTATTCTCTAGAATGGTCTCAGATTCTACAGAATGATATTAGTCTCAAGTGGGATTCTGTAGAATGATTTCAGTCTCAAATGAGATTCTATAGAATGAAAGCAGTCTCAAGGAAGATTCTATAGAATGATATCAGTATCAAGGAAGATTCTATAGAATGATATCAGTCTCAAGGGAGATTCTATAGAAGTGTATTAGTCTCAAGGAAGTTTCTACAGAATGATATCAGTCTCAAGGAAGATTCTACAGAATGATATTAGTCTCAAGGAAGATTCTATAGAATGATATTAGTCTCAAGTGAGATTATATACGATATTAGTCTCAAGGGAGATCCTATAGAATGATACCAGTCTCAAGGGAGATTGTATAGAATGATACCAGTCTCAAGTGAGATTCTATAGAATGATATCAGTCTCAAGTGAGATTCTATAGAATGATATCAGTCTCAAGTGAGATTCTTTAGATGGATATCAGTCTCAAGGTAGATTGTATAGGAGGATATTAGTCTCAAGGTAGATTCTAGTCTTAAAGTCAGATCCTAAAGATCTCAAGTTGATTCTTTAGAAATATATCAGTCCATTTGAATTAATTCAGTTTCAAGTGGGATGCCAAATAATGACTGTTTTCTACAGTGAGATTAAAGATCTGTGTCACTACCAGACTTGGTAGTGCAATCGGAAGAGTGTTTGCTCCAGGTACAGGAGGCCCCAGGTTCAATCCAAACCACGACATACCAAAGTCGTTAAAAATGGTAGTGGTATAGCTCCCTTGCTAATGCTCAAGCAAACATAAGGTAAGTTCCAAAATTGGTTGGCCCGGTGTCAGGATAATATGACTGGGTGTGGTATCATGCCAGGAGTTCACTGCAAGCTATACACAGTAAAGGCAGCACTATATCTGCTTCAAGAGGACGTCTCCAGATAACTGAAATATTGTTGGTGGGACAATAAACCAAATAAACAAACAAAGATCTGTCTCATGCATGATCCTTTAAACTGATATCTGTCAAAAGCAAACACCAATGACAATTTTTGCTGGCCTGCTTAAACTGGTGGATCTACCTGAACAGTTTTTTTACATCCTTTTATAAAATAAAACCCCATAATTATTAATCTGCTAAACAAAATTAAAATATTTCAAGGTCAGTAGTGCAGGAGAATGATGTTATAATTCCCCTACCTCATGAGGTGCTTATAGGCACACCCCCACTTGTACTTCACTACATCCACCTTTGTGACACTACATCACCTGTGCGTAACCATAGCAACCACTAGGGGATATTGGTCATTAAAGCAGGAAACTGTGACCTCCATTTGTCATCAAACCAAACCAGGAAAATATATGAAAGTAGAATCTCCTTATGTCTAATGTGTGTCTAACGTGTGTCTAATGTGCGTCTAGCATTCATAGTAATAACTCTTACACTATGTCATTCTGGAAATATTTCTTACATTCTTAATCTTGCATTTCATTTCCTTGTCTCAACTACTATCCTACAGATGGAAGACAGAGACCACTATTAAATGAAGACTCGGGGAATTTTTTCTTTAACTATCTCACTGTAATAGTTATTTTTCTTCTAAAAATGCTCTCACTCAAATTTTCAGCATATTGCCTTTTTCAAAAGTTAAACATAAACAATTTCTGTCACTACATATTTGCATCAGTTCATGTGAGTTGCCATGTTGGTTTTCCAATATGGCAGCGCACATAAATGTTTGCAAATATGTTTGCATGCCATTTTCCCAAAAATTATAGGGCATGGGCCCCATCCCCTGGCAGTGAAAAAAAAGCCTTGGATGAGATAAGAATTTGATTTTATAAGTGCTTACCAGGAAACTCTGTAAAGTACTTACTATACAGATAAGTCTGCCAAATGTTTAATGAAGTCATTAATAGTATAATTGAAAAGTATATAATTGAAACATTTTTTAAGAACATACATAAGCAAAATGCCTACATAACAAGGAGTAAGATCTCTAAGGTAAGGTGTTTGTGGTCTTGCATCATTTTATACACAAGCATTAGTCTATGTTTTGACAAAACCTTCAAATAAATTTCAGAAGATTGTTTGTTTGTTTATTGGGTTTATCATCCCACCAACAGTATTTTAGAGACGTTGTCCACTTGAAGCAGATATAGTGCTGCCTTCACTGTGTATAGCATGCCATGAACACCTGGCATGATACCACACCCAATCACATCATCCTGACACCGGGCCAACCTGTCATGGAACTACCCTTATATTTGCTTGAGCGTTAGCAAGGGAGCTATACCACTACCATTTTTAAAGACTTTGGTATGTCGCGGCCCGGGATCAAACCCGGGCCTCCCGTACCTAGAGCCGACGCTCTACTGATTGCGCTACCAGGTCCGGTCAAATTTCAGAAGATAAACATATTATAAAGCAAGCATTATATGTGAAAATATGTTTTCAATTGTTTTGATTTCAACGGAATATCAATCCTACAATGTATATGTAGACATATTTTTTACACAAACAGAACTTTAATATGCCTAAAGATGAGTCCAATGTATTTAGTTCAAGAGAACATCTGTAACAAAAACTCTGCTCTCTCTATCTTAGAACAAAATGCTGCAAGAATGTTTTTATATAAAGGTCTTCAATCAACATCTGCATTTATTTAAGAGGACATCCCTTACAAACAACTCTTTATCTTAAAACGAAAGCTTCCAGTGTTTTATATAAAGGCCTCTGATTGGCAACAATGTCACTATTTATTTTTCAAACAAGACTTAAAACATTAAAAAAACCTCATCAAAGAATGACAACTCTATATAACCTTCTAAGATGACCCTCATAATTCTCTTTTCCTGTTAAGCATGGAGACTGGAGTACAGAGTAATTGTAATAAAAACAATCAAGGAACATTTACAGTCTTGTAGAAACCAGAAGCAATAAATATTTGAGACATTAAACACTTAACCTTAAGACATGTCATCAGTCCATCGACATGGCATCAGTCCACCGACATGTCATCAGTCCACCAACATGTCATCAGTCCATCGACATGGCATCAGTCCACCGACATGTCATCAGTCCATCGACATGTCATCAGTCCACCGACATGTCATCAGTCCATCGACATGTCATCAGTCCATCGACATGTCATCAGTCCACCAACATGTCATCAGTCCATCGACATGGCATCAGTCCACCAACATGTCATCAGTCCACCGACATGGAATCAATCTACAACATGTCATCAGTCCATCGACATGGCATCAGTCCACCGACGTGTCATCAGTCCACCAACATGTCATCAGTCCACCAACATGTCATCAGTCCACCGACATGGAATCAATCTACAACATGTCATCAGTCCATCGACATGGCATCAGTCCACCAACATGCCATCAGTTCACCAACATGTCATCAGTCCACCAACATGAAATCAGTCTACCGACATGGCATCAGTCCACCACAATGTTACGTTGATGATGAATCATTTATGCACAATTAAAGAAATTGTAAATGAATTGTAAATCACAACAAAGTGAAGAAAACCCTTAAAAACTTTGCCTTTTAAATGGAGGCTCTTATAAAAACATCAAACAGTCCATCACAATTTGTGTGCTGATAAAAGAAAACAAAAATGGCAATCCCATGATTCAAACCATTTTCACATCACAACAGATTTATTTAGTTAAAGCTGACCAAAATGTGCAGGTCCTATGTTAAAGATCTGTGCAGATTCTACTCCCAAATAACAAAAAGACCAAGTTTGACTACCTTCTATATGAATCACAAATGTTATTTTTCACTCAAAATGAAAAACATAAACATCAAACAAATACTGTTTTTTCTGGATTATACCCAACAGTCTCACATAAGCCAGCCGTCATATAAATGTAGTCATGACAGGGGATATATATATACTCATGGTCATTGTTAGCTAAGCAATGCCTTGGGCTGGATAAAACACCATATCAAAATAAAGGAAAGATGCTTGCTGAAGTGTTTGTAAATTTTGTTTTAAAAATCTTAACTGCAACATCTATTTAACAAATAAACCTGCATCCATGTCAACACAGCCACATGCCATTAATGACAGAAGGAGAGTTTTAATTAACACTTCAAACCACAACATTAAAATGTTGCACACAGACACCCCATATCAATATATGAACCCAACATATGTAGTAATAATTAATCACGAATATATATCTGACCAAAAGTCCATTGTTGTTGTGAAACAAAGTGAGGAGGATTATCGATCAGAGTGTAACAAATACCCGGACCTTGAGAGCTACAAAATTGGAATTGACAATTGTTTGACCTGAAGATATAACTTCCTTACACACAGATTAAAGGCAAATATGGTGTGGGGTATAAACAACAGAGTATGTATTACTACTAATATTTAAAAAAAAAAAAAAAAGAAAGAAAATATAGGCAAAGCAGGGTATACTCTAAGGTGGATTATAATTGGCAAAATATGGTCCTAATAACATTATACACATGAACTATCCCACTTTGGGAGAGACTCCCACTTTTAATGATGGGTGTTTTACACATTTTCAGAAACCTCCCTTTTTGGAAACAGATTACTTTCTTCTTTGTTTATATGAAAATAACAATGTCCCACTTTGCAAGTGAAAATCTCCAACTTTGGCCTCAGAAAAAGTTCACATGTATGTAACATGCTACAATAAACTATAACAACAGTAAGGCCCTTTTAGGTCAAAAGACAGATGTATGTACATAGATCTAAACTTTCAAGCATGGTGAGCTTGATAACATTTGATATGGCTTAGGTTGACTTCAGAAGAAACAAATGTAAAGAATATGACCATAAAATATGCAGAGTCAGGTATTTATGACTAAAACAGCCTGTACTGTTTTATGTTGGCGTGAGTGTACATAGTTGGGTATTGTCCTTTAATATAAAATGTTAGACTTTAAGAATCTAGAACAGCAACAGATACTATGAAGAATTGGAAAATCAACAGCACTGCTACATTGCATGCCAAATAGGATATGTAGATGCAAAAGTTAACCACATTGACAATCTGGATTTGGGCTTAAAAACCTTTTATTTCAAACTCAGACAATTAAAGTGTTTTTGTTTATTCGTTAATGCTATAAAACCTTATAAATATTGACATACTCTCTAATTTTTTTTATTTCGTTATCTTTTTGTTGTTTTTGTTTGTTGTGTGTGTTTGTTTTGTTGTTGTTTCTTTGGATGGGGCGGGTGCAGGGGACTGTCTTTAAAAAACAAATTAAAGCCTAGGACAAATACACCAAACAACAACAATAATATGATCAACAAACCTTATTACTGCTTAAAGTGAAGTTTTGAAAATCATTGAGTTCTATATAAATAAGAGACAAATGTCAAAGTAAACCAACATCTTCTATTATGTATACTTGCTCAGCTAATAGCCTCCTTATAAAACGTTCTCATTTGAAAACTAAAATAAAAATAGTGGTAAAGAATAAATATTAAAAGATGCTCCTTCTTGTATTGGAACCATAAATTTAAAAGCAGTTAACAATTATTCTACCAAATTATGAACTTCTTCATTGGGATGTACTGTACTACAAATGTCATACAAATATATAAAATATTGATAATGCTTAAATATATTTTTTTAGTAACTGTATTGTAAAATAAATCCATTTAAAATAGTCAATGACAATAACTCCAAATAAACTGACCTGCACACAATATAAATACAAGCAACATGAAATGCCTTTACCAAGCAATTCTTTTATCAATGCAAAAACACAGAACCTCTTGTTAATCTTAAAATCCTTTTAACAAACAGAATTTATAAAAAAAAAATCTTAAGTCATTAGACACACCAGTCTCAGCATTTTATTTGTTATCTCCTGTAATAAATATGAAATGCTATAGTGAAATATTAGATAAGATTAATGTATATACACTTTTCATGCTGGATTTAATATTCTAGTCAGTACAATAGAATACAATACGATTTGGTCAATGTTATTTAAAATTATACTGAAAACACTTATCATATTGATGTGAACACAACTGACCATGGTAAATGCTCCGGATGATATAAAAATCCCAAAATCAACTCTACCTCATTTGATCATCTGGTACCAATTCAGCCTGTGCACCATTCATTGACTACATTCCCACCCACTTCTCTGGCAAGCATACACTTGATGCAATGAATATGTAACTGTGTGTAATTCAGTGAGTACATCAAGTGCATCCAAGATGTTACAACTGTCACTAATGGGAGAGTGAATCAAGGGCTGAGATGTCATTCACAGATATACATATAGATCAATGAGGAGAATTTAAGTTAAAGGGAGATAACACAAACAATACTGGCCCTCTACTACTAATACAAATAAGTGGTTGTAAAAAAAAAAGGGAGAAAATGATAAAGGGAACATGATTTTAGATACAGTTTGTTTAAAAATATCAAAAAAAAAATCCTGATTTGAACCTAAACACAACTGAAAAATTAATAAAATTAATGATTGTTGAATTGTAAAACCCATAAAAAAACATGTATAAACAAAAGGGCCTTGATGGCCCTTAATCGCTCACCTGATGACACAGGCTTTAAGTAGGCTCAAACCTGGCATCAAGTAATTAAGAGTTATTTACTTTAAAAATCTTTTGGTGAGGATTGAACCATTAGTGTGGCTACTGGATTGATTACATTTTCTAGAATTTTACCAAGTATTCTGCTGAATCCACATGACTCACTTCAAAACATATGTAAGATTTCATACTGGCAAACATGCTTGTCAAGTCTGTTGAAGACTGGGCCATCAATATAGCCTCTTAAGTGTTTTCACAAGGTTTTTCTAAAATGTAACCTAGTGACCTATTTTTTTACCCCACATGACCCAATAACGAACTCATCCAGGATTTCATGTAAACAAACATTCTGACCAAGTTTGGTGAAGATTGGGCTTTAAATGTGGCCTCTAGTGTGTTCACAAGCTTTTTCAAAGATTTGACCTAGTGACCTACTTTTTGATCCCACGTGACCCAGTTAAGAACTCATCCAAGTTTTCATGCAGGCAAACATTCTGACAAAGTTTGGTGAAGATTGGGCTATAAATGTGGCCTCTAGTGTGTTCACAAGCTTTTTTTTAAAGATTTGACCTAGTTACTTACTTTTTAACCCCACGTGACCCAGTTAAGGACTCATCCAAGATTTTATGCAAACAAAAATTCTGACCAAGTTTGGTGAAGATTGGGTTATAAATGTGGCCTCTTGTGTGTTCACAAGCTTTTTCTAAGATTTGACCAAGTGACCTACTTTTTGACCCCACGTGACCCAGTTACGAACTCTTCCAAGTCTCAAGTGTCTCAAGTTTTTTTACTGTTTGTCCTATTTTTTGACTCCAGGTGATCGTCATCCACCAAAACCTTTTATGCCAACCTGCCGAGTGCTGGTGGCTCGATCTAGACATTTGTCTAGGGATCTATTATTGAGTCACTGTATTATACTTCATAACAAGAAAAAACATCAAAACAGAACCAAACCTTTTTTGGTCTAGGCGATTCCAAGGCTAAGCAGTTTAAATCACATTATATAACACATAAGATGCCATAGTGGAGGTTCAAGTCTAAAGATTATGATGGAAACACTTTCTTATCATGTCTTTCAATTGTGTTGATAAGGTTTTTTAGTGGTTCAACATAGACATTTGCCTGAGGTCTATGAGCTGGGAAATCGCCATAGTAACCACAATATTGTGGCAGGTCACTTACAAAAATGTTCTTGTAGTATACTACAATAATCAATTAAATGAACCAATATTAATAAGCCTTCACACAATTACTAGATAAAGGTAAGATTAGGTACATTGTAGATTAGTTAAAACCTTATATATTGATATTGCCTAGAAATGTGACAAAGTAAGTAAGTACATGAATAAAAAATTGCCATTTTGAAAAAAAGTTTTTACAGAGTAAAGTCTTCTCCATTTCTTTTGGTTAAGAACAATATTAAAGACAGCTATGCTAAATATACCATGCTGCAAGTTTGTGCAATATTAGACACTTTGTGTAAAAATTCCTTCTGTTACTTACTCAGAACCTTACATGGAATCTTGCTCAAAATATCATTCCTAGGAGAACCTTCTATGTAACCACATCAGTTAAAGATTAAAAGTTAACGAGTAATTTTCTCTTACAGATAAATTGTCATGATACTTGTATATAAATCACAAACTGCATAGATAAAGTCACTTATCCAACTGATTACACTTGCATAAAACTGCACACTGAATTTCACCCCGAGAATGAATCTGCATTCTCCAAACTTACTCCTGTAATGAAATGGCATCAGTTCAGTCTGAAGTGCAGAGAACATTAAGTTCTTCCCAGACAAACTATGTCATTATGTCATCAGATATGTTGGTTATTTATGTATTCCTGTGATTCTCTGACTTGTAGTACCAATTGTCCAGGAAACAAATTATTCACAAAATAAATAAGAGGTACCTTTATCTTGCTGTCATGTTTTCAATGGTCATTATGGCAAACAAATAATTTAATTTACTTACTTGTTGTTTGTGTTCTTTTTCTATCTAAGTGAAGAGTGGCACTCTACTAAAAAGGTGCCTTGTTGACACACTTTATACAGTTTTAGCTGCTTTAAAATTTTAAATAAAGGGCTGATTGTTATTGCAGCAAATACAACCATTGTATAGAAGCATTATTTTAAACCGGAAGTCTTACCTTTTTTAACAAAGGTAATAAGTCCTGAAAATATGTTTATGCAGAATCATCATAATTTAAAATCCTGCTGGTAAAATTTAGGTCTGTTTGTTAGCAGTCAAACTGCACAACAATAAGAAGATTTATAAACACACTAGGTAAACATAAAAAAAAATTGTGAAACATGGGAAAAAAATTTGATGTCTTTCCCACTGCATTTTCTAGGCAATGTTTTTTGTTACAAATAAGACATGTTCCCTTGGTGAAACATATATTTCTACACCCACACTACCTACCACAATTCTTGCCTTTCTTCCAGCTTCTTGTCAGCAAGTTGTGCACACAGTATCAAATATCTCAATGAGAAGAATTCATGGCAGACTAGCCACTCAGACATGCATCTCAGGCATGTATTGTAGCACAGTTCTATTACTTTAATTTGAATTAAAGGTGGGTATCCAACATTTTGCCTTTATCTTGTAAATGTAACAATATCTTATCCCTTCTCTGAGGAACAAGTGCCCTACTCTGCATACACTTATACTTTAGTTTAAGTAAAGGCTGTTATTATATATTAAATATTGTTAGACAGTACAAAACTATCAACAAAAAATATTGCTTTAAATGTCCATTATTTCCAAATCTTTAAATATTGGATTTTTATAGTAAAACTGTTTTAGTTTAATTTAATTGTTTATAACTTTTTAGTGACTGAAAAAACAACAACATGCTGTTCTACCCATTTAGGGCCACACAATATGCAGTACTTACCGTGCATGCACACCCTGGCTATCATTGTTAATAAGATGATAGTTGAGAGAACAAGTGGGGTGGGAGGAGGGACTCCCTTTTATAGCAGGTAAGTATTTCTAACTAAAACAGATTTTACTATAAAGATCCAATTTTAGAAACTTTCCAGTAAATTCACTATAAATTTTTATTACACATATGTACAAAAATCTTCCAGAGAATACAACACAAAAACCTAGGGGTATTAAACTACAACTTTCTGTGCTATCACTAAAGGGTCCAATCACCTGCAGGTTGCCAAAAGCAGCAGCAATGGGTTGTTGGTAAGTGGAAAAGGTAGAAGTTTTTCCATGTAGCTGCACTGAGGATATCCTTAAGGGGAGAGTGGTTAACAAAGACCCATGACAAAGAAAGAGCTCTAAGTTCATGGGGTCTAATCTGAAGGAGGGAAATATCTTGATCACAGAGATCTGAATATGCAAGACATGTAGTTAACCTAGCGATGAAGGCTGCAGAAATGTCCTTAGATCCTTTAATAGGAATAAAAAGATGACTCCTGTCTGATCCAGATAAAACTTCAAGGCCCTGACAAGGCCCTGACAGGAAATAAAATCTGTCAGCATCAGAAGGATCCAGGCCTTAAAACAGACTTAGAATAGTAAAGGGGCAAGAAGCTACAGAACGAAGTTGACTCTTGGCAAGAAAACCACTGACAAAGACGAGTAATTATCTTCAGTTGAAAGAGCATGGATTTCACTTCACCGCTTGACAGAAGCCATAGTGAGAAGAAAGACAGTCTTCCAAGAGAGACGATGTAGAGAAGCCCTCAGGAGAGTTTCAAAGGAATTCTTGGTGAGGGCCAATAAGACACAAGACAAGTCCCATTTGTAAGTGAACATGAAATGGGTCTAGAAAGTTGAATGGAACGAATAAGTTCCAATTGGAAAGAATCTACTCCTTTGTTCTTAAAGCCACAGAATTTGAGGCTATTATACAGCACAAGCATTGAGCCAGCCAGTTAGTAACTTCGCCCGAAAAGAGGTGTTCAGTGATTGGCAGAACATCAAGTGATCTCTGGTCACCTTGAAAAGAGAGTGAACGAGTTCCCAATGTTTTTTTAACATTAGTTTGGAGTAAAATGATAGGATGGCATGATCTATCACTATCATTTCCAAAAGGCTGATGTGTAACTGACTCAAGGTCATAAGACTTAGGGGTTCCAGATGAGTTCCCCAACCGTCCTTGCATGCTTGCAAGATAGGAAGAGTGTGGGGGAAGAAAAAGTACTCCCAAAAGAAACAGGTCCTCTGGGGGCCACCAAGTTAAGGCTTGGTGGAAAAGAAACAGAAGGAGAAGAGAAGCATTGTGTGGGTGGCACCTGGGTTGCCACCGAGCCAGTAAGTAGAACTGGAGAAGGCAAAGGTGAAGATGACCTAATGTATGGAAGTGTACGACTGAGTTGATGAAAACTAGGAGGGAATAAAAGAGACTTTGCTGAACACTGTCCGCTTAAGAAAGCGAGGCACAGTCTTCAGTATGTTTGTAGATCGAATCGAGGGAACCTGAACAATGTTGTGAGTTTTTTTAAAATTCATCCCTACGAAGATGAAATCCTGAGAAGGGAGGAGATCCAACTTCTCTGAATTGACCAAGAGACCTTGGTGAGTCACAATCAATAGACGTCTGAGATCAGAGGAAAGAACTTGGCAATTTGGCCTAAAAAGGAGCTAATCATCAAAGTACTGAAGTACTGATCTTTGTAAAGACTCCAAGGTTATTTTATGGACCAAAAGGGAGGGCTCTGAATTTATAAGTCAGGCCCCATGACAAAAACGGAGAAGATGTCTCGACACTGGATTTGTGAAAGTACACATATACACAGCAGGATCAATTAGCTCACCACAATGGTCTTGTTGAAGTGCCAGCCTTATTGAGGATTGCATCTCCATCTAAGACTAGAAAGTCATTCAGCATGGAGAGATCTATGATAGATCTCCAGGAACCATCCTTCTTGAGAGCAAGAAAGGCTGTAGAAGACAGGATAATTTGGAAGAACTACCCTTTCTACTGTTCCTTTTTCTAAAAGATCATGAAACAAGACAGTAGTAGTTCAAACACAGATCTAATGGGATTCGAGATATGGATAGAGGAAATGCAAGTGCGATCTGGTAACTTTGCCTTATAATCAATAAAATCCAAGGGTCCTGTGAGATAAGAGACCAGGCATGGAGAAAATATGTCATCCTGGCTTCCACAGGAAGATCTGGTTGGACCACCTATGAAGTTTCAAGTCAATAGCTTTGATAGTGTTGGAGTTATGCTCCGGACAAACATCAGGATGCCGCCTGACATCCCGCCCACCCGTACACCCATCCGCTCACCATAACACGTCGAAGATGGGTGTATAACAATCAGTATTAATTTTTCTACTTTACAGCCATGTTTGGAAAATGACCTTGTTCTGGTGGCCATGTTTTCTGATGGATCAAATTTTTTTGAACAATCTTGATAGAGGGTACCAAAAATGTATTCCATATATCAACGCTCTAACTCCTGTAGTTTCAGAGAAAAAAAATGTCAAAGTTTTCTGATGTAATTACATAAGACAAATGTCATAGGCCCTGGTGGCCATTTTTTTTTTAACGGATCAAAATTCTTTCAACAACTTTTCGTTACCCATGCTGGCTGAGAAAGATTGGTTGACTCTGGCCAGCAGCTTCAAAGAAGATTCTGTTTAAAAAATGTCTACAGCTGTGTAACACGTGATGGTGGGCGATCACAGTAGCTCACACTGAGCATAAGCTCAGGTGAGCTAATAAAAATAACATCACACGTTATTATTAATTGATCTTACAGCATTGTCACTGCATATATTTTCCTAGCACTCAAAGAAGATTAACATGTCAAAGTAAGACCAATCCACATTTAGCAATTCTTATATTATATTTATAGTATTCAGTTAATGGTAGATATAAGATTATAGAATTTAGATACCATGAGAAAAAAAAACTTCTGTCCACAATCTGATGAAGTGATCTACATTTATGACTAGCTTTTAGATATCTCAGCCTTCCAGCACAATAAGAAATCAAAATAAATGTATCTTCATTATTTCTTACTGTTTGCCTGTCAGCACAAAATCAGATGAACAAAGAAGATGCCATTCCTCTACTGTGTTATAATTGATCTAGTCCCATTTTCAACATATTCTCTGGCTTGTGACATAACTCAGCAAAATGGTCACCACAGAGGTCTTAAAGCTAGCTCCCATGCTCATTATTCTAGACAATTTTTAACAATCTACTTATTCATCATTAACTGGTATAGTTCTCAGAGGCTCAGACAAAGAATGGACAAATTATGTCTTGCGAATTAAGGAGATTGATAATTATGTTGCCTTGGAAACATCTTAAGATAAACTAACTGGCATATCATGATTCTTATGATTTGAGGCTTTTATATGTCATAATTGCAGTATATTGAAATATATATTTAGAGAGATGATTTGAATGAAGTTTTAAGAATAGGGTTTGGTGCAGTGACTAGAGAAATGAGAAAGCAGAATTTTGAAAGTATGAGGTATGAAGGACTGACCCTGCATGACCTTGACTACTTGCAGTCAGTCGTCATGCCTTGGAAGAAGTGTGTGGATGAAAACAAGTATGTATGATTTTATTGTGTAAGGTAGGTATACATAAAATATAGATTTATGAATGAACAATACTGCACAGGAACATTAGGCATTGACTTGAGGAAATGATCGAAATGAAAAGTGAACTATCATTAGATAGAGTGTTTCACTGCTCATTAGTTTGCATATACCTTAGTTCTGTTTATTATGGTCTAGTATAGTAATCAATTATCTATTATTTTGTCTGACCAATCCCACAGTTGTTTGTGTTTAGCACACAATCTCATTAATGTCTGTCCCTTTTTGCTTATCTTAAAGATAAGGGACTAAGGAAATGGAGGAAATAGCATCTACTTAACCTTCAAGTGTTTTCAGAGGATTGTCTCTGGAACAGTACTTGAAAATAAAGTATTGTTTAAACCTCTCTGGATTTCAGCTTGGGTTATTTTTCTGCTCTAACTAGACAAGTTGTTACAAGAGGGTACGTCTGTATGTAAAGGATATATTTACACAAGGTAAGTTCACAAATGAAACTACATGACTGTTGTTTTCTAACTGGCAAGTTTGGTTTTGCTGACCTAGTATGAAGTATTACATCTTAAAAGGTAAAAATAGATTTAACAAAATGCTAATATATCCATGGTATCTATCAATGAAAGCATTACACTAAACAGAGTCTGTGATTTAGATGAGACTTCTTATTGGATGGTCACATACTAAAATCCTTAACAAACCCTGACATTATTGCTCACTGCTCCAGGAATTTACTACCCTAATAGGGGTCCTACCCAAAAGTAGACAGTCATGCTCCAGGAATTTACTACCCTAATATAGGTTCTACTCCAAGAAGTAGTCAGTCATGCTCCAAGAATTGACTACCCAAGTATGGGTCCTACCCAAGAAGTAGTCAGTCATGCTCCAAGAATTAACTACCCAAGTATGGGTCCTACCCAAGGAGTAGTCAGTCATGCTCCAGGAACTTACTACCCTCGTATGGGTCCTACCCCAAGAAGTAGACAGTCATGCTCCAAGAATTAACTACCTAAGTATGGGTCCTACCCAAGAAGTAGTCAGTCATGCTCCAAGAATTAACTACCCTTGTATGGGTTCTACCCAAGAAGTAGTCAGTCATGCTTCAAGAATTAACTACCCAAGTATGGGTCCTACCCAAGGAGTAGTCAGTCATGCTCCAGGAACTTACTATCCTAGTATGGGTCCTACCCAAGAAGTAGGCAGTCATGCTCCAAGAATTTACTACCCTCGTATGGGTCCTACACAAGAAGTAGTCAGTCATGCTCCAAGAATTGACTACCCAAGTATGGGTCCTACCCAAGGAGTAGTCAGTCATGCCCCAGGAACTTACTACCCTCGTATGGGTCCTACGCAAGAAGAAGGCAGTCATGCTCCAAGAATTAACTACCCTGGTATGGGTCAGTACCCAAGGAGTAGTCAGTCATGCTCCAGGAATTTACTAATCTAGTATGGGTCCTACCCAAGAAGTAGGCAGTCATGCTCCAAGAATTTACTACCCTCATATGGGTCCCACACAAGAAGTAGTCAGTCATGCTCAAAGAATTAACTACCCAAGTATGGGTCCTACCCAAGGAGTAGTCAGTCATGCTCCAGGAACTTACTACCCTAGTATGGGTTCCTACCCAAGAAGAAGGCAGTCATGCTCCAAGAATTAACTACCCTGGTATGGGTCGTACCCAAGGAGTAGTCAGTCATGCTCCAGGAATTTACTATCCTAGTTTGGGTCCTACCCAAGAAGTAGGCAGTCATGCTCCAAGAATTTACTACCCTTGTATGGGTCCTAAACAAGAAGTAGACAGTCATGCTCCAAAAATTTACTACCCTAGTATGGGTTCTACCCAAGAAGTAGGCATTCATGCTCCAGGAACTTACTACCCTAGTATGGGTCCAAGAAGTAGGCAGACATGGCCCAGAAGTTAACTACCCTAGTATGGGTCCAAAAAGTAGGCAGACATGGCCCAGAAGTTAACTACCCTAGTATGAGTCATACCCAAAATTTAGGCAATCATGCTCCATGAGGTCAGTACCCTTGTATGAGTCCTACCCAAGGAGTAGGTACTCATGCTCCAGGAGTTACCTACCCTTATATGAGTCCTACCCAAGAAGTAGGCAGTCATGCTCCAAGAATTTACTACCCTAATATGGGTCCTACCCAAGAAGTAGGCAGTCATTCTCCAGGAATTTACTACCCTAGTATGGGTCCTACCCAAGAAGTAGGCAGTCATGCTTCAGGAATCTACTACCCTAGTATGGGTCCTACCCAAGAAGTAGGCAGTCATTCTCCAGGGATTTACTACCCTAGTATGGGTCCTACCCAAGAAGTAGGCAGTCATGCTCCAAGAATTTACTACCCTAATATGGGTCCTACCCAAGAAGTAGGCAGTCATTCTCCAGGAATTTACTACCCTAGTATGGGTCCTACCCAAGAAGTAGGCAGTCGTGCTCCAGGAATTTACTACCCTAATATGCGTCTTACCCAAGAAGTAGACAGTCATGTTCCAGGAATTTACTACCCTAATATGAGTCCTACCCCAAGAAGTAGACAGTCATGCTCCAAGAATTAACTACCCTAGTATGGGTCCTACCCAAGAAGTAGGCAGTCATGCTCCAGGAATTTACTATCCTAGCATAGATCCTGCCCAAGTATGGGTCCTACCCAAGAAGTAGACAGTCATGCTCCAAGAATTTACTACCCTAATATGGGTCCTACCCAAGAAGTAGGCAGTCATTCTCCAGGAATTTACTACCCTAGTATGGGTCCTACCCAAGAAGTAGGCAGTCATGCTTCAGGAATCTACTACCCTAGTATGGGTCCTACCCAAGAAGTAGGCAGTCATTCTCCAGGAATTTACTACCCTAGTATGGGTCCTACCCAAGAAGTAGGCAGTCATGCTCCAAGAATTTACTACCCTAATATGGGTCCTACCCAAGAAGTAGGCAGTCATTCTCCAGGAATTTACTACCCTAGTATGGGTCCTACCCAAGAAGTAGGCAGTCGTGCTCCAGGAATTTACTACCCATATATGCATCCTACCCAAGAAGTAGACAGTCATGTTCCAGGAATTTACTACCCTAATATGAGTCCTACCCCAAGAAGTAGACAGTCATGCTCCAAGAATTAACTACCCTAGTATGGGTCCTACCCAAGAAGTAGGCAGTCATGCTCCAGGAATTTACTATCCTAGCATAGATCCTGCCCAAGTATGGGTCCTACCCAAGAAGTAGACAGTCATGCTCCAGGAATTTACTACCCTAGTATGGCTCCTACCCAAGGAGTAGGCAGTCATGCTCCAGGAATTTACCAACCTAATATAGGTCCTACCCAAGAAGTAGACAGTCATGCTCCAGGAATTTACTACCCTAGTATAGGTCCTACCCAAGAAGTAGACAGTCATGCTCCAGGAATTTACTACCCTCGTATGGGTCCTACACAAGAAGTAGGCAGTCATGCTCCAGGAACTAACTACACTAGTATGGGTCCAAAAAGTAGACAGACATGGCCCAGATGTTAACTACCCTAGTATGGGTCCTACCCAAGAAGTAGGCATTCATGCTCCAGGAACTTACTACACTAGTATGGGTCCAAGAAGTAGACAGACATGACCCAGATGTTAACAACCCTAGTATGGGTCATACCAAAAACGTAGGCAGTAATGCTCTATTAGTTAAATACCCTAGTTCTACGCGAGAAGAAGACAGCCATGCTCCAGGAATTTACTACCCTAGTATGGGTCCTACCTAAGAAGTAGGCAGTCATGCTCCAGGATGTATGCATGTAATTAGTCTTTATGCAATTTTAGGACAGACAAAGGAACAGATACCTGTGTTAGTATTGACTTGATTATTCCAAACCAATCAGTGTCATCTATTAAGCACTGCAGTTACGCTTCCTAGCTAAAAATGCCTTAGCTATCAGTCTTGGAGTTCTATAATGTAAACAAATAAAATCCAGTGTTGTAGTATTTTTTTATAATCAGGATCTAAATGATATGTCTTACTATCACAATTGTGTTATTGATCGTATTTATGATTTGGTCAGATAAGTATCAGTCATAGTTTTTAAGTAGATACAAGTTTTATTGGTTCTGTGACTTTATTTTTGTTCTAGGTGTCTGACCCGTTTTTGTATTTGTTAACTTGATGTAAAGTAAAATAGCAAAGTAAATAAATAAATAGCAAAATAAATAAAGCAAAGCAAAGCAAAGCAAAGCAAAATTAAATAAATAAATGAATAACATTAGTTAACTACTCCATATTTGGATATATGTCAGTAAATAAATTGTAAATAATTCAAACATTTTAATTGGCAGATTTGTTTTCTGTTGAACACAGTTCTAGAAAAAAAAGGGATCCAACAAGAAAGGGGTCCTTTAATTGTCCAGTGAAGGCTATTTACAACAAAGTAACAGTCCTTAACACATTTCATATACTGTCTGATTTATTGCCCCACACAAGTTGTGGATTATGATAACCCAGTGTGAAGCAGATGTTAATTAACTGCTTAACTGGCATTATGTATGCTGTTTTAAACACATTCAGTCGCCATAACAATATATAGAGACAGATAGTTTATTCAGTACAATACAGGCCAATTGGCCTGTCAGTACAGGTTATGCAATAACAAAATACGGTATTTGGTCAATCACAAAAATACAATTGTATGGATATATTTCAAAACAGGGCATTTTTGATTATGTAGTAAAAAATAAGTGATCATATTATAGACAGAAATGGTTTAAACCTTCTGATCTTCGTTTAAATCATTTTTAAGCGAATCTTGATTGAATCTTGATAGCTTTCTTATGAGACAAACATTTTTTGTTTGCAACAGTTCTTTGAATTAAATTACATTTGGCTGTTTCTGATATAATGGACATGGTGCAACAAGCACAACTATTCTAAGAATACAGACGTTTTAGAATTAAAATACTGATTAGTTTTTAAACATTTTCAGTTATATATGGAATTACAGACATGTAAAAATCTGCACCTAGCGAAGGATTCGGAGGGACTAAATTACCGCGTGTCACAGTAGATGTGTGCCCTGTAGAGCAGAGTACGGTGATTTGGGGAGCAAAGCTGCGGAGGCGGCGGAAAATTCACCGGCGTTGCAGCAACAAGGAGAAAATCATCGCTGTCGGGGTAGAAAATCAGCAGCTTTCCGCTTTAAAAAAAATCCATGGTGATTGGGGGAAATGACAAAATTGCAAGGCCAGATCTGTTAAACGCCCTTACTTTTGGACGCAATACAATAATATACAAATGTATAACTCCCTGGACCGGCCGCAATAGCTCAGGTAGTAGAGTGTCAGCTTGCAGATCAGGAGGTCTGGGATCAAACCCTGGCCGGGTCAAACCAAAGACTTTAAGATTGGTAGTAGTGGCTTCCCTCCTAACGCTGGGGGCTAAGGGGACAGCATTATGCCTGACTTCTCAGTGTCAGTATAATGGACCGGCTAGGTTAAGTCCCTAGGCACCTCATAAGTGCCCCTGTTCTATAATGATAGA
The DNA here is from genome assembly GCA_007844125.1 of Sinonovacula constricta. Classification (NCBI taxonomy): domain Eukaryota; kingdom Metazoa; phylum Mollusca; class Bivalvia; order Cardiida; family Solecurtidae; genus Sinonovacula; species Sinonovacula constricta. Next base: position 42,081,573 of record CM017566.1, read on the forward strand.
AATGTCGCTGCACAGTATCGGCAAAATGCCGGCTCATCCAAATCTCATCCCATAACTCCCCAGCCATTGGAAGCAATGCAATAATGTACAAATGTATAACTCCCTGGCCAATGGAAGCAATGCAATAACACATAAATGTATAACTCAAATAAATTGTGAGGCAGTCACACAGTTTGAGATAAACAAATTGTGTTGCAGTCACACAGTTGCAGATAAATAAATTGCGTGGCAGTCACACAGTTGCAGATAAATTGATTGTGTGGCAATCAGTTTCAGATAAATAAATTTGTGGCAATCAGTTTCAGATAAATAAATTGTGTTGCAGTCACACAGTTGCAGATAAATAAATTGTGTGGCAGTCACACAGTTTCAGATAAATAAATTGTGTGGCAATCAGTTTCAGATAAATAAATTGTGTTGCAGTCACACATTTGCAGATGAATAAATTGTGCTGAAGTCACACAGTTGCAGATAAATAAATTGTGTTGCAGTCACACAGTTGCAGATAAATAAATTGTGTGGCAGTCAGTTTCAGATGAATAATTTGTGTGGCAATCAGTTTCAGATAAATAAATTGTGTTGCAGTCACACAGTTGCAGATAAATAAATTGTGTGGCTGTCAGTTTCAGATAAATAAATTGTGTGGCAATCAGTTTCAGATAAATAAATTGTGTTGCAGTCACACAGTTGCAGATAAATAAATTGTGTTGCTGTCACACAGTTGCAGATAAATAAATTGTGTTGCAGTCACACAGTTGCAGATAAATAAATTGTGTGGCAGTCACACAGTTTCAGATAAATTGTGTGGCAATCAGTTTCAGATAAATAAATTGTGTTGCAGTCACACAGTTGCAGATAAATAAATTGTGTTGCAGTCACACAGTTGCAGATAAATAAATTGTGTGGCAGTCACACAGTTGCAGATAAATAAATTGTGTTGCAGTCACACAGTTGCAGATAAATAAATTGTGTTGCAGTCACACAGTTGCAGATAAATAAATTGTGTTGCAGTCACACAGTTGCAGATAAATAAATTGTGTTGCAGTCACACAGGTGCAGATAAATAAACTGTGTTGCAGTCACACAGTTTTAGATAAATAAATTGTGTTGCAGTCACACAGTTTCAGATGAATAAATTGTGTTGCAGTCACACAGTTGCAGATAAATAAATTGTGTGGCAGTCATTAAACATTTTTCTAAAATCACAAATGAACATTTCTTGAAATTAACAGAGCCAATGAATGTAACTCTATAAATTGTGTCACAAGCCATAAGCACTTTACTTATACATAGTCACATCAAATAACAGAAGTGGTGAATATATTGGCTACTGACACTTAATCTTTTTTTTCTTAATGTTGTTTTATTTCAGCAAAAGGACTTGTATATTGAGGGCAACACTTCAGGTCCTCTAAAGTAAAAAAAAATCCCTTCTTACAAAAAAAGTACACCAACTACTAAGTAGTTTATAATAAATACAACACCATAATGTACTTTATTGTGACAATGACCATCTTTTTTTTCCCCTCATATTTTCTAAAGTGCTCCCAACTTGACACCTTACACCTCCTCTAGGACTAAATGTGTGGAAAACTGAATTCTGCCACATAGGTCTAAACTGGCCATTCTGTGTTGCTATGGAAACAAAACGAACATAAAGAAAGAAATAATTACAAGCCTGTGATGCATAATGGTTTGCTAATTCAACAGACAAAAAACCTAAAAACCTTATGAAATGTTTTGAAATCAGACACGACATCATCCTTCAGAGAAAAAAAGTACAGAAGGGAAAGGCGGAGTGAAATTTTTTAGAATATGGTAAAAAAGGCTGCATTAGTTAATTTGTGTTTGTTTTTTGTTGAATCACACCAACATAATTGTGGTCATGTTGGCATTGTCCAGCTATAAACTGTGGAGGAAAACCTGGGAAAATGTCTTGGTAGAATCATGGGCAGGATACAGGTCAGCTGGAATGTCTGATCCATGTCAAATTGCTCACAGGAAGAAACAAGTAATGTCTGATCCAGGTCAAATTTCTCTCAGGGAGAAACAAGTAATGTCTGATCCAGGTCAAATTGCTCACAGGGAGAAACAAGTAATGTCTGATCCAGGTCAAATTACTCTCAGGGAGAAATAAGTAATGTCTTATCCAGGTCAAATTGCTCACAGGGAGAAATAAGGAATGTCTTATTCAGGTCAAATTACTCTCAGGGAGAAATAAGGAATGTCTTATTCAGGTCAAATTACTCTCAGGGAGAAATAAGGAATGTCTTATTCAGGTCAAATTGCTCTCAGGGAGAAATAAGGAATGTCTTATTCAGGTCAAATTACTCTCAGGGAGAAATAAGGAATGTCTTATTCAGGTCAAATTACTCTCAGGGAGAAATAAGGAATGTCTTATTCAGGTCAAATTACTCAGGGAGAAATAAGGAATGTCTTATCAGGTCAAATTGCTCTCAGGGAGAAATAAGGAATGTCTTATTCAGGTCAAATAACTCTCAGGGAGAAATAAGGAATGTCTTATTCAGGTCAAATTACTCTCAGGGAGAAATAAGGAATGTCTTATTCAGGTCAAATTACTCTCAGGGAGAAACAAGTAATGTCTGATCCAGGTCAAATTGCTCACAGGGAGAAATAAGGAATGTCTGATCCAGGTCAAATTGCTCACAGGGAGAAACAAGTAATGTCTGATCCAGGTCAAATTGCTCTCAGGGAGAAATAAGGAATGTCTTATTCAGGTCAAATTGCTCTCAGGGAGAAATAAGGAATGTCTTATTCAGGTCAAATTACTCTCAGGGAGAAATAAGGAATGTCTTATTCAGGTCAAATTACTCTCAGGGAGAAATAAGGAATGTCTTATTCAGGTCAAATTGCTCTCAGGGAGAAATAAGGAATGTCTTATTCAGGTCAAATTACTCTCAGGGAGAAATAAGGAATGTCTTATTCAGGTCAAATTGCTCTCAGGGAGAAATAAGGAATGTCTTATTCAGGTCAAATTACTCTCAGGGAGAAATAAGGAATGTCTTATTCAGGTCAAATTACTCTCAGGGAGAAACAAGTAATGTCTGATCCAGGTCAAATTGCTCTCAGGGAGAAATAAGGAATGTCTTATTCAGGTCAAATTGCTCTAAGAGAACAATATGTCATGAACATGGCATCAGAGTATTCTGTGACGAATGAGGTATTGTGCGCAGCAGCATACCTCACTAATGTGACACAAGTGTCTTGATATTTTGCAGGGATTGACTTGTAAGATGCAGGTGTCTCATTGTATCAAATTTGGCTTTCATATATTTATATTTCGCACCTTATCGTACATTTCTAGACAATCCATGTTTAGTTGTAACAGGATAATTTATTTTACACAAACTTATATTTATCATCTTATATCCATCTTAAAGTTTCTTTTGTCTCAAATTGTGAGTACTTTTTCTTAAGCAGCTAAAACCACAGTGGTGGAAATGCTTTAATTACCCCCCCACACACACACTTCCACACCTCTAAAAAATCTGCACACCGATATTTATGATTCAGGAACAACACAGCTGTTTTTAGATGCTGACTGAGAAGACTAAACTACTTTTACTCTAAAAAACAAAACCAAATAGACATGAAATATCACTCACCTGACAGTTTTGTCAAACAATCCCCCAGGATCACTGTATAAATGTTTTAAATCCCCCGATAGGACAACAGAGGAAACAAACTCAAAAGCTTCATCCTAGCCTGATGATGAATGTTTTGAATGATTCAAACAACTCGTGGAGGAGTTTTACTCTCAGTTAAAGTGGTAATGATGATGTGGGTATTGTGTAGGGATGGCTTTATTACAAGAGGTGAGGCTGATTGTCTTACAGCTGTCAATGGTTAAAGAGTTCATCACCAAAACTATATAAAATGTACTGGGAATCACATTATGTAGCACATTGTTCATAGTCAGTGCTTGATTAAGTTCCAAACCACTTCATTTTGTTCCCAATTAATGTATAACCAAACCCTGTAATAATTACCAACCCCTATTTTTGTTACCAACCCTATATTTGTAACATGTACCAAACCCTATATTAGTAACCAACCCTTATATTTGTTACCAAACACTATGTTAGTAACCAACCATTATATTTGTTACCAAACCATATATTAGTAACCAACCCTTATATTTGTTACCAAACCCTATATTAGTGACCAACCCTTATATTTGTTACCAAACCCTATACTTGCAACCAACCCTTATATTTGTTACCAAACCCTATACTTGCAACCAACCCTTATATTTGTTACCAAACCCTATATTAGTAACCAACACTTATATTTGTTACCAAACCCTTATATTTGTTACCAAACCCTTTATTTGTTATCAACCCTATATTTGGTACCAAACCCTATATTAGTAACCCACCCTTATATTTGTTACCAAACCCTATATTAGTAACCAACCCTTATATTTGTTACCAAACCCTATATAAGTAACCAACCCTTATATTTGTTATCAAACCCTATATTTGTAGCCAACCCTTATATTTGTTACCAAACCCTATATTTGTAGCCAACCCTTATATTTGTTACCAAACCAACCCTTATATTTGTTATCAAACCCTATATATGTTAACAACCCCTATATTTGTAACCAACCTCTATATTTGTAACCAAACCCTATATTTGTAGCCAACCCTTTTATTTATTACCAAACCCTATATTTGTTACCAAACACTACATTTGTAACCAACCCTTATATTTGTAGTGACTGGCCATATCAAAATCAGTCTAAAGTTGCATTTCAGATTATCAAGACAATCCCCTTAGAAGGTAGGTAGATGCAAAAAATATTGATTTTTTTATTTCGCTTTATAATTAATGTTGAGACTCTTTACTACGAATAAATTGAAAAAGTAGTTGAATTAAATAAGTTTTTGACTGTTTATTTTAACTTGGATCGGACCCTATACTCTGTTTACGTTCACGTAATTATCGAGATTACGCAACGAACAAAGGAAAATGAGCCCAATTCATGAGTCCATTTTAGGCACTAAGAAAGTGACAGAGTTGTTGTATTTAGTATCATAATAAAGGTTAATTTCCGGAGAATTCAATTATTCTATTTTTAAACATAATCATCATTCCAAGTAGTCACTACAATCTCTTAGAACAAGTGACCAACACAAAGGAAATCGTGCACCTGTTGCTAAATAAGCCTATCTGCCTTTCTGTTTGGTCAAACTGATGCCACGTGATACTTCCAATATCCCGTTTAAATTAATTTTTCACTGATCTTTACTGTTTACTGCATTTTTATCGATATAAAAGTAGAATTTGTCATTGATGTGTTATTACTGGATAATAAATAATGAATACAATGTATTCATCACCATAAAAAGTGGCTAAATGCCTAAAATAGTCAGTAAATGGGTCAAATCTTGGAAGTATCGGAAAATGGAATGAATTGATTACAACTTACTTTACAAGTTGGACTGAGACAGTGAAAGTGACAGTGAAAGCTGTAATAATATGGAAGAAACATTTACAGACATGGCTAACTCTCGCATGTATTTCTATTTAAGTAAATGCTGTGGATTTATTTAAAATGGCTTAAGAACAGTGTTGCCCTCATACAGTTACCGAGACAAGAAATTGACACTTTTATGATTTTTTATGATTATTATTGCATTTTATGGTTGCTTTGTTAATAAATGAGTATGTGCATTAAATAGAGTTGTATTTTCTCTTTCCAATAATGTATGACATGATGGTGTTATTTATATAAAGAATGATGGTTGCTATGGCATTTGCTTTAAGTATAGACCAGAAATGTTAAAACAACTTTCAGTGCCATTTTCTCCACATTTATGTGTAGTTTTAGGCCTTAAACTTTGTTACCTAAATTTGATTAACTTTCCACAGGATTACAGTATCGTGATGGTTCTTGTATGATTTTAAAGGTAAAAAAATATTTATTTTACAACTTTAGACTTATTTTGATATGGCAAATCACCTATTTTTGTTACAAAACCCTATATCAGTAACCAACTCTAATATTTGTTACCAAACACTATATAAGTAATCAAGCTCTGAATTTGTTACCAAACTATGCATTTGCCGCTACACCCAGAATTTGTTACCAAGTCCTCTACTTATTACCAAACCAGGTATTTGCAGCTACACCCAGAATTTGTTACCAAGTCCTCTACTTATTACCAAACCAGGTATTTGTAGCCACACCCAGAATTTGTTACCAAGTCCTGTACTTATTACCAAACCAGATATTTGTAGCCACACCCAGATTTGTTACCAAGTCCTGTACTTATTACCAAACCAGGTATTTGTAGCCACACCCAGAATTTGTTACCAAGTCCTGTACTTATTACCAAACCAGATATTTGTAGCCACACCCAGATTTGTTACCAAGTCCTGTACGTATTACCAAACCAGGTATTTGCAGCCACACCCAGAATTTGTTACCTTGTCCTGTACTTATTACCAAACCAGGTATTTGCAGCCACACCCAGAATTTGTTACCAAGTCCTGTTCTTATTACCAAACCAGGTATTTGCAGCCACACCCAGAATTTGTTACCAAGTCCTGTTCTTATTACCAAACCAGGTATTTGCAGCTACACCCAGAATTTGTTACCTCGTCCTGTACTTATTACCAAACCAGGTATTTGCAGCCACACCCAGAATTTGTTACCAAGTCCTGTTCTTATTACCAAACCAGGTATTTGCAGCCACACCCAGAATTTGTTACCATGTCCTCTACTTATTACCAAACCAGGTATTTGTAGCCACACCCAGAATTTGTTACCATGTCCTGTACTTATAACTAAACCAGGTATTTGTAGCCACACCCAGAACTTGTTACCAAGTCCTCTACTTATTACCAAACCAGGTATTTGCAGCTACACCCAGAATTTGTTACCAAGTCCTGTACTTATTACCAAACTATGCATTTGAAGCCACACCCTGAATTTGTTACCAAGTCCTGTACGTATTACCAAACTTGGTATTTGTAGCCACATTCTGAATTTGTTACAACGTCCTGTACTTATTACCAAACCAGGTATTTGCAGCCACACCCAGAATTTGTTACCAAGTCCTGTATGTGTAACTAAACAAGGTATTCGCAGCCACACCCTGAATTTGTTACCACGTCCTATACTTATTACCAAACCAGGTATTTGTAGCCACACCCAGAATTTGTTACCATGTCCTCTACTTATTACCAAACCAGGTATTTGTAGCCACACCCAGAATTTGTAACCACGTCCTGTACTTATTACCAAACCAGGTATTTGCAGCCACACCCAGAATTTGTTACCAAGTCCTGTATGTGTAACTAAACAAGGTATTTGCAGCCACACCCAGAATTTGTTACCATGTCCTGTATGTATTACCAAACTTGGTATTTGTAGCCACATTCTGAATTTGTTACCACGTCCTGTACTTATTACCAAACTATGCATTTGTAGCCACACCCTGAATTTGTTACCAAGTTCTGTATGTGTAACTAAACAAGGTATTTGCAGCCACACCCTGAATTTGTTACCAAGTCCTGTACCTATTACCAAACTTGGTATTTGTAGCCACATTCTAAATTTGTTACCTCATCCTGTACTTATTACCAAACTATGCATTTGCAGCCACACCCAGAATATGTTACCATGTCCTGTATTTATTACCAAACTATGCATTTGCAGCCACACCCAGAATTTGTTACCATGTCCTGTATGTATTACCAAACTATGCATTTGCAGCTACACCCAGAACTTGTTACCATGTCCTGTATGTATTACCAAACTATGCATTTGCAGCCACACCCAGAACTTGTTACCATGTCCTGTATGTATTACTAAACTATGCATTAGCCACCACAACCAGAATTAGTTATCAAGCAAAGTATTACTTACCAAACAAGGTATTCACACCCTGTTTTTGTTATAAAGCCCAGTATTAGTTACCAAACAAGGTATTCACACCCTGTTTTTGTTATAAAGCCCAGTATTAGTTACCAAACAAGGTATTCACACCCTGTTTTTGTTATAAAGCCCAGTATTAGTTACCAAACAAGGTATTCACACCCTGTATTTGTTATAATGCCCAGTATTAGTTACCAAACAAGGTATTCACACCCTGTTTTTGTTATAAAGCCCAGTATTAGTTACCAAACAAGGTATTCACACCCTGTATTTGTTATAATGCCCAGTATTAGTTACCAAACAAGGTATTTACACCCTGCATTTGTTATACAGCCCAGTATTAGTTACCAAACAAGGTATTTACACCTTGTATTTGTTATAAAGCCCAGTATTAGTTACCAAACAAGGTATTTACACCTTGTATTTGTTATCTCAGATATACAATGTTTTGTATGTCTTTTTCCTCTCAGATATACAATGTGTTTGCTTGTCCTTCTCCCCCACTATATGATCATATGCCTTTTATTGGCACATATAGGACAATCTGCCCCATCAAAAATATAAACGCTTTAGCTCATTAGCATTTATGCCTCTAAATTATGTTGTTGGAGCTCCATGGCCAATGGGAAACTAACTCTGGATACAAGTTAGCATTACCTACCATAAAGGGGGGGGGGGGGGGAGGACAAGCAAACACATTGTATATCTGAGAGGAAAAGGACATACAAAACATTGTATATCTGAGGGAAAAAGGACATACAAAACATTGTATATCTGAGAGAAAAAGGACAAACACATTGTATATGTGAGAGAAAAAAGACATACAAACACATTGTATATCTGAGAGAAAAAAGACATACAAACACATTGTATATCTGAGAGAGAGAAAAAGGACAAACACATTGTATATGTGAGAGAAAAAAAGACAAACAAACACATTGTATATGTGAGAGAAAAAAGACATACAAACACATTGTATATGTGAGAGAAAAAAGACATACAAACACATTGTATATGTGAGAGAAAAAGACAAACAAACACATTGTATATGTGAGAGAAAAAAGACATACAAACACATTGTATATGTGAGACAAAAAAAGACAAACAAACACATTGTATATGTGAGAGAAAAAAGACATACAAACACATTGTATATCTGAGAGAAAAAAGACATACAAAACATTGTATATGTGAGAGAAAAAGAACAAACACATTGTATATGTGAGAGAAAAAAAGACAAACAAACACATTGTATATGTGAGAGGAAAAAGACATACAAACACATTGTATATGTGAGAGGAAAAAGACATACAAACACATTGTATATGTGAGAGAAAAAAAGACAAACAAACACATTGTATATGTGAGAGAAAAAAAGACAAACAAACACATTGTATATGTGAGAGGAAAAAGACATACAAACACATTGTATATGTGAGAGGAAAAAGACAAACAAACACATTGTATATGTGAGAGGAAAAAGACATACAAACACATTGTATATGTGAGAGAAAAAAGACATACAAACACATTCTATATCTGAGAGGAAAGGACATACAAAACATTCTATATCTGAGAGGAAAGGACATACAAAACATTCTATATCTGAGAGGGAAAGACATACAAACACATTGTATATCTGAGAGGAAAGGACATACAAAACATTCTATATCTGAGAGGGAAAGACATACAAAACATTCTATATCTGAGAGGAAAGGACATACAAAACATTCTATATCTGAGAGGGAAAGACATACAAAACATTCTATATCTGAGAGGAAAGGACATACAAAACATTCTATATCTGAGAGGGAAAGACATACAAACACATTGTATATCTGAGAGGAAAGGACATACAAAACATTCTATATCTGAGAGGGAAAGACATACAAAACATTCTATATCTGAGAGGAAAGGACATACAAAACATTCTATATCTGAGAGGGAAAGACATACAAAACATTCTATATCTGAGAGGAAAGGACATACAAAACATTCTATATCTGAGAGGGAAAGACATACAAGCACATTGTTGTCTGAGAGGAAAAAGACATACAAATACACTGTGTATCTGATAGGAAAAAGATATACAAACACATTGTATATCTGAGAGGAAAAAGTGAGTAGTGAGTATTTGGGTTTTCCGGCACACCGACACTTGATGGGTCATATGGATAGGGGAAAGTGACATACAAACACACTGTACATCTGAGAGGAAAAAAACATACAAACAAACTGTGTATCTGCGAGGAAAAAGACATACAAACATATTGTGTAATTGAGAGGAAAAAGACATACAAACACATTGTATATCTGTCTTTAAAGGTCCTGTCCAACATTTGTCCATTTTCTTCAGTTCCAAAACATTTACAAACTGGCAAGGTAAGAATTTTTGTTGCAAAAGAAATTAAATAAAATAAAACCCAGTTAATAAATCAATATTTTTACTAAAATATGACAAGAAAAAATGGCAAAAGATAGCAGCATGTAGGATTCCAACTGGAACCCTTCTTTATGCAAAGCAAGCATGTAATGACCATTCGAACAGATGATATGTTTGCACCATTATTGTTCATTTACTTTGTTGTAAGCCTAGGCCATTGTTGTTCAAATAATTGTCAAAAAAAATTGTCAACCTTACAGCATTACTAATGCAGGAGAGTTCATTAGGAAAAAGAAGTAAAAAAAAAAAGAAAAGAAAAACATGAAAACAAATGTTTATGAAATTGTTTTTGTTTTTTTATGGAATGCAATGCATCCACAATGGTGTGGATAATTGATGCCTATGAATGCCAATATTTTGTATGAAAATTCTGTTAAATAAATTAAAGACATTAAAAAGGGAAAAAAAAATTGATCAGCCTTCCATTTTTGAATTATTATTGATTTATTATAAATGCGAACCTTGAAATTCACATAACAGACATATCTATAAAAGCAATTCAGTTCATACCTAAATTTGCATTAATCTTTTTATACAGAATACTTATCCACTTAAAACATGTCCTCATAAATCATCAAAAAACAGAACCTGGCTAGACATCAACAACTCAAAGTGAAATTGGTGATGTGTACAATAACTAATTTATGGGTACCTTATAGGCAGGTTGTGAGATAAACAATCCATTAATAAATAATCAAGTTTATTATGATGCATATTAGTGGAATGTTGGTGGCTTATATGTTCCATAATGTCAGCATGCATAAAGTGATTCAAGAAAACTGAACCACTCTTAGAGCATTTGTTAAAGATTAGAGTATTCTGAGGTTTGTTCTTTTATCTTGAAGACTTCAGGCCAACACAACTCGAATCTGGGACAATTAAGCCACTGTTATGAGCATTATGGTTGCCTCTCCCCAACATAGAAACAATCCCTGCCCGTGATCAAAGGTGCCTGGAATGCCAATGTTTGATGACTGCTGTTGCACCCCTTAACAAGGGCTGCTTTGTCTTACCAGGTACATAGCTTGGCATGTATTTCAGAAATGGATAAATGGTTACAGAATATTTTGTTGGAGAAAATGAATTTCCTGTACAGTTCTTAAAATGAATCAAACTTGTAGGAGTGGTTTGTAAAGAAAATAAAAGAGTTGTACATTACAGACTCATTATCAGATAAAATTGCCAATTCAGGTCACCAGCATTTAAGACCTAACATTTCACATACTGAACTAAAGACTAGAAAATCATAGAAATAGAGGTTTAAAGTAAACATTGGACCTACATTTTAAAAAGTGAAAAATGAAATGTCTGAGCAATAAAATATATATAATATCATAAAAATTACCAAAATATTGAAATCCCTATGTCGCCAGCTAACATTTCGTGTTTTGAAACAAGTAATTCTTAATAAAGAACAGAAATGTGCACAAACAATGGCTAATTCATTTTTGCCTGTGATATTTTCTTCTGAGAAAAGTATTCTTTATATTACCACACATCTTACATCAGTAATGTATGGATTAAGTTATGTTGCCAAATTAAAAACAAAATTTGATAAAACCATAGCAAGGCCAGCACATTTGAAACTATTAAATAATATGCTGTTTTGCACTCCTTTAAATTAGGCCTATAATAAAACACTCATCTTGAGATTTACAGGTGGAATGTTTATATATGCTGCTAAATGTATTTTTGCTTTAGGAAAGCAAGAGGGCCATGGTGGTCCTTAATCTTTCACCAGATGACAAAGGCTTTTAGTAGGCTAATATCTGGCATTAAGAAATTAGGAGTTATTTACTTAGAAATCTTTGGTGAATATTGGACCATTAGTGTGGCCACTTGTTTGATACTATTTTCCAGAATTTTACCAAGTAACCTACTGAATCCACATGACCCACTTCAAAACACATGTAAGATTTCATACTGGCAAACAATTTGGCAAAGTTTGATGAAGATTGGGCCACCAATGTGGCCTCTAAGTGATTTCACAAGGTTTTTTCTAAAATGTGACCTAGTGACCTACTTTTGACCCAACATGACCCAATAGTACATTCATCCAAGATTTCATGCAGAAAAACAATCTGATCAAGTTTGGTGAAGATAGGGCTATGAAAGTGGCCTCTAGTGTGTTCACATGCTTTTTGGTAGTTTTGACCTAGTGACCTCTTTTTTGACCCAACCTGACCCATAACGAAGACATGTAAGATTTCATGCAGACAAGCATTCTGACCAAGTTTGTTGAAGATTGGCTATAAATGTGGTCTCTACTGTGTTCACAAGCTTTTTCTAAGATTTGACCTAGTGACCTACTTATTGACTCCACATGACCCAGTTATGAACTCATCCAAGATTACATGAAGGCAAACATTCTGATCAAGTTTAGTGAAGATTGGCCCATAAATGTGGCCTCTAATGTGTTCACAAGCATTTGCTAAGATTTGTCCGAGTGACCTACTTTTTGACCCCACATGACCCAATAATGAACTCATCCAAGATTTCATGCAGACAAACATTCTGACTAAAGTTTGGTGAAGATTGGGCTATAAATGTGGTCTTAAGTGTGGTCACAAGCTTTTTCTAAGATTTGACCTACAGACCTACTTATTGACCCCATGTGACCCAGTTATGAACGCACCCAAGATTTCATGCAGGCACACATTCTGATCAAGGCTGGTAAAGATTGGGCCATCAATGGGGCCTCTAGTGTGTTCACAAGCTTTTTCTAAAATTTGACCTAGTGACCTACTTTTTGACCCCACGTGACCCAATAACAAACTCATCAAAGATTTCATGCAGACAAACATTCTGTTTAATGTTCTCAAATGTTGTCATACTTGGTGATACTTGACGATAAAATTACTTGATGATCGCATATGCATATCTTGAATACTTAGTGTCAAAAACTAATTCTGTTGAATTAATTGTCAGGTAAATCAGAATTCAATCTCCAATGAATGAGAAATGTCAATTTAATCTTAAATTGATGTTTAGAAAGGACTTCTAACCAATTTAATAAATGTGAGTTACAAAGTTGTATATTTTATAAATGTAAAATGTGCTTAATGTATAAGCCTTGTGGAAATATTCTATAACCATCTACAAGAGATCATAAGATTCATCTTCATGTATTTATTTTGCTTACAGAATGGCCAAGTCCAGGACTCAAAGAATAAAAGAATATAAGCAGCATGAAATTAAAATTTGGAGATCAGTGGCTAAAAATGGAGTGGGAAGGAGTCTCATCATATTATGTAACCGACTGCACAATTTACAAAAGAAAGTAAAAAGAAGTGAGGAGAGTAAAATAGACAAGACAATAAGAAATGTCACCACACAAGGAAGCCAGGTTAGTATTAATAGAAATGTAAAGAAAATATCTGGTTGATAACTGTAGAACCTAACACTTGAAAAAAGAAATGTCTATTTTTAGTAACAGTTTAACTTTAACAAGAGGGCCATGATGGCCCTTAATCGCTCACCTGATGACACAGGCTTTTAGCAGGCTCAAATCTGGCATCAAGTAATAAAGAGTTATTTACTTAAGAAATCTTGGTGAAGATAGGACCATTAGTGTGGCCATTGGGTTGATAACACTTTCTAGAATTTTACCAAGTAACCTACTGAATCCACATGACTCACTTCAAAACATATGTAAGATTTCATACTGGCAAACATGCTGGCCAAGTTTGGTGAAGATTGGGCCATAAATGTGGCCTCTTAAGTGTTTTCACAAGGTTTTTAAAAAATGTGACCTACTTTTTGACCCCACATGACCCAATAATATAATCATCAAAGATTTGATGCAGACAAACCATCAGATCAAGTTTGGTGAAGATTATGCTATAAATGTGGCCTCTAGTGTGTTGACAAGCTTTTGCTAAGATTTGACATAGTGACCTACTTTTTGACCCCGCGTGACCCAATAATGAACGCATCTAAGACTTCATGCAAACATTCATTCTGATCAAGTTTGGCGAAAATTGGGCTATAAATGTGCATAAAATTAGTCCAAGAAATAAAGAAATTTATTTTGTATTTCTTTAAAGAACTAACATTTGAAAGAAAACTTTGCTTGACCAGTTCCACTTGCAGATATATAGCAAGAAAGCCATGATGGCCCTGTATCTCTCAATTGAGGACACTGGCTTTCAGTTTGCTTTAAACTTTAATCACAAGACTACATGTACACAACTGTGCCCTTGGAGTCTAGTGATTACAAGTTGTATTTAAGCAAATCTTTGCCCACAGTAACACATCCAGATTTCTTGCAAACAAAGATTCTGGTCAAGTTCTGTGAAGATTAGGCCCTCAAAAAAGTCTTTTAGTTCTCAGGGTTTTTATAGATTTATCTAGTCACCTATTTTTTGACCATGTTAACAATTCATTAAACTCATCCAAGATTGCATCCAGACAAACATATAATGACATTCTGAAAAGTGATGGTGAAGAATGGATCAAAACTGTAAACCTCTAAAGTATTCACAAGCAAATTGCTATGGCTGTGCGATGGAAGTTGGTTATGAGAAAAGCTCGCCTGGGCTGCGCGATGGAAGTTGGTTATGAGAAAAGCTCGCCTGGGCTGTGCGATGGAAGTTGGTTATGAGAAAAGCACACCTGGGCTGCGAGATGGACAGTTGATTATGAGAAAAGCACGCCTGGGCTGCGCGATGGACAGTTGATTATGAGAAAAGCAGGCCTGGGCTGCGCGATGGACAGTTGGTTATGAGAAAAGCACGCCTGGGCTGCGCGATGGACAGTTGATTATGAGAAAAGCACGCCTGGGCTGCGCGATGGACAGTTGGTTATGAGAAAAGCTTGCCTGGGCTGCGCGATGGAAGTTGGTTATGAGAAAAGCTCACCTGGGCTGCGCGATGGACAGTTGATTATAAGAAAAGCACGCCTGGGCTGCGCGATGGACAGTTGATTATGAGAAAAGCACGCCTGGGCTGCGCGATGGACAGTTGATTATGAGAAAAGCACGCCTGGGCTGCGCGATGGACAGTTGATTATGAGAAAAGCACGCCTGGGCTGCGCGATGGACAGTTGGTTATGAGAAAAGCTCGCCTGGGCTGCGCGATGGAAGTTGGTTATGAGAAAAGCACGCCTGGGCTGCGCGATGGACAGTTGATTATGAGAAAAGCACGCCTGGGCTGCAACATGGACAGTTAATTATGAGAAAAGCACGCCTGGGCTGCGCGATGGACAGTTGGTTATGAGAAAAGCTCACCTGGGCTGCGCGATGGACAGTTGGTTATGAGAAAAGCTCGCCTGGGCTGCGCGATGGAAGTTGGTTATGAGAAAAGCACGCCTGGGCTGCGCGATGGACAGTTGATTATGAGAAAAGCACGCCTGGGCTGCGCGATGGACAGTTGGTTATGAGAAAAGCTCGCCTGGGCTGCGCGATGGACTGTTGATTATGAGAAAAGCACGCCTGGGCTGCGCGATGGACAGTTGATTATGAGAAAAGCTCGCCTGGGCTGCGCGATGGACAGTTGATTATGAGAAAAGCTCGCCTGGGCTGCGCGATGGAAGTTGGTTATAAGAAAAGCTCGCCTGGGCTGCGCGATGGAAGTTGGTTATGAGAAAAGCTCGCCTGGGCTGCGCGATGGAAGTTGGTTATGAGAAAAGCTCGCCTGGGCTGCGCGATGGAAGTTGGTTATGAGAAAAGCTCGCCTGGGCTGCGCGATGGAAGTTGGTTATGAGAAAAGCTCGCCTGGGCTGCGCGATGGAAGTTGGTTATGAGAAAAGCTCGCCTGGGCTGCGCGATGGACAGTTGGTTATGAGAAAAGCTCGCCTGGGCTGCGCGATGGAAGTTGGTTATGAGAAAAGCACGCCTGGGCTGCGCGATGGACAGTTGATTATGAGAAAAGCACGCCTGGGCTGCGCGATGGACAGGTGGTTATGAGAAAAGCTCGCCTGGGCTGCGCGATGGACAGTTGGTTATGAGAAAAGCTCGCCTGGGCTGCGCGATGGAAGTTGGTTATGAGAAAAGCTCGCCTGGGCTGCGCGATGGACAGTTGATTATGAGAAAAGCACACCTGGGCTGCGCGATGGACAGTTGATTATGAGAAAAGCACGCCTGGGCTGCGCGATGGACAGTTGGTTATGAGAAAAGCTCGCCTGGGCTGCGTGATGGACAGTTGGTTATGAGAAAAGCTCGCCTGGGCTGCGCGATGGACAGTTGGTTATGAGAAAAGCTCGCCTGGGCTGCGCGATGGACAGTTGATTATGAGAAAAGCTCGCCTGGGCTGCGCGATGGACAGTTGGTTATGAGAAAAGCTCGCCTGGGCTGCGCGATGGACAGTTGATTATGAGAAAAGCTCGCCTGGGCTGCGCGATGGACAGTTGGTTATGAGAAAAGCTCGCCTGGGCTGCGCGATGGACAGTTGGTTATGAGAAAAGCTCGCCTGGGCTGCGCGATGGAAGTTGGTTATGAGAAAAGCACGCCTGGGCTGCGCAATGGACAGTTGATTATGAGAAAAGCTCGCCTGGGCTGCGCGATGGAAGTTGGTTATGAGAAAAGCTCGCCTGGGCTGCGCTATGGACAGTTGGTTATGAGAAAAGCTCGCCTGGGCTGCGCGATGGACAGTTGATTATGAGAAAAGCTCGCCTGGGCTGCGCGATGGAAGTTGGTTATGAGAAAAGCTCGCCTGGGCTGCGCGATGGACAGTTGGTTATGAGAAAAGCTCGCCTGGGCTGCGCGATGGACAGTTGATTATGAGAAAAGCTCGCCTGGGCTGCGCGATGGTCAGTTGGTTATGAGAAAAGCTCGCCTGGGCTGCGCGATGGACAGTTGATTATGAGAAAAGCTCGCCTGGGCTGCGCGATGGACAGTTGATTATGAGAAAAGCTCGCCTGGGCTGCGCGATGGACAGTTGGTTATGAGAAAAGCTCGCCTGGGCTGCGCGATGGACAGTTGATTATGAGAAAAGCTCGCCTGGGCTGCGCGATGGACAGTTGGTTATGAGAAAAGCTCGCCTGGGCTGCGCGATGGACAGTTGGTTATGAGAAAAGCTCGCCTGGGCTGCGCGATGGACAGTTGGTTATGAGAAAAGCTCGCCTGGGCTGCGCGATGGACAGTTGGTTATGAGAAAAGCTCGCCTGGGCTGCGCGATGGACAGTTGGTTATGAGAAAAGCTCGCCTGGGCTGCGCGATGGACAGTTGGTTATGAGAAAAGCACGCCTGGGCTGCGCGATGGACAGTTGGTTATGAGAAAAGCTCGCCTGGGCTGCGCGATGGACAGTTGATGATGAGAAAAGCTCGCCTGGGCTGCGCAATGGAAGTTGGTTATGAGAAAAGCTCGCCTGGGCTGCGTGATGGACAGTTGGTTATGAGAAAAGCTCGCCTGGGCTGCGCGATGGACAGTTGATTATGAGAAAAGCTCGCCTGGGCTGCGCGATGGTCAGTTGGTTATGAGAAAAGCTCGCCTGGGCTGCGCGATGGACAGTTGATTATGAGAAAAGCTCGCCTGGGCTGCGCGATGGACAGTTGATTATGAGAAAAGCTCGCCTGGGCTGCGCGATGGACAGTTGGTTATGAGAAAAGCTCGCCTGGGCTGCGCGATGGACAGTTGATTATGAGAAAAGCTCGCCTGGGCTGCGCGATGGACAGTTGGTTATGAGAAAAGCTCGCCTGGGCTGCGCGATGGACAGTTGGTTATGAGAAAAGCTCGCCTGGGCTGCGCGATGGACAGTTGGTTATGAGAAAAGCTCGCCTGGGCTGCGCGATGGACAGTTGGTTATGAGAAAAGCTCGCCTGGGCTGCGCGATGGACAGTTGGTTATGAGAAAAGCTCGCCTGGGCTGCGCGATGGACAGTTGGTTATGAGAAAAGCACGCTTGGGCTGCGCGATGGACAGTTGGTTATGAGAAAAGCTCGCCTGGGCTGCGCGATGGAAGTTGGTTATGAGAAAAGCTCGCCTGAATGTGACATGAAATAGCTCCAAATACTAATTGCCAATTTTTTCTAAACTTTATTTTGTCATTTTTTATTGTTACTGGATTTAAGTGGTATTTCTTTCTGAATTTGAAGCACACAAAAAAAAACACACCAGAAATCACACAACCCTATACAAAACAGTTCCAGACTTACTCTTCCTAGAAAGTAATTTGGTAACAATATCTTACTCCTGTCTTGAGTTATTTAAAGAAAATCCAAAAATATATTTTACAACTTGACAACAATTGATCCCTTAAGCAATTCCAAACATATTCTTCCCATGAGATAGCTAGTTACCTACTTAATTTGGTCAATCCTCAAAAAAGAAGATAAATGAACAGGAACAAAATAATATGTATTTTAGTAACAGTGACTCAGTCCTTCAAACTAATTGACAACAAAAACAATCCCAAACTTGGGTATCCCATAAACAAGCTAACTACCAAATTTGATATCAATATCTAAATCCTGACAAGACCCTTGACCTGACTGACCACAAAAGCAATTTTAAACTATGATCTCTAACCTATTAAGCAAATCCAACTAAAGTTCTCATTCCATAAGAAATATATAGACCTAATTCAGTAAATTTTTTCATCTAATTCCAAAGAACTCAGTTTTTTAATAACTTTTCTGTTGTTGTCTTTCAAAAAACTGGTCAAGTGGATCTGCAGTCTAATATCTAAAATCACAACAAAATAACAGAACAGACAGTGGAGTATTATGTTAAAACCACTCTATCTTAAGTGTAAATGTGAATAAACATCATTCAATAATAAAAATTTGAAAATTGCTTTTATGGTCATTTCAGTGAAAATATATAAGGAGTGATAACTCGGATGATATGAACAGGTGCGCGCACAAGAATTCCTAATTTCATACAATATCTAACTTTGTTTAAGCATTTATAACATTTAATCTAAAATAGAAATAATGGGAAAGCACACAAAAACCACTAACGAAACATTTTACAATTGCACATGCGCAGTCTACATTACGAGCCACTACAATTTTCAAAGAAATGAAAAAAATGTGATGAAAAAGATGAAAAAGTTGGCTGTTCTTCACAGGACTACTAAGCAGAGGTGAGACATTGATTTACTTTAACACGTATAAGAAGCATCACAATTTAAATCACCTTTTCTTAATGTAGGAAGTTTAGTACATTAACGGTTTAGAATGCATAATTCATGTGTCCTGTATTTTCGTGATTTTCAGTTCAATTCTTCATGTTAGTTTTTGTCTTATCACAAATGTATTCTGAGACCGTTGACCTGTCCATAAACATTTATTCATCTACTGTATACTTAGATTATACTTTAGTTAGAGTTGATAAGTTTGTGACAAGTCCCAACAAGAGACAATTTTGTGATATTTTATATTATAGAGTGGCCCAATTACCGGTAATGTCCAGTTATTGGATATTTCTGAGTTTACACATGGATACATTCCATATTATATAAATAAAAGCATATAAAATAGTTTCAAGTGACTACACAATAAGGTTTTTGTGTATGCATTTGAATATTTTTGTTGTTGATTAGATTGTTGTGTTAAAAAAATAAATAAGGTGCTGACTAGTGTGAAACAAAATTGGGTCACCAGTAATATGGATAACCAAGATAACTTGTACATGATGATGGAACAATATATAATTGACTATGTTCGCTTGTATGTAAGTAAATTTTATTTTCTGTAATACATTGAAACAGCCAGATCCACAGGAAGAGAAAATGTATCAGAATTGCAGACTGATGTCAATATGGAAGTCAGTGAAGAGCAACATATGGATGATAGACAAAAGGTACAAAGATAACTATGTAACATTTTGATCTTTTGTACAAGTTATTGTATTAATGCAATTGCTACCTTTTAATATTGACAGTGTTGATCCTTAATAGCATGGCACAGCTGCTGGTACATGAACATGCCATTTAGGAAATAATGTTGTTTTTATTGTAATATTAAAATAAATTAGTATTTTATAAATTTCATTTTCCTTTGTTCTTCATTTTCTCTTAAATTAAATAAAAAAAACATTTTTGCTGTAATTAATTATAATTTGATTTACTGGCATTTTTTTCGTCCGTGTGTGTGTTTATGGTTGGCCTGGTGTCTAGTCTAAGTTGATCTTGAGCTGCCTTTACTAATTATAGCCTGCCATGAACACCTGGCATGATACACACAGTCACATTATCCTGACACCTGACCCACCAGTCATGGAACTACCTGTATATTTATTGAGAATTAGCAATGGAGCAATAACACTACCATTTAACATGACTTTGGTATACTGCAGCCCAGACTGAACCCAAGGCCTCTAGTACTCTAGTGATTGCGCTACCAGTTCTGGTGTTTCACTTTCACCCCTTTGCGCATATTAATGCTTATAAAATAACCAAGATAGTATTTTGTTAAGTGCACAATATAAGTTGCTGTTTCCAATTTGCTGTTGTTTTTAAAGAATAGATAAGTTTGCATTATTACCAGAGCTGTAAAAGTTTGTGTCAGCATCAAATTATGTTTTCTGTTTATTTCCACATTTTCTGTAAAATTTCCAATCTATTTCTTTAAACCTTTGAATACTTACTCTGCATACTAATTAGACTGAAAAATCATAAGACGCCTGTGTGGTGCAAATAACACAAGACACTTACATACTAAATAAGTCTTACATTGCTAAATAAAAAATAAAAAATAATTTTTAAGTAATGCAGAATGTCAGTATTTTTTCAATTACAAATTTGGAGAAAGATACATCCACTGTGCAGGTAAGAGGGAGAATGCAAGATTCTCTCAAGCTGAACTAGCATCTACATCTGAGAAATTAACAAGGACAGACTATGAACTGTTTTCGAACACAATACCTGTTGACCTGTTTCTTGAGAGCGTTGTGTGTATTTTTTTCTTAATGATAAATAAATTGACACTTTAATTTGATTTAATCATTTAAAATTCTATATGCTTACCCCACAAAATACCATGCTTTCTCATATTATTTATAATAAGCTATGGGTTAAGGATATTAGTGAATTGATAAGCATCTTTTATTTATTTCCTTTAATAAATCACTTGTTTTATTCCATTGTCTTTAATTAAAGGAGAATATATTTAGTACCTTTCTGTTGTGTTATTTTCCATGTTAATTTGTTATTACCTTCTGATTTTTAAATAAAAACCACAAATGTTAACTATTGATTTTATTTATGCCAATCTATACACAACATTAGCCACTCAACGGATTTGATCAAGAAAAATAACCCACAAGCTTGGGTTGATCGAGCAAACTTGGAAGCACGCTATTAAGCAAGCAATCCTGCAAGCTTGTATGATAGCGCAAGCTTGCAAGCGTGCCAAACCACAAGCTTGAAATGAGAGAGAAAACTTGCAAGCGAGCTGTTCAGCACACAAAACCTTGCGCTTGCAAGCAAATGAGCAATTAAGATCGTAAAGGTTCTTTTGCAACCTTGCAAGCTTGCCAAGAGTGGAAGTTTCTGAACGTGCTAAGAGGTGCACTTGGCATGATCGCGCAAGCTTGGAAGCAAGCAATCTAGATCGTATTGGTTACTATCTCAACCTTGCAAGTTTGGTAAGACTGCTGTAAGCGTGCAAACAAATACCATTCTGCAAGTTTAGTAAGCTTGTGCATGCTTACTTTTAAGATTGTAGGCTTGGTTGCAATCTTGCCGCAAACTTGCTACAACCTTATTTAAGCTTGCGGTTTTGGTGTTGGATGTACATAACTTTCTTGAAAGAGAAGACAGCTCTCGTGTACTGCCAGGGAAAGGCAATAGTATGAAAGTGGGAACTGATAGGGAACAGTAACCAGTGCAGAATGACTACATACAAATCAAGTTTAGTGTAGATGTAAACTGTTCAATCTCATTGGCATCCTTCTTTAAACATTGACATACAGAAATTACATTAGACAACTTTGCATCATGAAGTGTCTGCTTGTGTTCAAAGCTCAAAAACATGAAAAATGTCCAGACCACATACTCTTGTTGAGATGTACAGTAAAGTACCAGAGAGTATGGATAAAATGTTATCCAAGATCTCCCAGGAGAAAGTGAAATTTCTGCAATGTAAAGAAAGAATGGGAATAATGTAATGTAGAGATAACAAAGGAAAAGTCTGTCAAGGTCATGAAAGAAAACCTACCACAAAATCATGCGTTTGTGCAGACAGACTTTGACAGTTAAAGAAATCCAATCTACTCAATGCATCAATGGTTACTATGCCCCCAAGTTGTCTACTTCAATGACAAAAACAAGTAACTACAGTCCTAACACCTTACCAGTTGTCCAAAACATCGTATATCGTGCGTATTTCTATTGTAAACGTATCGTATGGTAACGTAATGTATCGTGTAACGTAATAGGCCTATCGTAAAGTAACGTAACGAACCATATCATAAATGGTACATCTTATCGTAACGGAACGTAACGCTTATGACAAGACCTTGGTATCATAACGGAACGTATAGTATGGTAACGTAACACGAGGAGAATTGTACTGTGCCTTCACATAATTCTTTGATACAAAGATACATATATTGTGACATTTTTCTAATGACATTATCATGTTCATACAAAAGTTCACTGGAAATTTAAATGCCACAATAAATGCTTCACAAAAACAAAAAGGAGTTTATGGTTCTTAACAGAAACTTAACTATATATTACATTTCCGGTACATGCATACCATCGATGAGCAATTTAATATTGCACACCTTCGAACTTATTACTTGAATGATAATATGCGAAGATTGAATATGAATGAACGTTTAGGAAAATATTTGTGAAAACTAGGATTCTGGTTATTTGCCAACGCTTTTATGGAAAATAAAGAGCAGTAAGACGTAATTGGAATAAACATACAGCTGGAAAAACTAGCTATAACACAATCTAGCTCTATGTCAGGTTATGGAAAAAAGGTTTGTCTCAAATATGGGATTCAAATGATACGGCTCATATACAATGAACATTGTAAATAAATAATTGGATCATGTGGAATCATCTCTGATATTCCGACAAGTTATTTAATCGTAAAGCTAGCTTACCCATGTCATTGCTGGGCACCACTGAAATAGTATCTTCGCCAATTATTCTAAACGCATAAATTTTATACACATGTATGCGAATTTAAACAAACTTGAAAGCAATTAAGTGCTCGACGGAAATTTAATAAAAGTATGTTCACAAGTGTAGCAAACAAATTAATATAAAGCCACTATTCTTCAGCCAGTGATGTCATCAAACGTTTAAGGTGTGAATGTGTTTGTCAAAACAATGTGCTAGAATCATAAATAACAGTAAACATCTGACATTATGCCCTCTTAATTTCCTTACATTTTCCCGCCCTTCCAATCACGTGCACGTGTGTTAATTCCAATTAATTGGTGACACTTTTATGACACCACTAATCTTAAAGGAAGTAGGATTTTTAGCCATGCGTTATGTTGATTGGTTTGATCCTTAACGTGTTGACCGGAGGTGTTAATTGGTCTGTTCTTAAATCAACTTCCTTTTATAAGGAAATGGTCCTTTGTAAGTCTTTTTAGGATGATGAAGCGATTTACATACTTTCCTAAAATAACAGGCGCACATCGGCATGTACCTTGACAGCAGTATGGATAGTGAAAAGAATACCGTTGGGGCAACAATAGAAAATGATATAAAATATAAACATCAAGCAAGTCAGCAGACATATATAGTCTTTACAGTCTCCTGTCAAAAAGACCTCAATGCCTTTATCAAACTAGGGTGAATACCAAGCCATGGAGAAAGAGCTATAATTAATAAAATAAAAATAATAAATAACGCACAAATTTAGATATTCGGATATGTTGGTAGGACTCTAAGTTCCATATTTACTGCCACAATATCGTTAGTTTAGAATAGTTTTCAATTAAAACTAAGATCAAGCTACCCTGGTAAAGAATGCAAGTTCACCAATAGGAACTGTCCTTACTGTGACATAGAGAAATACTTTAACCCCGTGCTGTTTTGGTAAAGGCAGCACACAATAACATGAGGTAGGCTACAAAGACTTATATTATTCACACGTGTCTTTGCTATTTGTACCAGCGGTATATTATATATGATATACTAAACTAATTGAATTACCAACCCAAGCTCAACTACTTACACACTTTTCCCGTACTTTTTTCACTTTAAAACTTCCTCATAACTAATGCCAGCTCTAATCAGGAGTAGAAAACATTTCAATGGTGAAAATATTAAGAAATACTTTCTTTGAGGTGTAATGCCTTTTATCAAAGAGCAGTTATAATCTTGCGCCAAATTGGGGTCCAGCCAATCAGAGAATGGGTTTATTAGGAATGTTTAGATTTTAGAGATTTCACCCCATCACGTGTCTTGTGGGTTTGGAAACTTTAGTTAATGTTTGATTCGGATATGATATTGGTTGGACATTGTATAAATTCAGTTTATGTAGGTGTTATCCTATATTATTAATTAAATGTTGAATAAAATGCATTTATTCTAAAAAAGATTAAGAGCGCGTATTATTAGTTCTGCTTTGTCGATGGGGGCGGTCTTATCTTCTTCACCTAGGTAGCTGGATCCGGGTTTGAGTCTAGTAATATTTAATCATAGGCTATATTATGATGGTGAGTTCCAATCTCCAATTTTTTTTATTTTGCCTAACATTTATATTTTAGTATTTTAATCTATATATTTTTTTTATTAGTTCTTGTCTATTCTTTCCGTAAATTGTCTGAAATGTTTGTAAATAACTTAGACAGCAGGGGTAAATTTGTCGGTTGTTAGTCCAATTTTGTCTCAAAATAATATAATTATTATTTAATAGCTCTGTTTCTATCTTTTTAGTTTGGTAAGTTTTTTTTCCCGATTGACCCATATTCTACTATACCTTACCAAATTTTTATTAAAATAGTGCTTGTAAAAGGGTTGAGTATGAGACAATGGTATGTTTCTGATGTTATTTATTTTCTAGCAGCTAGTCCATTTATAGAGATTATTCGGTACATGTACCTACAATTCACACGAGCGATTATAAGTCCCCACACAGATTGCAACTTTTATGACACGTCTCTATTCAAATTAGACGGGCAGTGGTCATTTAGCTGTAGTGCACAACACCTGCACCCGGTCTGAAGATATGTCATACATGTATGAAGATTCCCGTACATATAATCTGACTGTAAGAAATTTCACTTCAGTAAAATGCAGATACGGATGCGGGGAATAGGGGTAGAAAATTGGAATATACGTGTATAGAGAAGTGGTGTAAGAATGTTAGTAAATTACAGATTTAAATTAATTTGTCTTAACATGGTTCATCTTTACACACTTGTTCAATGTTTAAGCAGTGTATCATATTGGCTTCACTTACTTATCATTTGCCTACACATTTTACCATTTAGACGGGAATAGTTGTATTGTCTCATTTGAAAGGTGTGAAAACATTACCGCCTATATGCGCTGGAAGTGGGCCGATTGGGGCAGAACGATTTGGCCTAAACTGAGTTGGTACAGTATAAATAGGCTGATTGAGCATTTACTTTAACAACATGCTGCATTTGCCATGGTATTCCGTGTAACGTGACGTAAACGGAAACCGTACAGTATGTTGTATCGTAACATGTAGATTTTCTATCGTAATGCATATCGTGTATGGTATCGAACCGTAACGTGTATGGTATCGTGTAAAAACCGCACATGGTATCGTTCATCGAACGTAATCGTACCATACGTATATTGTATCGTGTGACAACTGTTACGGTTCCAGAACTGTATCGTGTATGGTATCAAACCGTAACGTGTATGGTATCATGTAAAAACCGCACATGGTATTGTACATCGAACGTAATCGTTTTGTACGTATATCGTATCGTGTGACAACTGTTATGGTTCCAGAACTGTAACTCACAAAAGTATTGTATTTGTGTCTGAAGTCCTCCACCATAATACATCTGATATCTGCTATCATAACAAAGGTAGTAAATACTGTAAAATCACTTGTGGCAGATTTGAAATTTGTTCACTTTTAAACAAGTCTATATATAATTTACTCTACAACCATGCGAAGGTGTATGGCTATAAAGTCACATGGACATACTTCAAATAAGGAAAAAATGAGAAAAGTGTGTGTGATGGTGTCTGCAAAGAGAAATGCTGGTGTGGCTGTAAAGCAATCAAAAGTTGTTTTTCCAGATGCACACAATTTCTTTGCTTGGGCTGCAACAGTCAAAGTAAAAAAGAACATTAAATGATAATGCCAGAGGTTTATGAGCAACGTGATAAACAGATAGTGGCAAGAAAGCTTGAAATTAAGCTGGTGAAAGGTACATTGTCACTACATACTGTTGCAACTAAGGGCAAAGGAAATATGTTGTTTCTAACAGAGACAACATTAGCTTAAAGTGAGAAGATGGGTTTAATGGAAGATCAGGTTGCAAGTGGTAACACTGGAGACCTTATAGAGTAATAGTGTTACCTGTACCAGATAAGATACTACAGTCCTGTAGACAGTCAGACAAAAAAATTAAAGTACAGTTACGGGTAGGTTGAATATGACATTTGTTACACTAGGCAAGTATTAGACATCAGAAGTGTATAATGACTGCCTGTATATAGTTTTCATAAAAGTGGAAAAGTGATCAAGCACTTTAAATGGCCTACTCCACAAGACTGAAAATGGGACGAAAGGCATAATATTATTCAAAAATTGATCCCTACAAGCAATGGGAAATAGCAAAAAGAACATTTCCAGATCCAGACACAATTATTGAACTCATGAAGAGAATAGTCAAGAAAGACACTGCTTACATTTGTGGGAAAAGTGATCAAATATATTTGATAATCAACAATGTCTAGATTGAACAGTTATTTGGTAATGATGGTTTATTACCAAAGCTTCTTTCATTCTTTGAGTGCAAACAGAGATTATGATGAAGAGTGTACATATCAATGTAAGCTTAACTTTAAGCAGTATGTTTCATGTGTCAATTAGTCAAAACTTATAGTCATCAACATTAACACAAATCCGCTCATCGGTGGTGACTAAATTTACATCGCGGACATGTGAATTTTATCAAGTTTATTGCCCATTTATATTTTTCAAGATCTTAAAAGTCAGATAAGAAATAAATTGGTTGGATTTTATACAGATGGTGCATCCAATAACAGGGCAATAACAAACAATAAACCTTAAAAAAGATCTTCCGATAGTTGTTTGTGAATTCAAACTTCGGGCATTCAATCCTTTCCATAATTATGATTGCATTTTAACTAAAATTAGGTCTAAAACAAATGCTACCGGACATGACCAAAATACACTGAGTTCAAAATAAACTCCAGTCATTTATTTCATCAACACTGCACCCCTTTGATCTGATTCAAAATCCTGATTGAAATCCTGGTATAGAGCCGCAGAAGGAAGTGAGACCCCACACTGGATGTCACAAGTATTTTGTATCATACTGTATATGATGCATAGTCAGTTGAACACTCTTTCTGGTAACATTTTTCTCCCTCCTCCTGCCCCTTCTCCCCTAGTCACTGATATTCCTGTGTGACAATTGTTCATTCATCAATCTCATAGGTATGCTTAAAATGTTAACATTAATATGGCAATCTGTAATACACTAGAAGTTCCATCTTTTATATTGTGTAATACTGATATACATGTATATCAAATACAGATTTATGAATCAACAAGGCCACACAGGAAGATCCCACCGGGTTTCTCACGGCCTTTCCCAGCTCTGTACTACTTTGTGTAAGACAGAGGTCATTCATATAGTCTCAGCATCTCGGTATATTTAATCTAATTTTTTTGAAGAGGTGTTTTTTGCAGCTGGACATTTGCCTGCTTTCTAATTTATTGTACTTACAATTTGCCAAGGAATAGTTTTGACCATTGTTTGTACATCTTTAACTGGGTTTACACTGCCCAAACAGCACTTTTCAGTGCTTTGATATCTCTCTATTGTCACCATGTTCACTCAGTCTGCTCTGGACAAGATAGAATACTCTCACAACTAGTCAGGAATATTAGATTGTTCCCAGGAATACTAGATGATAGTTGCTCCAAGACTGTTCCTCAGGAAATCACCTCAGTATGGGGTCATCAATACAATAACAGAATTCAACATGTAGTCCTCTGTTAATTACAAACCCACCAGACATGTGACTTTCTCCAAAACAACAACAGTGTTTGGGTAATTTTGGGAGAGTTTTTAAAAAGAAATAACTGACTACAAAAATGTTACAAACACTAATTACAGCTCATCCTTGGTCTGTGTAAACATGATCGAGCTGAATTAGAAGAATAACTAAATTAATCCAAAGAAAGAAAATGATAGACCATTATCATATCTAGGTTTTAACAGTCTGCCATCTTTGGATGTGTTATTGTACCCAAAAGAGAAAGGCACGAGGAACATATCCATTAACATGGTTTTCAACTGACCCCTTCCAGACTTAGTCGATGTTATCACTGTAACCTTATCATTACTTTAAAAAGTTCAACATAATCATTAATATAATAAGATAATACAATAATGTAATGTAATAATAATTATATATGTGAACTTCTATATCTATTGAGAACATTAACATTAGGTTTAACAAGGCTTCAAAACCGAGATTCCATTCTAGCCAACTTTTCACATAACATGCAAAACAAGTAAAATCAAAGCACTGAAAATGTTTGAGCAGTGTAAGTCAATTAAAGGCATGCAGATAATGGTCAAAATTATTCTGTGGTAAGTCAAGAGTACAATGCATTGGAAAACATGTAAGTCTTTAGCTGCAGAGACATTTTCTTAAAAAAAAAAGATTATAATTTGGGAAATAAAAGTTACAGCAAAGTCACCAACATCAGATGATAGAAATGATATTATTAAACATATAATAATTTCTATATGACTGCAAATACCTGATTAACAAAAAGCCAACTGAAACTTTTACTTCTCAAAAGGCAGTTATGAAAGAAATTTGGTAATAGTATCTGAACATTTCAGATATTTTAAAGTGTGGCAGCTAGTTATGGTTACTGCCACCAGCTACTTCTCATGATAATTCATCTTCAATGTTAAAATGACTCCTTAGAAATGGAAAACAATTATTTCTTCCATTATAAAATTCTTGAATGTCTTTTCAGATCTAAATTAAATGTTCTTTTGTAATAATTTTTCAATTCTGATGTCTGATTGTCTTAGATTGTTATCAAATGAACTAAAGCAAAGTGATGAATAATAAAAAAATATGACCAAGGTGAGTTTTCTTCTGGTGCCAAATATTTTATATTTTCAGTTAATGGTACTTTTAACTTACCATAATTATATATAGGCCCATCCAGAGAATACACTGTTGTTCTTCAATTACTTTTATTTGGATTTAAGAAAATACAAATGCTTCATTCAAGCTTAAAGTAAAACATACTTTAGAAAGAAATCTGGTTTATTGGGGGCAACAGAAAGGGAGTGGAAGTTAAAAGGTAGATTTGAGTAAGCACATTAATTTAGATTAAATTTGCTTGTGGGGTTTCCTTGTCAAAGAATTTTCTGGCTGAAGGTGATATTTCAGAGTACAGATATTTTTAAGGCAAATTAAAATTAGTGATATATATCACAAGTGACTTTGGTCACATGATTATTTTAAGGCATATTTGAAAACAATTACAAGAAATTTATGACTCTTAAAAAACGTGCTGTTTGTAATTATTATTTGTATTGAATATACTGGATTTATTCTTCTCAAACACATGTGAAAAGAATATTCACTAGGAAATTATCTGAAATGTGCTTCACAAAATTAAAGTACAACTTAAGGTAAAAATGTTCCTTGTTAAAAAGAATTGATAGCGTTGTAATTGATTTACGAAGTACTGGTATACCTGGTATTTCATAATGTGTTCAACAACTACGACCAGTAACTGAAATCAGTATCTGGTGAAGCCCAGGTAGTGTCATATCGATATTATGGTGCATGATGCATTTTTATATTTTAATTTATACCAACAGTCCAAGCATATCATAGTGATGACCAGATGTGTTTGCAGACTATAAAGCTCCCGTAAATGATGTGAATTTTCAATGTCCAGCAAAAGTTGTGTCTATTCATATAAGGTGAAACATTCTGAGGACGTCAGGGCTGGGGGTTTTAAGTCCAATGTTGAACAGGAAGTCAATATTGCTATAAGTGAGCACAAGAAACTGCCTGACCTCCACTGGTTATAACTAGGTTGTTTATTATTTAATTAACCGTGACATGAAGTTTAATTGATGCAGCCGATATTGCAGAAGTTTAGAAGAAATACAGTATTTCAAAATTGTTTATTTTAATCCTGCCACTTTACTTGTGAAATAATATAACTGATTTAAAGATCACAAAAAAAACAACAATCTTAACATTAAAATTGACATTCATCTAAAAATCATTTTCTGATAGAATGAATCCCTGCATTCTTATAGCAGATAACAGTATAAGACATGGTTGCTTAATGTGTCATAATGCGGGCATGTGACAGAGATTTTGAAGAAGTAAGAAAATTGAAGCATAACAAGGCAAATTTACAGCTTCATATAACAAGGTATTAGCATTAAATAAATTGTTCAGTCTACACAGTCTGAATTCCTGTTGCAGTTTTAGCTTAATAAAAGTAAAAGTTTCGTCTCTAAGTCAAAGGATAAGACGATGAAAGAAGGTAAATGTAACAACATTGTTCCAAAATAAAATGTCAGTTTTTTTTGCGTTAATAAGACCTTGCTTAAACATAGAAGGGACATATACAAGGGAAAATCTGTCATATTGTATTAGAAAAAAATATACATATGACAAGTCTTCCTTCTGTAAGCAGTGCTGGAAAGCTCTTAAAGTTTTACTTTATTTGTTTCAACTATTTAGTATACCATGCTGCCTAGTAAAACAGGGAATTAAATGTCTTAAAAGAGAATAATATAATACTGTACTGAAAATTACGAAATTGACAATTTTCCCGTTTTCACTCCATTTCGTTTCCATTTCAGTTGGAAGCGTTCGCCGCTCCGTTTCCATTCCGCTTCCGTTGCGTTTCCATTTCGTTTTATTCGTTTCCAGCGCTGCATTTCAAACACTTCCAGCATTTCTATCGTTTCTTCCGTTTCTATCATTTCAATCGTTCCATTTCGCTCCGTTGCGATTTTAATTATAAAAAATTTGTTTAATAAATTTCTTAATGTAAAGTACTTCCGGTGTGTTTGCAAAATAACGAAAGAAGTAAACATTCTGGGGAGAGGCAAAAGTCTTCCATTACATATAAAGGAATCGGCAATAGGTTGTTTGCAATGAGGCTATTCAGTGTCAGTCACTCGGAGGGAAATTGCAGACACATAACTACCCTCCTGAATCAGTCGAAACAACAGGAAACTGCGCTTAAGTAATATTAGGCTAATCACGATAAAATGTTTCTCTACTAACCTGTTTTACGCAGAAAAACTCAAATTTCAGTTATAAAACACCAGGTAAAGATTCAGAGAGTGCATACATTTTCCATCTAGACTGACCAACAAAAACGTTGAACACGCTTTGTATTGTTGTCATTCATTTTCGCGATATTTATCCAAACACTGATGCTAAAAAACGAAAATAGTTCACAAACACAATTGCAGCTCTGTCACAATTTTGTTGTCCAAACACTGAATCACCGAAGATAGTCAAATAAAACACAAATTAAGATTACAGCCCTCTAAACCGTTTAAGAAGAAATATTACTTTTTGATCCAAAACATAGAACGAAATAAATATTGTGGCAATTTAATAATTTCGCACGACCTTTTCGAAGTTTTAATTGTTTAACGAGAAATCTCGCATTGATTAATTTTATTGGATATAAGTTAATTTGACGAATTTGTCAATATGACGTACTTTAACACCTTTACCCAAAGCCCTTACCTGACCTACTTGTCTTCGCCAGACGTCATATCCCGAAATAAACAAACTGTCAAATTGGTCCACACACATCCAGTATCCTAAAAAGTAACTTCTCTGGGATGTGTTAATCCGCAAAAAAAAAAAGCGTAATGGTGATACGATCTTAGAATTTGTACGATGACACACACAATTTTGGCAAATTGTGGCATTTGCCCCTAGGATATTTGCCCCCCCCCCCCTACCCCCCACCCGCCCCTGTAAGTGCAGACCGGACGTTTGCCCCCCACCCCCACTGCTAAATGAAAAGGCGAATGTTTGCCCCCTCCCATATTTGTTACATGGCTGACTTTAGTTTTAACGTTTCGCTGACAGTTATGTGTAATATCCAAGAATTTTAGGAAAGTATTACTCACTAGAGTCGCATTTCATCGTTAACATTTTTATCTCATATAAACATGAACAAATGCTGTGTTTTCCGAAAACAGGCACATAAAAAGTCGCATAAAACACAACTTTCTAAGAAAACAAGCGTGTGTTATTTTTGCTTTCGGTTTGCTCATATTAGCGCTAATTAATGGCTATTAAATACATTGTTAACGCACTTAAAACATGGAGTCGCTAATTAAATTACTGTGATTTTAATTTATTCAAGGTTGTAACAAAATAAATGCGGTGTTGTTTCTTTTTGGAGTGGCTAACACTGCAACATCAAAGAAAATTCTGGGAAACAATCGCCAGTCACAACCATTTGAAGTCGCCAAAAAGAAAAAAAATCGTTTCAAATTGACCGACCCATTATTTCTCTCAATACTGTTTAACATGATATCGATCGCTAATTGTCTTCAAGCTGCCATAATGATAAGTTCTAAAGGAGTGAGAGGGGAGGGAGGGGGGACTGTACTTTGTAGTAATGTTTCAGAACGCATATCCTTTTACTTATATAAATGTCCTAACAAACTTCTTTTGTCCATCGATCATAAACTTTTTTTATAAAGGAACTATTTATATTTAAGGTATGGATTAACAATAAAATAATAGGCGAGCCATTGAAATAATATATTTGGAATAAACACGAGATGAAAATATATATTTGACTGTTCCTTTAAGTGTCTTCTCTTCATAACATTATTTACAAAAATAAACGACAAGTTATGTAGTATTTACTATAAGAAATCCGCCATCCACGTATCCTCTTCCTCAACGAAAAAAGAGTGGGGTAGGGAAAGGGTGCATCATTGTGTGTACTGCTAGATATAGCGCTAGGTCCTTTTATGAGCCAAAAAAGATTTTGTAGACCTTAGTGTTTTGTTATTTTTGTTGTCCACGCGTAAGTCAATGCATATTGCTCTTTAAAAGGTGAAGGTCATAAACCACACGACTGCCACATGGTGACATTTTCAAACACAGCTGCATAGCGGATGCATGTGTTCTTACAAAGGGGAAAAGATGCCAAAACACTGTCACACTTCCTGTCCACTAGACAAACAAGGTGTCATAAATCTGCCAATTAGATTTATTAGTTGGGTGTCCGCTCATGTCTTAAAATTGGGGATTGAGTTAGAGTAATACTTTATGAAGGTATGAAATGGACCATGCGCATGAAGAAACATAATATAAATTTACAAAAAGATATACTTTAAATTAATACATTTCTATCCTTAAATGGGTACAAAAATTAAGTTCCCGGTAGGCCCCACTTTAGACCATAATTTGGCATAGAACATTTAAGCCATGAATGGGAAAATGGCGGGGTCATGAAATAAGCCGTAGCCAGGCTTGTAGCCCTTCATTCAAATAGTTGCAAGTCAAGTAAAGTCAAAAGTTTTATGCAGAATTTTAATCGCGGTTCAGATTAATCATATATACATAATAGAGCATTATGGGAACTATGCATTTAGAAATGGGAATTTTGACACCAATGTCCAAATTTACACCATTCTTTATTATAAGATGTTAACAATTAAGATTAGAAGCAATAGAAACTTTGCTTGACAAAAAGGCAAGATAAAATAAAATACATATCTATACCTCTGTAACTAAAGAAATGATGATGCTGATGACGGTGATGCTGCTAATGTTGCTTCTGCCGATAATGATGACGGTGATACCGATGTTGTTTATGATTATGATGAAAATGGTAATAACGGTTACGGTGATGTTAATGCTAATGACAATTATGATGTAGATTGTGACGGCGGTGCTGCTGCTGCTTCTGATGATGATGATGATTAGTGGCGATTATACAGGTAATATGGGATCATAATGATGATCAC
This sequence comes from Sinonovacula constricta, assembly GCA_007844125.1. Classification (NCBI taxonomy): domain Eukaryota; kingdom Metazoa; phylum Mollusca; class Bivalvia; order Cardiida; family Solecurtidae; genus Sinonovacula; species Sinonovacula constricta. The sequence goes on from CM017566.1 coordinate 42,116,040, forward strand.
GTAAATTTAATGGCGGTAATGATGATTATTTCTTTGATATTTATCATGTAAATGGACGTGATATAAGTTCGTTTTTACGATTGTTTTTCATTTAACTGTCATCGATGATTGTATACGTGCACAATTTTTGAAATCTATTGTTATTCAGACGTTGAACATTAGGATTATACCAGTCGTTGGCTCTGAGTGTCTGGGAGGATGTAATTGGTTCTTGATTGGGTTACACCTTGCAATTATGCATAGCATTGTTTGTTTGTTTTATGTTTAGTTGTTTTATGTTTTTGTGTTATATGAGATATTTAAATTCTTTTGGTTAACGTTTAATTTTATTAAGTAGCTTTAATTTGTATCACGCAATGCATTCTTTGTAAATGACAAATACTTTAAACACTATTCTCACAAAAAATGATAGGTGTAGTTAATCCGGGAACGGACCAGGCAGCTATCAAGTAATTAGCGAAAATTCAAACTCAGGCTGCGACATTGCGCGCGCATACGTGTAATGTCAGCTGTGTAAACACTATCTTCATATGCAAAACGATGAAGACTAAGAATGTCGATCCAATGCGGATGTTAAGCTTTTCATTGGAATTAAAATATCAGTTTCGACAGAAAAGCAATTTTATAGTTAAATTGTGTGTTTTATCGCGCGGAGTGATTTTTAGTGCAGTTTCTGTTTTGACGATACACAATGACTTGGACAACTTGTGCGGTTTCGGAACTGTAATGTACGAGTTTGATTAATATGATTTTTTGATAATAATTAAGATTTTTTTTGTTATTTCTTTCTGCAGATAACACAAAGTAGCACGTTTATGTTGATAAATTGAAACCAGTTATTGTGTTCATTTAAATTTATTTCGTACAAAGAAACAGTTGGAATGTTACTACAAATAATCAGATGACCTAGAAACGTTTTCTTAGTGACCTACGAAATCCATGTGACCCACTTCAAAACAGATCTAAGATTTCAAACTGGCAAACATTCTGGCCAAGTTTGGTGAAGATTGGGCCATTTATGTGGCCTCTAAGCTTTTTCCCAAGGTTTTTCTAAAGTTTGTTGAAGATTGGGCTATAAATGTGACCTCTTGTGTCTTCACATGTTTTTTGTAAGATGTGACCTAGTGACTTTTTGATCCCACATGACCCAGTTGCAAACTCATCCACGATTCTACGCAGGCAAACATCCTCACGAAGTTTGTTGAAGATTGGGCTAAACATGACATTGTGGCCTCTTCTGTGTTCACAAGCTTTTTCTAAGATTTGACCTAGTCGCCTACTTTTTGATCCCACATGACCCAGTTAGGAATTCATCCAATATTTCATGCAGGCACACAAGCTGATCCAGTTTGTGAAGACTTGGCTATAAATGTGGCCTCTAGTGTGTTCACAAGCTTTGGTTATATTTGACCTTTTGTCCCAGTTTTTGCCCCAGTTGAACTCATCCAAGATTTCTTGCAGACAAACCTTGACCAAACTGACCCCAAAGCGATCTTTCTTTTACCATAACAAAACTATAAAACAAAAACTTGTTGATAACTTCTCATTCTGATGGTGTCCACCTGAAGCAGGAATACTGCTGTCTTCACTGTGTATAAGCATGCTGTGAACACCTGGCAGGATAGTACATGCAGTCACATCATCTTGACACCAGGCAAAGGAATTGTGGAACTGCCCTAATATTTGCTTGAGGCTTAGCAAGGGAGCTATAAAACTACTATTTTTAATTTAGTATGTCACAGCCCAGGATTGAACCCAGGGCCTCCCGTACTTAAACCTACGCTCTACCAATTGCGCTACCAGGCCCGGTGACCTGACTGAATATATTTATGGGAAATGACAAATTATTGCTTACCTTTTTTTACTACTACGGAAACCCATACAAGATTTCCAGCGTCGGGCAGGCCATGGATTGACTGTAAGATAGTTCTCATCTTGTTCATTGAGGAGGTTGTTCTGTTCTTGAACGTTGTAGCGCTTGAAACTGCGAGATCCTCCTGGCATTGTCAGCTTTAAGAGGGTACCTGTCTTACTGTAGCATCACCACTCTCGAATAGCTATACATTAATTGGTTTAAAGCTTTCCAAACACTTAACTAATCAGTACATTACAGGTATAAAAGTTGTTTTTCTCGGTGATTTTTGTTTATTCCTTAATTGCTATAATTCCATGCACCTGAATCATTTTAAATGATATTCTTTCAAATATCAATTTTATTTCTTTGGTTAATACATCACAACATGTCTAAAAACTTTAGCAAAGTTACATTCTGCAACCTTGCATTACAGCTGTTAAAAGAACTAACTGACAAAACACTAATACAAGTACTCCATATTGTATACGTTATAGCTTACTAGCAAACTTAACACAAAGGCTTCACAGACACTAATAGGTTCTTTTACAAGGTTGATATGCCACAGTGGCTGAGCTCTACGACTCTTCACTGTAGACATAGTCATAAACTGTTCATTTCATGTAATTCAAGCTGTCATGAATGCCATTCCATCACAGTTCTGTACAGTAGGACAGTGATAGGGTCATGTACACTGAATGACAGCCCACTGAGGCTGTCTTCTACAACACTCAATCCTCATCAAATTATATTATCCTGACACAGTTTAAAGACATACCATCCATCTTTTAAAAAAGCACAGAAACTTCAGACACAGCTTTAAACCACCAGGTACCTGAAAAACTTGCTGTACACCCCGAGATTGTTTTTGGCTGACCAGGTCAAAGGTTCAAACTGCACAGACCCCTTGTACTGCAGGGAATGTAGCAGACTTCTTGTCTGCAAGATATCACAGCACCAGAAAAAATCCTGACAGGGAAGGTTTGTCTTCTCTCACTAACTGTTAATCAATGCTTCTCTCCTAATAGAATAGTCACAACAAATCCATAATGTGCCAATTAAGAAAACAGATATCTTTCAGCATTTCTATTCAATTTCCACCTGTAAGTTTATACTTTATGAGTCTAGCTGTATTAAAAAATGATGAATTCACAGAAATTCTTTACATAAATTCTTTTCTTTACAGAAAATTTACAACAAAAAAGAAAATCCTTCAAATGAAAAGAATGTCAATTTCTAAACCAAAATATATGTGTCATTGCTTTATTTACCTTTCATTTATGTAGATATAACTGCAAATTTTAGAAAATTAAAAGAAAATCACAAAAAGTACTCCAGTAGTAGATTACAATATTTCATTTATTGTTCTACGAAAATCCACTAATTGTGCTCCATCTGATCCATAACATTACCTTTACTGGTTGAAAAATAAATCCTGTTGAACAGAAATGAAATATAACTTGACAATGATATACTCTGACCAGCTACTAAATAGCATTATCATTTTAATGCAAAAATAATCCCATTTTTATTTCTTCTTGCAAAATTGACATTTTCTCTGTATGTAAGGCGGTGACTAAATAGGCAGAGTTGAAGGCCTCCATACATTTCATAAGACATCTGTTTTCTCCTTACTTGCTAGGTGCACTCTGATAGAAGCCCAGAACAAAGTGTAGACTCAACTCAGTCATCTACATGTGACACACTGATACAAGCTCAGAACAAAGTGTAGACTCAACTCAGTCATCTACATGTGACACACTGATACAAGCCCAGAACAAAGTGTAGACTCAACTCAGTCATCTACATGTGAGACACTGATACAAGCCCAGAACAAAGTGTAGACTCAACTCAGTCATCTACATGTGACACTCTGATACAAGCCTAGAACAAAGTGTAGACTCAACTCAGTCATCTACATGTGACACTCTGATACAAGCCCAGAACAAAGTGTAGACTCAACTCAGTCATCTACATGTGACACACTGATACAAGCCCAGAACAAAGTGTAGACTCAACTCAGTCATCTACATGTGACACACTGATACAAGCCAAGAACAAAGTGTAGACTCAACTCAGTCATCTACATGTGACACTCTGATACAAGCCCAGAACAAAGTGTAGACTCAACTCAGTCATCTACATGTGACACACTGATACAAGCTCAGAACAAAGTGTAGACTCAACTCAGTCATCTACATGTGACACACTGATACAAGCCCAGAACAAAGTGTAGACTCAACTCAGTCATCTACATGTGAGACACTGATACAAGCCCAGAACAAAGTGTAGACTCAACTCAGTCATCTACATGTGACACTCTGATACAAGCCTAGAACAAAGTGTAGACTCAACTCAGTCATCTACATGTGACACTCTGATACAAGCCCAGAACAAAGTGTAGACTCAACTCAGTCATCTACATGTGACACACTGATACAAGCCCAGAACAAAGTGTAGACTCAACTCAGTCATCTACATGTGACACACTGATACAAGCCAAGAACAAAGTGTAGACTCAACTCAGTCATCTACATGTGACACTCTGATACAAGCCCAGAACAAAGTGTAGACTCAACTCAGTCATCTACATGTGACACTCTGATACAAGCCCAGAACAAAGTGTAGACTCAACTCAGTCATCTACATGTGACACACTGATACAAGCCCAGAACAAAGTGTAGACTCAACTCAGTCATCTACATGTGACACACTGATACAAGCCCAGAACAAAGTGTAGACTCAACTCAGTCATCTACATGTGACACTCTGATACAAGCCTAGAACAAAGTGTAGACTCAACTCAGTCATCTACATGTGACACTCTGATACAAGCCCAGAACAAAGTGTAGACTCAACTCAGTGATCTACATGTGACACACTGATACAAGCCCAGAACAAAGTGTAGACTCAACTCAGTCATCTACATGTGACACTCTGATACAAGCCCAGAACAAAGTGTAGACTCAACTCAGTCATCTACATGTGACACTCTGATACAAGCCCAGAACAAAGTGTAGACTCAACTCAGTCATCACCATGTGACACTCTGATACAAGCCCAGAACAAAGTGTAGACTCAACTCAGTCATCTACATGTGACACTCTGATACAAGCCCAGAACAAAGTGTAGACTCAACTCAGTCATCTACATGTGACACTCTGATAGAAGCCCAGAACAAAGTGTAGACTCAACTCAGTCATCTACATGTGACACACTGATACAAGCCCAGAACAAAGTGTAGACTCAACTCAGTCATCTACATGTGACACACTGATACAAGCCCAGAACAAAGTGTAGACTCAACTCAGTCATCTACATGTGACACACTGATACAAGCCCAGAACAAAGTGTAGACTCAACTCAGTCATCTACATGTGACACTCTGATACAAGCCCAGAACAAAGTGTAGACTCAACTCAGTCATCTACATGTGACACACTGATACAAGCCCAGAACAAAGTGTAGACTCAACTCAGTCATCTACATGTGATGCACTGATACAAGCCCAGAACAAAGTGTAGACTCAACTCAGTCATCTACATGTGACACACTGATACAAGCCCAGAACAAAGTGTAGACTCAACTCAGTCATCTACATGTGACACACTGATACAAGCCCAGAACAAAGTGTAGACTCAACTCAGTCATCTACATGTGACACTCTGATACAAGCCCAGAACAAAGTGTAGACTAAACTCAGTCATCTACATGTGACACACTGATACAAGCCCAGAACAAAGTTAAGTCTCAACTCAGTCATCTACATGTGACACACTGATACAAGCCCAGAACAAAGTGTAGACTCAACTCAGTCATCTACATGTGGCACTCTGATACAAGCCCAGAACAAAGTGTAGACTCAACTCAGTCATCTACATGTGACACACTGATACAAGCCCAGAACAAAGTGTAGACTCAACTCAGTCATCTACATGTGGCACTCTGATACAAGCCCAGAACAAAGTGTAGACTCAACTCAGTCATCTACATGTGACACTCTGATACAAGCCCAGAACAAAGTGTAGACTCAACTCAGTCATCTACATGTGACACACTGATACAAGCCCAGAACAAAGTGTAGACTAAACTCAGTCATCTACATGTGACACTCTGATACAAGCCCAGAACAAAGTGTAGACTCGACTCAGTCATCTACATGTGACACACTGATACAAGCCCAGAACAAAGTGTAGACTCAACTCAGTCATCTACATGTGACACACTGATACAAGCCCAGAACAAAGTGTAGACTCAACTCAGTCATCTACATGTGACACACTGATACAAGCCCAGAACAAAGTGTAGACTCAACTCAGTCATCTACATGTGACACACTGATACAAGCCCAGAACAAAGTGTAGACTCAACTCAGTCATCTACATGTGACACTCTGATACAAGCCCAGAACAAAGTGTAGACTCAACTCAGTCATCTACATGTGACACTCTGATACAAGCCCAGAACAAGGTGTAGACTCAACTCAGTCATCTACATGTGACACACTGATACAAGCCCAGAACAAAGTGTAGACTCAACTCAGTCATCTACATGTGACACTCTGATACAAGCCCAGAACAAAGTGTAGACTCAACTCAGTCATCTACATGTGACACTCTGATACAAGCCCAGAACAAAGTGTAGACTCAACTCAGTCATCTACATGTGACACACTGATACAAGCCCAGAACAAAGTGTAGACTAAACTCAGTCATCTACATGTGACACACTGATACAAGCCCAGAACAAAGTGTAGACTCAACTCAGTCATCTACATGTGGCACTCTGATACAAGCCCAGAACAAAGTGTAGACTCAACTCAGTCATCTACATGTGACACTCTGAAACAAGCCCAGAACAAAGTGTAGACTCAACTCAGTCATCTACATGCAACACTCTGATACAAGCCCAGAACAAAGTGTAGACTCAACTCAATCATCTACATGCGACACTCTGATACAAGCCCAGAACAAAGTGTAGACTCAACTCAGTCATCTACATGTGACACACTGATACAAGCCCAGAACAAAGTGTAGACTCAACTCAGTCATCTACATGTGACACTCTGATACAAGCCCAGAACAAAGTGTAGACTCAACTCAGTCATCTACATGTGACACTCTGATACAAGCCCAGAACAAAGTGTAGACTCAACTCAGTCATCTACATGTGACACTCTGATACAAGCCTAGAACAAAGTGTAGACTCAACTCAGTCATCTACATGTGACACTCTGATACAAGCCCAGAACAAAGTGTAGACTCAACTCAGTCATCTACATGTGACACACTGATACAAGCCCAGCACAAAGTGTAGACTCAACTCAGTCATCTACATGTGACACTCTGATACAAGCCCAGAACAAGGTGTAGACTCAACTCAGTCATCTACATGTGACACACTGATACAAGCCCAGAACAAAGTGTAGACTCAACTCAGTCATCTACATGTGACACTCTGATACAAGCCCAGAACAAAGTGTAGACTCAACTCAGTTATCTACATGTGACACACTGATACAAGCCCAGAACAAAGTGTAGACTCAACTCAGTCATCTACATGTGACACACTGATATAAGCCCAGAACAAAGTGTAGACTCAACTCAGTCATCTACATGTGACACACTGATACAAGCCCAGAACAAAGTGTAGACTCAACTCAGTCATCTACATGTGACACTCTGATACAAGGCCAGAACAAAGTGTAGACTCAACTCAGTCATCTACATGTGGCACTCTGATACAAGCCCAGAACAAAGTGTAGACTCAACTCAGTCATCTACATGTGACACTCTTATACAAGCCCAGAACAAAGTGTAGACTCAACTCAGTCATCTACATGTGACACACTGATACAAGCCCAGAACAAAGTGTAGACTCAACTCAGTCATCTACATGTGACACTCTGAAACAAGCCCAGAACAAAGTGTAGACTCAACTCAGTCATCTACATGTGACACACTGATACAAGCCCAGAACAAAGTGTAGACTCAACTCAGTCATCTACATGTGACACTCTGATACAAGCCCAGAACAAAGTGTAGACTCAACTCAGTCATCTACATGTGACACTCTGATACAAGCCCAGAACAAAGTGTAGACTCAACTCAGTCATCTACATGTGACACACTGATACAAGCCCAGAACAAAGTGTAGACTCAACTCAGTCATCTACATGTGAGACACTGATACAAGCCCAGAACAAAGTGTAGACTCAACTCAGTCATCTACATGTGACACTCTGATACAAGCCCAGAACAAAGTGTAGACTCAACTCAGTCATCTACATGTGACACACTGATACAAGCCCAGAACAAAGTGTAGACTCAACTCAGTCATCTACATGTGACACACTGATACAAGCCCAGAACAAAGTGTAGACTCAACTCAGTCATCTACATGTGACACTCTGATACAAGCCTAGAACAAAGTGTAGACTCAACTCAGTCATCTACATGTGACACTCTGATACAAGCCCAGAACAAAGTGTAGATTCAACTCAGTCATCTACATGTGACACACTGATACAAGCCCAGAACAAAGTGTAGACTCAACTCAGTCATCTACATGTGACACACTGATACAAGCCCAGAACAAAGTGTAGACTCAACTCAGTCATCTACATGTGACACACTGATACAAGCCTAGAACAAAGTGTAGACTCAACTCAGTCATCTACATGTGACACACTGATACAAGCCCAGAACAAAGTGTAGATTCAACTCAGTCATCTACATGTGACACACTGATACAAGCCAAGAACAAAGTGTAGACTCAACTCAGTCATCTACATGTGACACACTGATACAAGCCCAGAACAAAGTGTAGACTCAACTCAGTCATCTACATGTGACACTCTGATACAAGCCCAGAACAAAGTGTAGACTCAACTCAGTCATCTACATGTGACACACTGATACAAGCCCAGAACAAAGTGTAGACTCAACTCAGTCATCTACATGTGACACACTGATACAAGCCAAGAACAAAGTGTAGACTCAACTCAGTCATCTACATGTGACACTCTGATACAAGCCCAGAACAAAGTGTAGACTCAACTCAGTCATCTACATGTGACACTCTGATACAAGCCCAGAACAAAGTGTAGACTCAACTCAGTCATCTACATGTGACACTCTAATAGAAGCCAGGAACAAAGTGTAGACTCAACTCAGTCATCTACATGTGACACACTGATACAAGCCCAGAACAAAGTGTAGACTCAACTCAGTCATCTACATGTGACACTCTGATACAAGCCCAGAACAAAGTGTAGACTCAACTCAGTCATCTACATGTGACACTCTGATACAAGCCTAGAACAAAGTGTAGACTCAACTCAGTCATCTACATGTGACACACTGATACAAGCCCAGAACAAAGTGTAGACTCAACTCAGTCATCTACATGTGACACTCTGATACAAGCCCAGAACAAAGTGTAGACTCAACTCAGTCATCTACATGTGACACACTGATACAAGCCCAGAACAAAGTGTAGACTCAACTCAGTCATCTACATGTGACACTCTGATACAAGCCCAGAACAAAGTGTAGACTCAACTCAGTCATCTACATGTGACACTCTGATACAAGCCCAGAACAAAGTGTAGACTCAACTCAGTCATCTACATGTGACACACTGATACAAGCCCAGAACAAAGTGTAGACTCAACTCAGTCATCTACATGTGACACACTGAACAATCCCAGAACAAAGTGTAGACTAACTAAGTCATCTACATGTGACACTTGATACAAGCCTAGAACAAAGTGTAGACTCAACTCAGTCATCTACATGTGACACAATGATACAAGCCAAAGAACAAAGTGTAGACTCAACTCAGTCATCTACATGTGACACTCTGATACAAGCCCAGAACAAAGTGTAGACTCAACTCAGTCATCTACATGTGACACACTGATACAAGCCCAGAACAAAGTGTAGACTCAACTCAGTCATCTACATGTGACACTCTGATACAAGCCTAGAACAAAGTGTAGACTCAACTCAGTCATCTACATGTGACACTCTAATAGAAGCCAAGAACAAAGTGTAGACTCAACTCAGTCATCTACATGTGACACACTGATACAAGCCAGAACAAAGTGTAGACTCAACTCAGTCATCTACATGTGACACTCTGATACAAGCCCAGAACAAAGTGTAGACTCAACTCAGTCATTTACATGTGACACTCTGATACAAGCCCAGAACAAAGTGTAGACTCAACTCAGTCATCTACATGTGACACACTGATACAAGCCCAGAACAAAGTGTAGACTCAACTCAGTCATCTACATGTGACACTCTGATACAAGCCTAGAACAAAGTGTAGACTCAACTCAGTCATCTACATGTGACACACTGATTTAAGCCCAGAACAAAGTGTAGACTCAACTCAGTCATCTACATGTGACACTCTGATACAAGCCCAGAACAAAGTGTAGACTCAACTCAGTCATCTACATGTGACATACTGATACAAGCCCAGAACAAAGTGTAGACTCAACTCAGTCATCTACATGTGACAAATGAGGACTGGGTATAAGAGCCTGCACTAATTGCTGCAGTCTCTAGCAACATGTAATATGTCAAATCACTTTAAAAGAAGTAGTACTATTCACTGCTACAGTTTAAGGATCTACCTCAGACAATAATGTAAAGCTTTAGAATCCAGTCAGAAACAATTCCTGATTAGAATCAGACACCCTTCACTATACCACACTGTGACATTTAACATTAATTTATAACAATTAGAAAACTGAGGCAATATTGTTATAACCTTTAACAATAAATGATCTATTGGGTAATGAGGATGGCAAATAAGCAGCCAAGAAAACTATAAACTAGCACAAGCAATTATTATAAAATTGAAGTTGCACAAATGTTGAAAAAGAAACAGAATTTAAAATAATTTTATTGGCAGGGTTGTCTGTTTCAATCTGTAGCTTTTCTAAATCAACATCAGCTGTTAATACATTTTTTGTTTATAATTTCCACTTACTTTACTTTCTAAAAAGGTAGTTTAATACAATACTAGTCACTATCTACTGAATGAGACATTTAACTAACACAAAACCAGCAGCAAAGCAAATTTCTCCCCCTAACATGCTTATCCACTGGTACTAAATATACACTGATATTTCCCACAGCTTGACATTACCCGTCAGATGATGCCTACATAATTAAACTAAATATAAACACTAACACAATGAAGCCATATTCAATCTTACAGAAACCAGTACAAACTTCCAACTGGGATCACTGTTGTACTGTGGCCCCTGTTCTCTCTAAAATGTATCAATCTTACAGAAACCAGTACAAACTTCCAACTGGGATCACTGTTGTACTGTGGCCCCTGTTCTCTCTAAAATGTATCAATCTTACAGAAACCAGTACAAACTTCCAACTGGGATCACTGTTGTACTGTGGCCCCTGTTCTCTCTAAAATGTATCAATCTTACAGAAACCAGTACAAACTTCCAACTGGGATCACTGTTGTACTGTGGCCCCTGTTCTCTCTAAAATGTATCAATCTTACAGAAACCAGTACAAACTTCCAACTGGGATCACTGTTGTACTGTGGCCCCTGTTCTCTCTAAAATGTATCAATCTTACAGAAACCAGTACAAACTTCCAACTGGGATCACTGTTGTACTGTGGCCCCTGTTCTCTCTAAAATGTATCAATCTTACAGAAACCAGTACAAACTTCCAACTGGGATCACTGTTGTACTGTGGCCCCTGTTCTCTCTAAAATGTATCAATCTTACAGAAACCAGTACAAACTTCCAACTGGGATCACTGTTGTACTGTGGCCCCTGTTCTCTCTAAAATGTCACTGCTTCAGATCAAGGGGAGGATTTCAACATTTATTGTTTGTGTGTATTAGTTTGTTCTGTAAACCATATAATATTGAACTCATAGGAAATGTTCCAATAAGATGCTGCAGCACAGTGAAGTTTGATAGGATTAATAGGCTGTATCTATAACTTACAGGTTAACACCATTGTTTCTACCTAAATCTACAATATCATCTTAATTTGTAGATGAGACATTTTGGAATATCATCTGACACTTTATGTTCACTCTTATTACATCTGAACCAAGAAACTTATTCTAAATTAAAAGAGAAGACCTTATTTTTTAACATCTTAAACACTTTCATGATAAAATTAAATTTTATATTAGAACTTAGTAACATTAATGTGACCTTTCCACACTTTTGCGTGTATGTTATATATCAAGAAAATTAATAAATATTAAGTCCTTTATAGCACAATTACAGAACATTCAATTAACAACCTATTGTGACTGCAAAAAAACACACAAAGAAGGCACACACTTGAAACTAGAAGAAAAAACTGAGAAAAAAAAAAAAAATATTATTATATATATATTTTCCCCTCACATGCCAGTCATGACGTTATTGCCATGTCCCTATAACATAATCAATACCAACAATAATAACAAAATAATCCACAGATATTCTTGCATCACTCTGTTTCACTTATCCCTTGCAAAGTATCCTGCTGATTGGCTTTTACTGCTACCCATGTTAAGACCTCTGGCATACAGTGGTAGGAGAAACTGCAAATTTCAGTCAAAATGAGGTAGGAAATGTGTTTCCTAGCGATATCAAATAATCAGTGGACACATCTTATGTATATGTTAGATTTCCAAAAGATTAAATTACCAATAAAGCATCTGGCAAGGGACTACACTTTCACCATAAAATTGGACTCAGCATCCCTATCTCCCTTGATAAAGTATAAGGGTTGTGAACATTCCAGCTATGGTAAGCTCCCTTGGTAAACTTTACTCATTTAATCTATTTTCTTTTATTTTTGCTTGGTATTGTTTACATTCCTACATTGCAGGCACAATGGTTACCTTTCTTGATAAGATATAGACAAGGACTTGGAAGAACCAGGCTTTTCTCCCAGAATCAGTTTTGGACACAGGGATATAAGCCAGTCAAAATCAATTATTATTTTTCTTATTTAGGTACAAAATAATGAAAACAACTGGGGGGTGGGATTTTGTACATTACCTGTTTTTAACAATAACACAGGGTTTCAGAACCATGTCTCAAGTTGCAAAAAAGATACGAGGGAAATTTATAAAATATATTGCTAAATTGATGAAAATAATTGCATACCCTTGTGATCTGCAGATGCAGAAACCACTATGTATATCAAAAAATATTTTATAATTTTTGTAGTTTTTATTTTGGCTCAAAAATGTTGCTGTTGCAAACATTACGCGAGATATCAGTGGAACCAATGGATGCTCCCTGGGGAACTAAATGATAGCTTAGTAAACACAAACTGTCACTTGTTACTTTGCTTATATTATATGCAGATCTCCACTGATTCTTATAATACTTTTGTTGAATGTAGCATATGGTTTTTAAAAAGTTTATATCTTTTGCCCACGTCGCCATATTTTTTACCAATCAATTTTTTTAACTCTCTTAATAGAGTGACATGCAAGAGACTGATATACCAGATATCCAGTCTATAAGATCTTGTAGTTTCTGGTGAGAAGACTTTCAAATTATTTTTTTATACATGTATGCAACACAATCTGTGATGAGTTACCTTGACAAAAGTGGGTTTTATATACTTTCTAAAACTGCATTTATTCCTCATTTCAAAACTGGTTATATTTTCAAAATATTTGGAAAAATGCCATAGTTATAACAATTTTTATGACACCCCTTTTTAAGCATAAAACAACAAACAACAAAGATAATTTAAACTGTACAATTGTATGTTTACTTTGAAGTATATCATTATATGAAATAAACAATAAATACCTACTCTTTGACAATGACAAATATATACAATTCCTTAACAAATATATGATTTATTGTACATTCTTAAATTGAAAATGGTTACCATGGCAACCATGAAAATGTGTATTTTATAGTCACAAAGATACCTTTTGTATGTGTAACTAGTGATAACATATTACCTTTGTAGTTTGTGATGTACATAAGCCAAAATAGCTAATTTTTAACAGTCATATACAAAATAGCAATAACTAATCAGTTTATAGGACATACAGAATACTGTTCACTTCATAATTCTGACATCTTGTTTTGCTTAAAAGATGGCATGATTAATTTACAGAGGTAAAGGCTACTCTAATCTTAATACTAGTGTAATCTTCTCATCTAAAGTCATTTAAAAATATATAATTGACAGCTTACTTGTATTTAAAAGGCAAGTAAAAACTATGATCTGAAATAGAAAGATTTATACTGTAAAATGTATCTGATGAACACTAAGTTATTCATGTTCATAGTATACATACAACAATAGTTGAAAAAGTTCTGTATGTTTATAGTTTTTAGAGATAATAATGTTTTATTGACACATGATTTATTTTGTCATGGCCAAGAGGGTAGAGTTACTGGTTTGTATTTCTTAACCTCACACAGAATGAGTTGGAGCCCTGATCAGGGTGTGGAGATTTTCTACTACCTTGTGGTGCACCAGCGCTTCTACATTTTGTTGTGTTTTCTTTCTACAGATCACAGACAGATCAAGTTCCTTGAACAATCTTGATAGAAGGCTATGCAAGGAACATGTATTCTAAAAACAAGGCTCTAGGTCTTGTAGTTTCTGACAAAAAGATTTTCTCAATTTTGCTAGATAGCCTTTAAATGGAAAATGGCATGTCCCTGATGGCCATGTTTTCTGATGGCTGAGAATTCTGTAAACAATCTGGGGCCATCATTTTTTTTAAAGAAAAATGAGCTGATAACATGCAAATCTGCATTTATTAGTGAAGCCTCCCATAAAGTATCATTGAATTCCAACTGGTGCTTGCTGAGAAATAACCCTATGTCATAGTGTAAAGAAATTATAAAGTGCAATAACTTATATAAAATCATTGAAAGAGAATGAGCTGACAATATGCACATTACATTTTTTTGTTATACAGAGGGGTGAACTGACAGACAGATGGATGAATGGACAACCAGATGGATGTACAGAGGAGAGAACAGAGGAATAGATGGATGGATGGATGGATGCACAGATGGATGTAAAGAGGGGCATACAGGGACAGACAGATGGATGGACAAATGGATGTACAGAGGGGCAAAGAGATGAAGGATTGATGGATGGACAATCAGATGGATGTATACAGGGGCAAACAGAGAGACAGATGGATGGATGGACAGCCAGATAGATGAATATACATAGGGGCAAACAGAGGGACATATCGATTTATTTGTGACTTTATCCCCAGCAATCTTTCATATTATTTGTATTAAAAATATCCTATTATTGTCCATTAATTGCTGACATCTTTTATAATAGCAAGCTGCACTGTTAAAGTCAGCATACCTGTAGTTATTAACAAGAGAGATGGGAGTTGATGAGAAATAACCCTGAGAAACAGTTCTATGTCATAGTGTAAAGAAATTAAAAAGGGCAATAACTTATATAACATCAATGAAAGAGAATGAGCTGACAATATGCAAATTTTATTTTTTTGGTGAAGCTTCCAATAAAGTATTACTCAATTCAAACTAGTGGTTGCTGAGAGTTAGTCCGATCAAAAGTGGGATGGACAGATGGATGGATGGACAGCCAGATGGATGTACAGAGGAGCGAACAGAGGGACAGATGGAAGGATGGATAGCCAGATGGATGTACAGAGGTGTGAACAGAGGGACAGATGGAAGGATGGACAGCCAGATGGATGTACAGAGGTGTGAACAGAGGGACAGATGGAAGGATGGATAGCCAGATGGATGTACAGAGGTGTGAACAGAGGGACAGATGGAAGGATGGATAGCCAGATGGATGTACATAGGTGTGAACAGAGGGACAGATGGTTGGATGGACAGATGGATGTAAAGAGGAGCAAACAGAGGGACAGATGGTTGGATAGCCAGATGGATGTACAGAGGAGCGAACAGAGGGACAGATGGAAGGATGGATAGCCAGATGGATGTACAGAGGTGTGAACAGAGGGACAGATGGAAGGATGGATAGCCAGACGGATGTACAGAGGTGTGAACAGAGGGACAGATGGAAGGATGGATAGCCAGATGGATGTACAGAGGTGTGAACAGAGGGACAGATGGAAGGATGGACAGCCAGATGGATGTACAGAGGTGTGAACAGAGGGACAGATGGTTGGATGGATAGCCAGATGGATGTACAGAGGTGTGAACAGAGGGACAGATGGTTGGATGGATAGCCAGATGGATGTACAGAGGTGTGAACAGAGGGACAGATGGAAGGATGGATAGCCAGATGGATGTACAGAGGTGTGAACAGAGGGACAGATGGTTGGATGGACAGATGGATGTAAAGAGGAACATAAGGACAGATGTATGGACAGATGTATGAACAGAGGGGCAAAAGATGGACAGATGGAAGGGATTGGGATTTGCCGGCATTTTGCCAACGCTCTACCACCTGAGCTATTACTGCTGGTAGATACAGACGGATGGACATCCAGATGGATGTACATAGGGGCGAACAGGGGGACAGATGGATGGATAACCAGATGGATGTGCTGAAAGACCCACGGGTGGAAGGACAGATTAATGTATGGAGGGACATAGGGACAGATGGATGGACAGCCAGATGGAAGTACACAGGGGTGAAACAGAGAGACAGATGGATGGATGGATAGCCAGATTGATGTACACAGGGGTAAACAGATGGACAGATGGATGACAGCTAGATGGATGTACATCGGGGTGAACAGAGGGACAGATGGATGGATGAATAGCCAGATTGATGTACACAGGGGTGAACAGATGGTCAGATGGATGACAGCTAGATGGATGTACATCGGGGTGAACAGAGGGATAGATGGATGGACAGCCAGATGGATAAACAAAGGGCAAACAGAGAAACAGACTTCTGGATGGGCAGCCAGATGGATGTACAGACAGGTGAATGGATGGACAGATGGATGGACATCCAGATGGATGTTCACAGGGAAAAACAGAGGGACATATGGATGGATAGACAGATGAATGTACAGAGGGGTGAACAGAGGGACAGATGGATGAATGGACAGATGAATGTACAGAGGGGCAAACAGAGGCACAGATGGATGGTCAGCCAGATGGATGTACACAGGGAAAACAGAGGGACAGATGGATGGATAGACAGATGAATGTACAGAGGGGTGAACAGAGGGACAGACAGATGAATGGACAGATGAATGTACAGAGGGGCAAACAGAGGCTCAGATGGATGGATAGACAGATGGATGTACACAGGGAAAAACAGAGGGACAGATGGATGGATAGACAGATAGATGTACAGAGGGGTGAACAGAGGCTCAGATGGATGAATGGACAGATGCTTGTTTCAACTAAATATTATCTTAAGTTTTGGCAAATTGAATGATTCCACTTGTAAGGGAAAGTAAATGTCAAATGACACCAAAAGAGCTAAATGTCAGTACTTGATATCACATAATTAATCACTATAAACTTACCATTGGGCAATGTTTCTAACATGTTTCATAATTGTGGAATTACATGCTCTCATTAAGTGAGTTTATTTTCATGGCCCATTATTAGACAAGAGGGCCCTGATGGCTCCTAAGCACTTATCTGAGGACACAGGCTTGTAGGAGCTTGTATCTGGTGTCAAGTAACTTGCTTTAAGAGTTATTTACTTTAGAAATCTTGAGACTGGACCATAAGAGTGGCCTCTGGGATGATCACAACATTTTCTACCATTTGACCTAGTTGCCTACTTTCTAACACCATGTGTCCCAGTTACAAACTCATTAAAGATTTATGTAGACAAACAATCTGACCAAGTAAAGACTTGGCCATAAATGTGGCATCTAGTATGTTCAAAAGGTTTTTCTAAGATCTGACCTAGTGCCGAAGCTTTTAATGCCAGATGACCCAGTTAAGTATTTATCCAAGATTTTTGCAGACTAACATTTTGACCAAGTTTGGTGAAGACTGAATAAAAACTGTAGCCTCCAGTGTGTTCACAAGCAAATTGTTGATGCCGCAAGATGCATGGACAAAGTCGTATCAATAAAGGTCACACTGAGTATGTTGAGCTACAAAATTAATATCTTCTAAAATATAATATTTAAATATAATATCAAAATAGAACATTGCAAAACATTATAGCAAAACACAAAGGAAAACAAAAATATGTCAATAATCTTAAGTTTTTCTCTTCTATCTTACTAAGGTTGCCACAAAAAATTTTAAGCATTCCATGTTACATTGCAATACACATAGAGCATATTGCAATATGTACCACAATATATGGCCATATTGCTTTTTAATTCACAGTTCTTTCAGAATTATCAGTAAGCTAGGCCATATTGTTTACAATTTGCAATGGTTATGTTTGATAAACGTGTTGAACTTTAGGAATAATGTTCCAAACCTTGTGAAATGTTACCCTTGAATCATCACCATGGTCAAAACATGGTTGACTATGCTGTTTGTTCTGACTTTTACTCTGATCTCCCATAACTATGATTGGCAATGACTTGACTATGGTCTGACTGTGTTAAAAAGACATATTATCTATATCACGAAATACTGTCAATCTTAAATATTTACTACATTAGTTAATAAATAATGCATTGTATTACAAGTGTCTGGTACCTTTCTATGCAGTAATTTTAGATGGAATTGCCCAGGTCCATGAAACAAGATTATAATGGTCCTGACTTTAAAACATGGTTGACCATGGTCACCTGGGCAACAATAAACATCAGCATGAAACCTGTGGCTAACCATGTTTACAAAACTAATTATCTTTAAAATATGGTCGGCACTGCCAAAGAATCCACTTCAGATTACACTTTCAGTCTTTTATCAGTGATCACTTTCATTAATATGAGCATTTCTGCAAAAATGCCCAAACTGGTGGCAACAGCCAAATTAAAAAATAGTGGCAGCAACCTAATTATCAGACGCAAAATATCAACAAAAGCCCCTATGTTGATTATATACGACAGTACACTATTGCCTTTACTAAATATCACATAATGCAGGTATAACAGGATACAGTACGACAGTACACTATTGCCTTTACTCAATATCGCATAATGCAGGTATAACAGGATACAGTATGACAGTACACTATTGCCTTTACTCAATATCACATAATGCAGGTATAACAGGATACAGTATGACAGTACACTATTGCCTTTACTAAATATCACATAATGCAGGTATAACAGGATACAGTACGACAGTACACTATTGCCTTTACTCAATATCGCATAATGCAGGTATAACAGGATACAGTACGACAGTACACTATTGCCTTTACTCAATATCGCATAATGCAGGTATAACAGGATACAGCAACAGCCCTAGATCTTCCTATTCTTATTTCTCTTATATGGTACCAGGAAATACAGAAGGTAATAACATTTCAATACATGTATAAATGTACAATTAGAAATATTAAACCTCACAACACCCTGCTGACATTGCAGACACATTAAGTGACAGTATTTTCACAATATCTTTTCATTAATCCCTAGCCAAGACACCAAACTGATGTTAATTGTACAAGAACAGGACATGGTCCTATATTTTAAAACACAGACTCTGGTAGACTGTAGACTTGTTACATGAAATGTCACATTTAATATCAGCATTATCTCAGGAAAAATTGGCTGGGAAGGTCAAAAGGCTTATAGATCAAACTCCACACAAAATAAATATCAAACAGCACCCTGAACACAAAGTTACAATATCAAACTGCACTAGAATCAATATCAAGCACCTAGTAGGCTAATATTAAAAAAACAAAAGATCACATTATACAAACCTGAAGAAATATAACAAATTAAAATAGTGCAGTATATAGTATAAAGTATGCATTATAAGAAAGTATTAATTCAAAAGATATTGGAAAATAAGAAAATCATCATCTGAAGAGAAAAGGCATACAAATACAGGAATAAAATATGAAAATGTGTCACTCAATAAATAAATGCTAATAATTCAAGAGGGCCATAATGACTTTTAATTGCTCACAGGCATCAGTACACAGGCTTTTAGTAGATTCTTATCTGGCATCAAGTAATTAAAAGTTATTTACTTTAGAAAACTTTGGTGAAGACCTTATGTGAGGCCTCTGGGGTGATCACATTGTCTAGTATTTGACCTAGTTACCTACTTTTTGACCCCACTGAACCAGTTCCAAACTCATTAAAGATTTTATGCAGGCAAACATTCTGAACAGGTTTAGTGAAAACTGGGCTATAAATGTGGCCTCTAGTTTGTTCACAAGTTTTTTCTAATAATTGATCTAGGTGACCTACTTTTTGACCCCACCTGACCCAGTTAAAGACTCGTATAAGATTTATGCAGTCAAATATTCTGGCCAAGTTTGTTGAGATCACATGCAAACTGTTGATGCTGCATGAAGCATGGCTGACGTCAAGTTTAAATAAAATATCTTAATAAATAAAATACAATTCAGACAGGAAAAAGAAGAAAATCTGTAACAAATAAATGGTAAACTTACTTGTAACTCTTTAACGTCAGAGAGGAGTCGCATCTGAAAATAGACAAAACAAATCATTCAACGTGGGTAATAGTGAACTTAGACTGTAAATAACCAACTATGAATTGCTGCTATGGCTAGTGCCACTCTGGTTTCTGATGCTTACGCTGCTGCTGCAAAACAATTCCTAAGTTAGGAAAGTAATTGTGTAATAATTGTGGTGATTAAAAAATAACAGTCCTGATTGTACCTCCATAAAATGAACATCAAAGGGTACCCTATTCATAAACAATGTATTCATTATGTGTGGTATGACAACAATGGACATCCAAGGATTAGAAAACCTCACAATGGTTTTTTTGCATTAAACTGAGTTAAAATTATGTCTGACCAATTGGAATATAGGGCAAGCATCATTTGCAAAGCCCTCTACCAAACTTATCACTACTAACAGGTGATTGTGCAAACTATTTAACCCAGGAATTTCAAAGGTACCAAAGGTATTATACATTATGGGAACCAATACAAAGTCATTTGTATTCAACAAAAACTACAACAGATCTTTCAAAATCTTTGGTGTATTCCATACAGGGGGCCACAGCTTGATGCAGATTTTCCTAACTCAGAAACAACTTTGTACCACATTTGCTTCAGAATCATTAAAGCCTTACCATATTTGCTCCAGTACCATTAAAACCTGACCAATATATACTCCAGTATCATTAAAGCCAGTACCATTAAAGCCTGTTAATATTTACTCCAGTATCATCAAAGCCTGATAATATTTGCTCAAGTATCAGTAAAGCCTGACCATATATACTCCAGTTTCATTAAAGCCAGTATTATTTAAGCCTGACCGTATTGCTCCAGTATCATTTAAGCCAGTATCATTAAAGCCTGACCATATTTACTCCAATGTCATTAAAGCCTGGCCATACTTAGACTAGTATCATTAAAGCCTGGCCATATTTGCTCTAGTATCATTAAAGCCTGGCCATATTTGCTCTAGTATCATTTAAGCCAGCATCATTAAAGCCTGACCATACTTACACCAGTATCATTAAAGCCTGACCACATTTGCTCCAGTAACATTAAAGCCTGGCCATATTTACTCCAGTATCATTAAAGCCTGACCAAATTTACACCAGTATCATTTAAGCCTCACCATATGTACTCCAGTATCATTAAAGCCAGTATCATTAAAGCCTGACCATATTTACTCCAGTATCATTAAAGCCTGACCATATTTACTCCAGTATCATTAAAGCCTGACCATATTTGCTCCAGTATCATTAAAGCCGAACATATTTACACCAGTATCATTAAAGCCTGATCGTATTGCTCCAGTATCATTAAAGCCTGATCGTATTGCTCCAGTATCATTAAAGCCTGACCATTTTTGCTCCAGTATCATTAAAGCCTGACCGTATTGCTCCAGTATCATTAAAGCCTGACCATATTTGCTCCAGTATCATTAAAGCCTGACAAAATGAACTCCAGTATCATTAAAGCCTGGCCAGATTTTGTTTTTTGTTCATCCCCATGCACCATAGAAGCAGAGATATAGGAGACAACACAACTCAAAAGATTAGTAAAAGAAGGCAAAGGAGATATATATACCTGTGTTTGACAATTACAAAGGATATGTCACATTCCCTATAGAGTAAGGATATTATTTACATCTTTTAAATTATCTGAAGAGAGAGAGGGGGCTTGTGATTTCATTGTTTTTATAGGTATTATTTAACAACACGTAGTTTGTTCATAGTTATTAATTACAATGCTTTTTTTTTAAATATATGTTGCATTGTTGATACTGTAGCTAATAGAAGTATAGAATAGTGTTTGTATTAAAATACGGAGATTAAGTCTCCTTCTTTTCTCTTTGGTTCGCCATTTTTGTGGAAATGTGTCGCCGAGATGGATTTAAATCGGCTGTGTGTTAATGCTTGCTGTTTGAATTGTGTCATTGAGGGGGGTTTTGCAGGGATTTTCCATGTTTTCACTGATATAACCTGATGCCTTCTTATGGATGTGACTGTACATAATGGTAAAGGTGGTTTTCTGTTTACTACATGGCGACCTTCACCTTCTACTATTTGTTTTCCCACGGTGTTTGGGAAAAACAGGCAAGTATTTTAAAATATTCTATTTATATTAAATTTCTTCATTTCTTGCCTATTTATTATGTAAATAAATCATAGGTCTTTATTATAAATACTAGTATAATATTTGAAATACATTCTTTTTGTATATAGTCAATTTTTAATATATAAAAAGTGTTAAGAGATTCTAATTTGATCCTTGTTCTTGTAGGAATTATGTATTATTGTTGATGCATGGTTATTTCCATTTTAGTGGCCTATTTCTTATTCTTACCCGCATCGTGGGGAGTTCATGGCCTTTATAAGTAAAGGAGAACCTATATAAGGGATTTATAGAGAAGTTATGGGTATGTATATTCCACATTTTGATTACCATACATTTCTTGGGTAGAACCACCGTCATTTTTGAAGATTTGTTTTTGGAATGGTATAGACAGGTTAATACATGGATATTATTCTTTTATTTTATCAGTTCTTTCTTTTTATCCATGTACACCTTAGAGTAGAGTAGAGAATTTTAATAATAGATAAGACAACACGATAGAAGAGACAGAACAGGGCTGAGACTTAAACCAAATTTTGACAATTGCATAAAGCGTTGGTAGTCTTCGGCCCTGGGAAGTAGTTACCATTAGCCTGGAGTATATAATTTTTAAAACATTATAATGCGTTTCATTTTTGGCTATTTTCTACAGTTGTGCCATGAACTCCCACACGATGCTGTCATTTATTGTTGATGTAAGGCACCCGGTTTTCATCGGACGGTGAACCGAGTTACGATTTGGGTTCCTTGAAGAGGTTATCTTATCCAGGGCCCCTATCATCCTCCCCCTGTCATGCCTTCTCAATTTTGGATACCGCCCCCCCCCCTCTGTGGGATGCACAGTATAATTTTAATCTTTTTGTAGAAGTATATTCACCTTCTGCCGAACAGGCCCTACTAACTTCCACCAGCCCCGCATCCATCTACTTGTGGATACGGGGCTGATGGCCGATCTGGGCAAGCCGAGCCTTAAATAGGTCTAAAAATACATGGTAGCATAATGCCCATCAGGCCCTACCAACCATCCCCGGCCCCATCTAAGGACCTCTATCATCCCAGGGTCGGGGGTTGGTCCGGGCAAGCCGGGTAACTATATGTTCTTAATGTATCACCATGGTCCAGAGAATGCATAGTATCACATGCCCATCAGGCCCTACCAACCATCCCCGGCCCCATCTATGGACCTCTATCATCCCAGGGTCGGGGGTCGGTGCGGGCAAGCCGGGTTACTATGTGGCACTAATGCTTCATCATGGTGTACATCCCGCTGGGGCGCTCATATTATTCTGTGTTTTGGTATAGATGAATTTACCAAAGAAGCCCTTGTTGGAAGAGCCACCCTCATATTTATACTATTAAAAGAAGAGGGATGGCTCCCCAGTTCGATTCTGGGAGGGGCTGGTATTATATCCGTTTATCCCAGACTAGGGTTTATTTGTTTTATTTAAAACTGGATAACAAATAATAAAAGGGTTATCTTCTAATATGCTATGACATTAAATTCATTATAAAAGTTGGTAATGTGCTTTATATTAAAAGCTGCAAGTCGTATAGCTTGTACCATCAAGGTGTATCATTGGATTTCATTGATTATTATATTTTGAGAAGGCATGATGGCGGGGTGGTCGGACTTTTTTTGTTTTGTTTTTATTTTGTTATATCATTTGCTTTGTTTTCAGATTTTTGTTGACATCTGGGTGTTGTGAATAAATTCTCCCAGAGCCTTAAATATGGTTGCTTCTAGTTGTTTGGGTGGGTAGAGGATATCTGCCTTGTTAAATACCAAATATTCCGAAAGTAAAACTTGTTCTAATTTTATCCTCTCCCCCCTGTGGTCCTCGCATTGTAGCAGCAGGTGTTTGTCGTCACGCCGTACCCCGCACGAGGAACAATCTGGATGAAGGTTTAAGACATATTGGCCGGTACTGCCAGGTAAAAGAGTTGTGCCCAATCTTAATCTTGTTATACTACGTTCAATCCGAAAGTTACTTGAGTAAATTAGTGGGCGTTTTAGTGATGGTGTTTTTGACAGTCCATCAATGATTTTGTCATTAATAATTTTACAATGTTGTTCCCATTTACTTAATAAGTTTTTCCTTGATATTGAATAGATTTCAGTTGGTGCGAGGCCAGTGTGACATCCCACCTGCAAAATGCTCAGACCGGCTTTGGCAGCCCCGTCAGCCCTTTCATTTCCCGAGATCCCTACATGTGCTGGACACCATGTTATCGAGACTATATGGCCTTTCTCCATACACTGGTTTGCTACAATTTTGATTTGATTGAGGAGGTCAGACCTGGATCTGGTTTTATTATTTTCTATGGAGATAAGTGATCCTAAAGAGTCCGAAAGAATAACAGATCTTGTTTTTTCTTGTTTGTTTATCCAGCTCAAGGCCTGTAGGATGCCATTCATTTCCGCCGTATAGATGTAAGTTTTGTCTGATATTCTTTCTAAAAATGTTAGATCGATTGAAGGAATGACAAAAGCGGAAGCCACCCTACCCTTTTGGGGGTCTTTACTTCCATCTGTATATATTTTAACCCAGTTTTTATATTTACTGTCCAAAAGCTCCAGTGTTAGCGCCTTGATTTTATTAGGGCAGTCATTTTTATTGAACAGTTTTGTAAGACTTAGGTCAATCTCGAGTTTTTCCAGGGTCCGCGGTTCCACCTCGGCCGGGCCCAACGTCGCCACGCCGCTCTCTTCGACACCGCAGGCTTCCACCAGGTTTTGGATATAAGCTCCAAAAGGAAGTGAGGGTGTCTTTTCTGATCCCCTCCTTGGTGTTTTGTAAAAGTAGCCGGTGCCGAAGATTTGGTTCACAGGGTTGTCCGATGGGGCTTCTAGTGTGCTACAAGCTTTTTCTAAGATTTGTTGACCCCACGTGACCCAGTTATAAAATCATCCAAGATTTAATGCAGGCATACATTCTGATGAAGTTTGGTGAAGATTGGGCTATAAATGGGGCCTCTAGTGTGTTCACAAGCTTATTCTAAAATTTGACCTAGTGACCCACCTTTTGACCCCACCTGACCCAATAACAAACTCATCCAAGATTTAGAGCAGACAAACATTCTGACCATGTTTAATGAAGATTGGGCTATAAATATGGTCTCTAGTGTGTTCAGAAGTTTTTCCTAAAATTTGACCTAGTGACCTACTTTTGAATCCAGGTGACCCAATAATGAACTAATCCAAGATTTCATGCAGGCAAACATTCTGACCAAGTTTGATGAATATTAGATAAAAACTATGGCCTCTAGCATTTTCACAAGCTAAAATTTTGACGCCACTTGAGGAACGACAGACGATGGACGTAGGACAACAGACAAAGCAGTATCAGAAAAGCTCACCTTGAGCACAATATGCTCAGGTGAGCTAAAAAGAAAAAAAGAAAAGCATTTAAGTTTGATGTATATATGAACTATGGGGCACAGCAGAAGTGAAATGAAAATAATCACATTGTTCCTTATTCCTGACCAATACAACAATACAGGAAAAATAATTAAGCATTGCAATCTTTAAGCAAAGTAAAAGGTGTGTTCCTAAAGTTCCTGGACAGCCCCATTATTTTTATATTTGTTTCAATTTCTATCAATATTATAGCAAATTAAAGCCTATGTTAGTACTTTTTGACAAAGTAAATTATATTACCCTATCTTAGCCGAGTGCGATCCATCTAGTTTCCATAGCAACATACATGTACCCCTCTAACTATGCATCACTTTGTTAGCATTGTTCAATGATTCCTAATAATTCCTCAATTGATTGCTTTGCCAACATCAAAAACGCGCAAAAATTATGGCTCAGATAAACATGACGTCATAGCATATTATCTAATGTCATTTAGTAAGTTGTTTAGCAGTTAAAGCAAAAGCAGAAATTAACTTAGCTGACATATCATGTCTACAATGTTAAAACTGGAACAGCGATGCGTCATCAAATTTTCTGTGTAGTTTAAGCATTCATGGTTCATTGCATTTCTCAAGAACAGATGAGACAGTTAAATAATATAAGTTTCTTTGTTGTTTTAATAAAATGATCCAAGACATGATTGAAAGTATAACTTATTATCATATAAGATTTCAAAAAATGTAAATGGTACCTTCCACCAGGTAAAGTTGTATTAAACCATCATCAAAGTGTATTAAAGATAGGTACTATAGATTCAGAGAGTAATTATGTTTTTCATGAATTCAAAACTTTAAAAATAAAAAATAAAGTGTTTTGGTAAAGATTTAAACCAGCAAAACAAAACAAAACAATAAGGACAAGTACCTAACCACTAGACCAGACCATGGTTGTATTATTTGTTTGTTAGGTTTTTCATCCAATCAACAGTTCTTTATTTGATTGGAGACAGTGTCTACTAGAAGCTGTCTTCACTATATACACACCTGGAATGAAACCACAACCCGTCACATTATCCTGACCCCTGGCAAATCAATTATGAAACTACCCTTCTAATTATTTGCTTGAGCATAAACAAGGGAACTGTAACACTACCATATATAAGGACTTTGGTACATGTGTGTCGAGGCCAGGGATTGAACCCCTTGTGGCCTCACCTCGAGCCAGGCTGTTCCAATTAGGTAATACCAGGTTATAGTCTACTTTCAAGCTACTGCTCATTCAGCCGACTTAACAGTTTACCCCTTGTTCATTGGGTGTATAGTCATATTACTGACCCAAATAACCCTTGCAGGTACCCATTTATACACCTGGGTTGAATGGAACAATTCAAGGTAAATTTCTTGCTCAAGGAAATTAGCGGTGACCTTACAGGGGTTCGAACCACAGATGCCATGTTCAGGAGTCATGCATTCTCCCACTGGGCTATTCTGCTCCTAAATTAAGCTATCCAGTTTCCTAACAACATACAGATGAAGCTGGATTGTCCTGGTTTTCTGCAGGTAAGAAGGTATGTCATGCCAACAGAGTTTAGCAAAAACTGAGTCATAAATCTTAAGTGTTCACAAAGTTTTTCTAAAATTTGACCAAAGACCTACTTCTTGACCTGACATGACCCCATAAAGAATTCATCCAAAATGTCATGCAAGCAAATGTTCTGGCCCAGTATGGTTAAGATTTTATAAAAACTAGCCTTGAAAATGTCCTCAAGCAAATCTTGACGCTGTACGACAACGACGGACGAAAGGATCTCACAAAAGCGGAGCACGTTCTACTCAGGTGAGCTAAAAAGGTTGCATACATTACTAAGAATCTGCAGCTGTTTGGCAGAGTCTTGTTTAACAAAATAAGAAACAGAGTATGCTGCTGTGAACAATGCAGCTTGTAATTGTAGAGGCAGCAGACAACAAGTCAAAAAGCAAAGTAGCAGATAGTCAAGTTCCCATCAGAGTTATGGTTCATAGCTCTCACATTTTATTGTAATAAATTGACACTGTGAGAGTTTAGTTCTCTGAACAGTCATTTTCTTGTTTTAAGTGCATGTTCTTTGCAGTGCCTAATATGGCTCACATCCAAGCTCTTTCTTTTAACAACATAGAGCTGAAGCAGGACTATTCTAGAATGTTCCTTTCTATAGGAGCAGAAATGGTTTCTATAAGAGCACATTGACAAAAACAAAAATAAACCACAGGAGACCAATCATTTCTGTGAAAGTGGGAAGAAATACCAATAAATTCTATGTCTACAAGCTCCAACACTGTGTAACATAAAAGCTTTCTTGTTGTTATCTTGATATTGGAAATCTACAATGGCTGTGACAAAAACCTTCAAAAGTTGGAACACCAAAAATCAAGCATTCATGAGGTTCTTTATGATGCCTCAAAGCATGTTTAACTTGTTGGGAAATGTAATCAGTGTGCTATTCTTGGAATTGAGAGTGGCTATAAATGGTGTACAAGAAAAGTTGTTGATCCGAAGCATCAAAGGCGACGCAAAAACTGGGTAAACCAATATGGGAGCAAGTAACATATCAGAAAAGTTATTGTTTTTATTTGAAAGTTTTCAGGAAACTATAATTGTCCAGAAAAAAAAATACTGTTAATTCCTGAGACCACAGAATGATTTAACACAAAATAAAAAGCAAACAAGACACCATTTACTAGGGTTTATATTTTATTTAGGTGTTATCAATGCTTGGTTGGTGTGATGAACGCTTCATTTATGAACATCCTAACCGTTAATAAGATCTTATGAAAATGTGTCATAACGGGTCTAGGATTTGATTTTGGAACCATTCGATCTGAAGACCCTATTCTCTTTACCAAGAACACATCCTGTATATTATATAAAGGCTTTCTTGGGATATTGCACTTTTCAATTATCCAAGCTAATTGATCATCAGATCCATAAGATCCTATTAAAAGCTTGTTATGACAGGGCTAGGGCTGGAATTTGAGATCCTTCAAACGAGTCAAAAAATATAATTTCATGACCACAGTCCACTTCAGAGATAAAATAAAAGCATTCCTGCATGATGCCAACACTGAAAATGCTATTTTTAGATCTGAGCGGATCTTACAAAAATATTTTATATATATACTGCAAGCATCTTTAATTGTTACATAAACATTGCATCTAAAGCCAGATTTTACCCTGCATACTCAATGTATCGTTCTGAACAAACTTTTCTGGCTACGGACTGTTTTGTGGCTAACAGATAATCTCAATTTGTAAACATGCAGTCCAAACATTTCAAACAGCATTCCTATCTACTTTCGTAAGTAAGGGCATATAGAGTCTTCAAGTACATCAAATTTTTAGAATTTTAATAACAAAAAGATAATAAGACAAAATCTCTTATTTTCTACCATGGTTTGCAAGTTACAGACACACAAAAATAAAAATAAAAATAAATAAGTAGAACTAATGGCATTTACTGAATTAGAGCCCATATTTTATCAGGGTAAGACAATCTGCTAAACAGACATTCCCCCAAGTGCAAATTTTAGTGAGCATTCGATATAAAGGTGTCTCGCTCAAGCGTATCGCCAATAATTACAGTTTTCCTATGGATGTCACTAATTTTGAATACTGCCAAAGGCATGTAAAATTTTTTGGATTTTCATCCGAATATAGCATTGTTTCTTATAATTTTTATCTTTTGTTTACGGCTAACATTTCATAGTATTGATGAATTATTGCCCTTTGTTCTCACTCAGTAAATGGCTCAGGAATATAGAATAAATGAATAAAAGTTCATAAAACATTTAAATAAGGTCATTTAACATTTCAATACACAGTGTGCTTTATGCATGGATCAATAAAAGAAAGTTCAGTATCAAGCTGATACTGTATTTTATATTCAGAATAATGATGAAACTGAATCTATGTTCAATAAAATGATGATATTGTATATATATTCAATATAATGATGGTATTGTAAAAATGTTCAATACAATATTGATACTGTATATATAAACACAGTATCATTGTATTCAACATCTATACACTATCATCATAATATTGAACATATATATAAATTTGGATATTGTATAAATTTTCAATATAATGATACTGTATATATGTTTGTTTTAAAGATGAGATTGTATATATATGTTAATACAATGAAAATACTGTATATATGTTCAAGATAATGATGACACTATATAAATGTTGTACATGTATATTTTTGGGTTATTAAACACTGCTATGTCCAATACAGAAATATATTTGGATAAGTGCCCAGCTTGAAAAACAATACTAGACGAGCTTGTCAGATGAGTCCAATGTGGTCACACTTCTCAATATACTTCCATATTGGACACTGAAGTGTAAAATGATCATTTTTATTCTATATCCTTTTTGGCTATTTCTATATCCATTTAAAGCTATGTACAGGATGACCACCTAGTGCAAATCGACTGCATTTATTGGTACAAAAAATGGATATACAAAAAAATGATAATAATGTATGTATGTTTAATATAATAATGCTACTGTATCTATGTTCACTATAATGATACTGTGTCTGTGTTCAATAAAATGATACTGTATCTATGTTCAATATAAAAATACTGTATCTATGTTCAATATAATGATTATACTGTATCTATGTTCAACATAATGATGATATTGTATCTGTGTTCAATATAATAATGGTACTGGATTTATGTTCAATATAATGATGATACTGTATCTATATGTTCAATGTAATGATTATACTGTATCTGTGTTAAATATAATAATGATCCCCCCCCTGCGAAATAGAATCCGAGTTAAGTTGGAAAAGCTCGTAAAATCATGGATTCCAAGTTAATCCATGTTTACTTACTTAGACAAACTTGGAATATCTCGGACTTCGACTATTGAACCAAATTCCAAATAAATCCAAGTTATTCCGAGATAGCCAGTATTCAGAATATCATGGATTTTCTCGGACTTCTAGTCGAAGTTGGAAAAGGTTGGATTTACTCGGACTTTTAGGTTGGCTCCATAAACTATAAGTTGGAAAAACTAAGAAAAACTCAGACTTTTAAAACTCAACTAGGAAAAATTGGGAAAATCTTAGACTTTAGGCTTGAGCTGAAAATTGATTTTCATATTGTTAAAGTCCAAGAAATTCCAACTTCTGAAAAACTCAGACTTTTGGCACTCAACTCGGAAATACTGGGAACAACCTGGACTTTACCCTAGGGCTTAAAACCACATGCTAATTATAAAAGTCTAAGAATTTCCGACTTTATCCAACTGTGTTAGGCGAATTTACCTTACCAGGCTATTTGACTTTAAAGTTTCACAAAGTGGCCAATCATTAGTTTTTACTAATTTGTCACCTAAGTGGTTTTTTTTTTTAAACATATATTTTTACAGGAGCTCCAGACTCGTGACCTTCCGTTTATTTTGTTTTGCCATGTGTTTTGTTCCGGACATGATAAGATGAATTTATTCCCAATTCATATTAAGCAGGTATTTTTTTTACTTTGATCACTTAAATATGAATATTTGTGATTTGCCACTTCGTGAAAACATTGACGATTATATCGAACACAACAGTGATATCTAAATGAGTCTGCACTAATAATCAAGCCAACTCTTATTCAATAGATGCAATTAATTGCACTGTGCTGATTCAACACAGGCACAATGTGGCTTTATTTATCTGTGACCAGTATCTTGTCTATCATATCAGTGTAAGGGATTTCACTTTTTAATATCTGTGACAACTAAGCTAGATGTCTGAAAATAAGGACAACCACTCACAACATGATTGAACTGCAAACTTTACATAATATTCCGCATGTAAAATCCTGAAGGTGATAAAGAATAAAAACAAAGCATCACAGAAATAATCACCAAAAGACTTCAAGTTTGAGTAATGCAATTTATTCTCAGAAAATATTTTCATTTGATGCAAAAATACAGTCAGAAAGTGTCGAAACAAAGCTTAACAAAAATATTGACTAATGAATTTTGCAAACCTGAACTTTTCCATCTTATTTTGTCTGTGTCATTAATCCCCCCCCCCCCCCCCCAATATAACTAGCACAGTAATACAAGGTTCTACTTATTAAGGAAAACCCACAGCTGGTGAGATCTCGTAGGTTATAGATATGGACAAGATGGTGTCTTCCATGCATACTTGCAATAAAATCTTTATTTCATCCCACACCAAAACGCTTGTGACAAGTTTGCGAAAGCTTGCCGCAATCTTAATAAGATTGCATTTCTTAAATATTATGGTTGTGGATGCGAGCACGCTTGCTTGCTTGGAAATTAAGGTTGTGGTTAGGTTTTGTTCGCACACTTCTCGCAAGCTTAAATACCATTAAGATTGCGAGAATCTTGCGGCCTTGCAAGCTTGTAATCTTCTATTCCATTGAAGATTGCGATAAGCTTGCCGTCTTGCAAGCTTAAAATTAATTAAATTTAATATTAGGATTGCAGATAGGTTGTGGTCTTGCAAGCATAAAACTATTCCAAGACATTAAGAAATTTATTTTGTATTTCTTTAAATAAATAACATTTGAAAGAGAACTTTGCATGACCAGTTCAAACAAAGATTCTGGTCAAGTTCTGTGAAGATTAGGCCCCCAAAAAGTCTTGTTCTCAAGGGTGTTCTCAAGGTTTTTATAGATTTGACTAAGTCACCTACTTTTTGATCATGTGACCTATTTACTAACTCATCCAAGATTTCATACAGACAAACATTTAATGACATTCTGACCAGCGTCCAGGTTAAGATTGGATCAAAACGGTAGCCTTTAAAGTGTTTACGAGCAAATTGTTGATGCAGCTAGATGGACAGTTGGTTATGAGAAATGCTCGCCTGAATGTGACATAAAAAAGCTCCAAATACTAATTGCCAATTTTTTTAACTTTATTTTGTCATTATTTATTATTAAACAGAGATCACACATCCATATACAAAACAGTCCCAGACTTACTCTCCCTAGAAAGTAATTTGGTAACAATACTTTACTCCTGTCTTGAGTTCTTTTTAGAAAATCCAAAAATATATTTTATAACTTGTCTTGACGACAATTGATCCCTAAAGCAATTCTAAACATATTCTTCCCATGAGATAGGTAGTTACCTACTTAACTTGTTCAATCCTCAAAAAAGAAGATAATGAACAGGAACAAAATAAAATGTATTTAGTAACAGTGACTCAGTCCATCAAACTAATGGACAACAAAAACAATTCCAAACTTAGGTATCCCATAAACGACCTAACTACCAAATTTGATATCAATATCTACATCTGATATCAATATCTAAATCCTGACTAGACATGGAAAGCAAACTGCTATTTTGATTTACAGTGACCTTGACCTGACTGATCTCAAAAGCAATATTTAACTATGTTATCATTTAAGACAGCTACAAAACATTTGGTAATAATAGCTCATTAAAAAAAAAATGATCCAATTCCAAAGAAGTCAGTTTTTTTATAACTTTTTTGTTGTTGTCTTTCGAAAACCTGGTCAAGTAGATCTACAGTCTAATATCTAATATGACAACAAAATTACAGAACAGACAGTAGGGTATCATGTTAAAACCACTCTAATTTTATTGGGAATGTGAATAAACACCATTTAATAATAAAAGTTTGAAAGTCGATTTTACGGTGTTTCAGTAAAAGTCAATCGTAACTTTCGAAAAATAACCGAAGAAATCGCCGGGGGGTCCCGATTTACAATAGCACATGGCAGTCTACACTTCCAGCCGCGACAATTTTCAACGAAATGCAAAAAATGTGATGAAAAAGATGAAAAAATTGACTTTCCGTCACTGGACTACTAGGCAGAGGTGAGACATTGATCTACTTAAACAAGTATAAGAAGTACCACATTTTAAATCAGGTTTTCTGAATGTAGTAAGTTTAGTACATTAACGGTTTAGGCTCCGGGAATAGTCGTACCACTACAATCTCGTACTGTTACAATTTCGTACCGAATTGGGAATAGTCGTACCACATACCGGTATAAGATAAATGCGTAAATGTTTAGATTGTATGTAACAACTTAAAGGATTTTATCTGCACTTAATTTTTTAAACATGTATTGATGGAAAGTGATACTTTTTTTGTAATATTGTAGTTGTTTAGATCGACGCTGTTGATTTTTTTGTTCATTTTTTCATTTTACGCACTCATCATAAATATATTCAATGTGCTTTGAAACATGTAAAACATATTTTCTGTAAGACATTTACCCTATCATCCAATCAGTCAGCTACTTCCCACTAAGTAATCAGCACCCAGCTCAGCAGCCATTGAGCCAGATAAATAATAAGTTGGTTAAAACCCACTGAACTGGCTACCACCCACTCCTTTGACTACTACCCACTGAACTGGCTACCACCCACTCCTTTGACTACTACCCACTGAACTGGCTACCACCCACTCCTTTGACTACTACCCACTCAGTCATGAACAGCCAACTCAGTCATTAACTACTCACTCAGTATGCTGAGGCAGCCACAATGTGTTTAGGTAACAAAATGAAAAACAAACTTGAATAGCCACATTTTATCTGATAAAGCATACAAGACCAACTAATTGTCTATCAGGTGCCAGTAATGTTAACAAGGGCAGGCAAACAGGGGAGATCACTGTGAAGACGCAAGTCCTATAACTGGAGGGGCAGTAGTCTCAAAACTGTTCTAAACCTTCCACAACCATTAATACCAGGCAAAGCAAAGACTTCCTGACAAAACGAAGGAAGCAAAGTGCTGTATGCAGGAAACATTAGATGGGTAGTACATAAAAATATCACAGCAATAAGTGTGGTGTAATACCAATCTATGTTGAAGCACTTTTATTTATAAAACTGATTCATCTTTATTCCAATATTCTTATTTAATGTAAACTATAAATTTATAAGGACAGACTTCATAACACAAAAATAATAACTCGTTACGTTTTTGCCACAGCTATCATTTCTCACTTTTGACATGCTAAGCAATGCTGACTGGTGAAGCAGTTCCCTAAATGTCTATCAAAGCACTTTCTGCTGGTAAAAATTCCTTATGATCATTAAAACAAGAAACACACCACTATGCCAACAAGAAAGATCACTGATGTTTTGACATCCATGTTATTTTATAAGAGATACTGTTCTACAGAGTGGCACCATTAGTTCTATTTTGGAATGTATACTCTCATTAAGGATAGTTCAATGAAAATTATGTGTCTCATCAGATGATTAAAACAGTGTGTAAAAAGGCTGCATAACACAATATATTACCCAAGATTTATATACACACAAATACACTAAAAATAACGATAGGAAATTTATGAATGGGTCCTATAACAACAATCTGCATGAAACTTCTTACCACATTACTTGCCCTTTACCTATTCAAAAACAAATAGGACTAAATCCATTCTGCCTTCATTAATAACTGATCAACATTTCATATTTTTCTAAAAAACTAATAATACATTTAAAAATTCATTAACCAATGGGTTGTTTTTACCCTCAAAATAAGTGTTTCTTTTTTGTTTTATGCCCTAATCTGCTGCTAAAAAGCTGGCCACACAAACATGCCCAGTTATTATATGTGATTCTAAATACAATCCATCAGACTTGCCTAGTTATTACAGGTAAGTCCAAATGCCATCCCTCAGACATATACAGTTATTACATGTGATTCCAAATACAATCCCTCAGACATGCTCAGTTTTTACATGTGATTCTAAATACCATCCCTCTGACTTGCCCAGTTATACATGTGTTTCCAAATGCCATCCCTCTGACTTGCCCGGTTATTACATGTGATTCTAAATACCATCCCTCAGACTTGCTCAGTCATTACAAGTAATTTCAAATGCCATCCCTCAGACATGCCCAGTTATTACATGTAATTCCAAATGCCATCCCTCAGACATGCCCAGTTATTACATGTGATTCTAGATACCATCCCTCAGACATGTCCAGTTATACATGTGATTCCAAATGCCATCCCTCTGACTTGCCCAGTCATTACAAGTAATTTCAAATGCCATCCCTTAGACATGCCCAGTTATTACATGTAATACCAAATGCCATCTCTCAGACATGCTCAGTTATTACATGTGATTCTAAATGCCATCCCTCAGACATGCCCAGTTATTACATGTGATTCTAAATGCCATCCCTCAGACATGCTCAGTTATACATGTAATACCAAATGCTATCCCTCAGACATGCCCAGTTATTACATGTAATTCCAAATGCTATCCCTCAGACATGCCCAGTTATTACATGTAATTCCAAATGCTATCCCTCAGACATGCTCAGTTTTTATATGTGATTCCAAATACCATTCCTCAGACATATCCAGTTATTAAATTTGATTCAAAATGACATCCCTCTGACTTGCCCAGTTATTACAAGTAATTCCAAATGCCATCCCTCAGACATGCCCAGTTATACATGTAATACCAAATGCCATCCCTAAGACATGCCCAGTTATTACATGTAATTCCAAATGCTATCCCTCAGACATGCCCAGTTATTACATGTAATTCCAAATGCTATCCCTCAGACATGCCCAGTTATTACATGTAATTCCAAATGCTATCCCTCAGACATGCCCAGTTATTACATGTGATTCTAAATACCATCCCTCAGACATGCCCAGTTATACATGTAATACCAAATGCCATCCCTCAGACATGCCCAGTTATTACATGTAATTCCAAATGCTATCCCTTAGACATGCCAAGTTATCACATGTAATTCCAAATGCTATCCCTCAGACATGCTCAGTTTTTACATGTGATTCTAAATACCATTCCTCAGACATATCCAGTTATTAAATTTGATTCCAAATGCCATCCATCTGACTTGCCCAGTTATTACAAGTAATTCCAAATGCCATCCCTCAGACATACCCAGTTATTACATGTAATTCCAAAATGCCATCCCTCAGACATATCCAGTTATTACATGTAATTCTAAATGCCATCCCCTTGACTTGCCCAGTTATTACATGTAATTCCAAATGCCATCCCTCAGACATGCTCAGTTATTACATGTAATTCCAAATGACATCCCTCAGACATGCTCAGTTATTACATAGAATGCCAAATGCCATCCCTCAGACATGCTCAGTTGTTACATGTAATTCCAAATGCCATCCCTCAGACATGCTCAGTTATTACATGTTACTCTAAATGCCATCCCTCAGACATGCCCAGTTATTACATGTGTTTCCAAATGCCATCCCTCAGACTTGCCCGGTTATTACATGTGATTCTAAATACCATCCCTCAGACTTGCTCAGTCATTACAAGTAATTTCAAATGCCATCCCTCAGACATGCCCAGTTATTACATGTAATTCCAAATGCCATCCCTCAGACATGCCCAGTTATTACATGTGATTCTAAATACCATCCCTCAGACATGTCCAGTTATACATGTGATTCCAAATGCCATCCCTCTGACTTGCCCAGTCATTACAAGTAATTTCAAATGCCATCCCTTAGACATGCCCAGTTATTACATGTAATACCAAATGCCATCTCTCAGACATGCTCAGTTATTACATGTGATTCTAAATGCCATCCCTCAGACATGCCCAGTTATTACATGTGATTCTAAATGCCATCCCTCAGACATGCTCAGTTATACATGTAATACCAAATGCTATCCCTCAGACATGCCCAGTTATTACATGTAATTCCAAATGCTATCCCTCAGACATGCCCAGTTATTACATGTAATTCCAAATGCTATCCCTCAGACATGCTCAGTTTTTATATGTGATTCCAAATACCATTCCTCAGACATATCCAGTTATTAAATTTGATTCAAAATGACATCCCTCTGACTTGCCCAGTTATTACAAGTAATTCCAAATGCCATCCCTCAGACATGCCCAGTTATACATGTAATACCAAATGCCATCCCTAAGACATGCCCAGTTATTACATGTAATTCCAAATGCTATCCCTCAGACATGCCCAGTTATTACATGTAATTCCAAATGCTATCCCTCAGACATGCCCAGTTATTACATGTAATTCCAAATGCTATCCCTCAGACATGCCCAGTTATTACATGTGATTCTAAATACCATCCCTCAGACATGCCCAGTTATACATGTAATACCAAATGCCATCCCTCAGACATGCCCAGTTATTACATGTAATTCCAAATGCTATCCCTTAGACATGCCAAGTTATTACATGTAATTCCAAATGCTATCCCTCAGACATGCTCAGTTTTTACATGTGATTCTAAATACCATTCCTCAGACATATCCAGTTATTAAATTTGATTCCAAATGCCATCCATCTGACTTGCCCAGTTATTACAAGTAATTCCAAATGCCATCCCTCAGACATACCCAGTTATTACATGTAATTCCAAAATGCCATCCCTCAGACATATCCAGTTATTACATGTAATTCTAAATGCCATCCCCTTGACTTGCCCAGTTATTACATGTAATTCCAAATGCCATCCCTCAGACATGCTCAGTTATTACATGTAATTCCAAATGACATCCCTCAGACATGCTCAGTTATTACATAGAATGCCAAATGCCATCCCTCAGACATGCTCAGTTGTTACATGTAATTCCAAATGCCATCCCTCAGACATGCTCAGTTATTACATGTTACTCTAAATGCCATCCCTCAGACATGCCCAGTTATTACATGTAATTCCAAATGTTATCCCTCAGACATGCTCAGTTATTACATGTGATTCTAAGTACCATCCCTCAGACATGCCCAGTTATTACATTTAATTCCAAATGCCATCCCTCAGACATGCTCAGTTATTACATGTAATTCCAAATGCCATCCCTCAGACATGCCCAGTTATTACATGTAACTCCAAATGCCATCCCTCAGACATGCCCAGTTATTACATGTAATTCCAAATGCCATCCCTCACACATGCTCAGTTATTACATAAAATTCCAAATGCCATCCCTCAGACATGCCCAGTTATTACATGTAATTCCAAATGCCATCCCTCAGACATGCCCAGTTATTACAGAAAATTCCAAATGCCATCCCTCAGACATGCTCAGTTATTACATGTAATTCCAAATGACATCCCTCAGACATGCTCAGTTATTACATGTAATTCCAAATGCCATCCCTCAGACATGCCCAGTTATTACATGTAATTCCAAATGCCATCCCTCAGACATGCTCAGTTATTACATGTAATTCCAAATGCCATCCCTCAGACATGCCCAGTTATTACATGTAATTCCAAATGCCATCCCTCAGACATGCTCAGTTGTTACATGTAATTCCAAATGCCATCCCTCAGACATGCTCAGTTATTACATGTAATTCCAAATGCCATCCCTCAGACATGCTCAGTTGTTACATGTAATTCCAAATGCTATCCCTCAGACATGCCCAGTTATTACATGTAATTCCAAATGCCATCCCTC
Source organism: Sinonovacula constricta (assembly GCA_007844125.1). Lineage (NCBI taxonomy): Eukaryota > Metazoa > Mollusca > Bivalvia > Cardiida > Solecurtidae > Sinonovacula > Sinonovacula constricta. The sequence continues at coordinate 42,155,353 of CM017566.1, forward strand.
AGACATGCCCAGTTATTACATGTAATTCCAAATGCCATCCCTCAGACATGCTCAGTTGTTACATGTAATTCCAAATGCCATCCCTCAGACATGCTCAGTTATTACATGTAATTCCAAATGCCATCCCTCAGACATGCTCAGTTATTACATGTAATTCCAAATGCCATCCCTCAGACATGCTTTGTTATTACATGTCATTCCAAATGCCATCCCTCAGACATGCTCAGTTATTACATGTAATTCTAAATGCCATCCCTCAGACATGCCCAGTTATTACATGTAATTCCAAATGCCATCCCTCAGACATGCTCAGTTATTACATGTGATTCTAAATGCCATCCCTCAGACATGCCCAGTTATTACATGTAATTCCAAATGCCATCCCTCAGACATGCTCAGTTATTACATAAAATTCCAAATGCCATCCCTCAGACATGCTCAGTTATTACATGTAATTCCAAATGCCATCCCTCAGACATGCTCAGTTATTACATGTGATTCCAAATGCCATCCCTCTGACTTGCCCAGTTATTACATGTAATTCTAAATACCATCCCTGAGAGTGTCTTCTTGAACTGCTCTTTTGCATACTTAGAAATAGTCTAAGAGTAGGCTCAAACTATTATCAACCTTATGTAAAAACTAATTGAAAAGAGAGATATTTTTGTTGTCAGGTGTTGAGGTTGATAGTAGTTTGAGCATGTTCTTAGACTATTTCAGAGTTCCTCACTTGGACATTATCAATGTATATATATATGATAGCAAGAAATATCTTAAAAAAGATATGCTGTATTGGTGAGGCTTTTGTGAACAGAATTAATATACGGTTTATATTTATTTTAAAAAAATGCAAGAACTACTGCACAGCGATTATATTTCTTTTTAATATATCTGTAATATTTGAGACCATTTTAATACCATCTACACTCGGAAGGCACCAGAGTTACTTTTGCTGAACATAAAACAGCAAGTAGTAGAATTAAAAAATAATTCTCTTTTAAAATAAACATAAGTTTACTACAGTCAAAAAAATTTATATCTGAGCAAGGTTTAATTCCATTAAAGTAAGGAAGACTTATCAACTCATTAATGGCTTGTCTGCTATAATTGTAATGTATTTAAAGAAAAATATGGCCTTCGGTCAAAACAATCGGCAATAAGCAGACATGTGCACACACTGTTTTGGTTATCAATTCATTCCTTGTTTTGATAATGAATAATATGATGATATCAGGAATTTCTACCAATGTGACTTGCTTAAATATTCATCTAGGATGACCGTGCATCAGCACGTGTAAGTAGGTTAAAAGTAAGGATAGACAGCTATGTTGAAAAATTATGTATGCTTGTTTTCTGTAGGATCCAGGGCCACTACCATTATTGGTAGGCCTGGGGTTTGATATAAATATTGCCAGTTAATCAAGATATATGTTAGGATGTCTGCAGCAACAGTGCAAATCGACTGTTGACATTTTTACAGCCCCAACTATCCCTCCGAAATATTAACCCTTTTTGTGCTCCATTTTGGTAACAGCCTAAGTTAGGATTCTATTTTTTCATGGCCTTTTTTCATTAATATGTTGAGGTGCCTAGACATATTCCCAATGGGAGCTGGGTAATCTGGACCTACACTATATTCCTGAGGCTGACCATTTTGTGCTTAGCAAGAGATAACTAAAAGATGTTCCCTTAAAGAAAGGTACATGCCATTGTTTGCCTACATTTCCTTCCTCAGTGCACCATAATGTTCATAAAGTAAACATCAATAAATTAAGTAATTCAAATAGTTACAATTGTAAGAAAACAAGCTAAAAAGGCCACAAAAATTCAAAATCATAACTGCAACATTGTTTTGCATACTAGAAATATAAAATATTTTATTCCATATATAACTTCTTACCAAAATCAACAATATCTGTTTAAGCTTCTTTCTATAAGTGAGATATTATTCTGCAATACTGATCTTAAATGATTCTAAGCCTATTAAAGCAAATTGAACCAGAATGCACTTGCAAGAAGAAAATATCTGAATTAACATGTAATATGTTCTTGATGATGCTGTATATAGCAAACTGGGATTATTATCCTCTAATGGAAGAATGCCTCCAAGACAACCTCCCAAATGTAACTTAGTATGAAATACAATAATTGTGGTGAAACAAGTAGATTTACTCTCATTAGTTGTCTCTCCTAAGGCTTCGTGTATTCTTGTAATAACATGGGAAGTGGGATTTCATACAACATGGCGGGGACCTGCGAATCTCCAGTCATAATGTTGTTTTGTTACTGCTGTTACGATTACCTTCATACATGGTTGTTATTGCTGTTATCTCTACTTTCACACTTCATTACATTTGCTGTTATTACTACCTACACTCTTTATTATTACTGCTCTTATTAAAGTATACCCACTTAATTTTTACCACTCTTATTACTTTATACACACTTGATTATTATTGCCCTTATTACTGAATACACACTTCATTATTATTGCTCTTATTACTGTATACACACTTTATTATTATTGCCCTTATTACTGTATATACACTTCATTATTATTGCCCTTATTACTGTATACTCACTTCCTTATTATTGCTTATATGACTATACACACTTCATTATTACTGCTCTTATTACTGTATACACACTTTATTATTATTGCTTATATGACTATACACACTTCATTATTACTGCTCTTATTACTGTATACACACTTCATTATTATTGCTTATATGACTATACACACTTCATTATTACTGCTCTTATTACTGTATACACACTTCATTATTATTGCTCTTATTACTGTATACACACTTCATTATTATTGTCCTTATCACTATATACACACTTCATTATTATTGCCCTTAATACTGTATACACACTTTATTATTATTGCCCTTATTACTGTATACACACTTCATTATCATTGCTCTTATTACTGTATACACACTTCATTATTATTGCTTATATGACTATACACACTTCATTATTACTGCTCTTATTACTGTATACACACTTCATTATTTTTGCTCTTATTACTGTATACACACTTCATTAGTATTGCCCTTATTACTGTATACACACTTCATTATTATTGCCCTTATTACTGTATGTACACACTTTATTATTATTGCCCTTATTACTGTATACACACTTCATTATTATTGCTCTTATTACTGTATACGCACTTCATTATTATTGCCCTTATTACTGTATATCCACTTCATTATTACCGCTCTTATTACTGTATACACACTTCATAATTACAGCTCTTATTACTGTATACACACTTCATTATTATTGCCCTTATTACTTTATACACACTTCTTATTATTGCTCTTATTACTGTATACACACTTCATTATTATTGCTTATATGACTATACACACTTCATTATTACTGCTCTTATTACTGTATACACACTTCATTATTATTGCTCTTATTACTGTATACACACTTCATTATTATTGCCCTTATTACTGTATACACACTTCATTATTATTGCTCTTATTACTGTATATCCACTTCATTATTATTGCCCTTATTACTGTATACCCACTTCATTATAATTGCCCGTATTACTGTATACACACTTCATTATTATTGCTCTTATTACTGTATACACACTTCATTATTATTGCCCTTATTACTGTATACACACTTCATTATTATTGCTCTTATTACTGTATATATACTTCATTATTATTGCTTATATAACTATATACACTTCATTATTACTGCTTTTATTACTGTATACACACTTCATTATTATTGCTCTTATTACTGTATACACACTTCATTATTATTGCTCTTATTACTGTATACCCACTTCATTATTACTGCTCTTATTACTGTATACACACTTCATTATTATTGCCCTTATTACTATATACACACTTCATTATTATTGCTCTTATTACTGTATACACACTTCATTATTATTGCTCTTATTTCTACACACACTTCATTATTATTGCCCTTATTTCTATATACACACTTCATTATTACCGCTCTTATTACTGTACACACACTTCATTATTATTGCCCTTATTACTATATACACACTTCATTATTATTGCCCTTATTATTGTATACACACTTCATTATTATTGCCCTTATTACTGTATACACACTTCATTATTATTGCTTATATGACTATACACACTTCATTATTACTGCTCTTATTACTGTATACACACTTCATTATTATTGCTCTTATTACTTTATACACACTTCATTATTATTGCTCTTATTTCTACAAACTTAAATATTACTGCTCTATCACTAGCCACACACTTCCAGTGCAGATTTTCAATATTATTTTGGCATCATTTATGTTGCTGATCACATTTAGCAATGCCATCAAACGACATATTAAACACAACATTATACAGCAGTCCAATCATAATACATTCAATATCCGCTGGTGTGGCAAAATAATATGTAAAATTGTAGAATATGTAAAACTGCAAAGAATCTGTGAGGCATAATATATACAAGCATTGTCCATCGTTGCCTTTTAATTCAATCTTTGTATGATGCAATGGCATATTGTAAATTAAAGATCCGAAATAAAAGCAAAGCATCAGTCTTGGAAAGTGTCAATATTTTTTATGAGACATACATATTAATATAATGGTTTAAAAGATTGTGAAACAGGATAAAACATGAAGTACACAATATACAGATAGCATTCGTTAATTAATCATTGTACACTGAGTGTTGTGATTCCACAGACACAAAGTTTATGACGGCTGTCTGGGGACAGTGTCACAGTTTCTGAAGTTGACACACTTTCAAGTTTGTATCATGGAATACTGCGAATACAGATTAGCATAAGCAGTGACAGATTTTGATCTTTGTTCTGATTCATTTATTTATTTACCTTATTAATAATTTACTTTTATCTCAAGCTAAAGCTGTAAACATAAAATGGTAGCTGTTTGTCGTGAACTTGATTATCATACCAATCAGGGGGTTTGACTGTGAAAGCTGTGGTCACTCATCAGATGTGAAAACATGCTAATGTGCATCTACACAATTATGAACTAGTTAAACAGTAATACATTCTACTGGGACTATAGCTGTCATCTGATCAAGAGTGCTTATTGGATGCATTGCAATCCCCAGTAATGCAACATTAGCTTGGGGAAAAAATGCAAAGGAAAAATATGTTCAAACCATTTTAGTCCCAAGTACACAGCAAAGCACACTTAATAAGTGTTCTTGGCATTTCTTTGGCTAAAATATATTTAATTTCTTATCTTAAAATAAAATATGTATATCAATGATATACTTATAAAACAGATTGTTAAAAAACCTCTCTTATTTACATGAACATATACTGCAAGCCTTGCACCTTTTCAACAACAGAACTGTTGAGATACATCAGTTGAAACTGAAAAAAAACACAGACTTCTCGAGTCAACTGAAGGCTTAATTTTCAAGTAAAAATGTAAATTCAGTTGGCAGCAGCAATAAATCATTCACATTTAATTTAGAATCAAGATTTATAAGCGCATTATACATTTCTGTTAAAATAATTTGGATTTGCATGTATTTGATAATATGACCTTTTAACAAAAATAAATGACATTTGAAAGGGCTTGGTTATTTATCATTTAATGTTGAACATGTTAATCATTTTCACATGTTTACATTATAAATGATCACTATGCACTATGCATCAAAAACAAATTAAGATGTAATTTTTGCCTTTAAGAATTAAAGAATCACAATGATTTAATTATTGTTTCAGACCCAATTTATTTCTATTCTTTAAATACAATTTGCTGGACATTAATGTCAAAACTGCAACATATAGATGGGAATGTTGGCCAATATTCTAATTACTAGTTCTAACTTTCAATATACGGATTTGTTTCTTCAAAATTCAATTTGTAAACTGCCGAATATGCTAAATACCACTTTCTAACTTTTATTTATCAAATGAAAATGTTCACATTTTCAACATTACACTTGAACTATTTCATATTTATGGCATAAAGAATTTGCAAGTTACAAATCACTGTGCGAAAATCATAAATATTTCACATGTCCAGCATCAAATTTACAAGTTACAAATATTGAGGTGCATATCACTAACATAAAATGTACACTGCATAACACCAGTTCAACATTAGGATGCAAGGTGGTGCTTCTAACCCGGGAATGTCCATTTATAAATAAAATGTACTGCTTGAACTGGTCCGTGTGTACTTTTAAGTTCTAGTTTCTTACATGCATTATTTATTTGTGCTATAAAATTTTAAGGATATTATTCTGTGCTTAACTTGTGATTATGATATGACTACATACATAATGCATGATGCATATAGTCATTCATGACATGTACTGTAGACATGCACCAGTTAAAGTCCATCCATATTTACACATATCTACTGTTTCCTCAAACATGTATGAATCGGTTCAATGTTGTTTGTATGCTTTTATCTCTCAGGTCTGACAGCCCGTACACAAATTTTAACCTCTGTAGTCCCAGTTTCTTTTGTTTAACCATATACATCCTGATTGAACTGAAATGATCAGAGCTGGCAAACGTCTATTACTGGTACACTGGATGGCAACTGAATCCATGACCTCCTTCTCCTGTCATGAAGCGCTCTACCACCTGGTCTACAGGACAGACAGATTTTAACCTTCTTTATTTTTAACAAGGTATCAACTAGACAGAACCACCAGTACCTAGCATGTTCCTGCTCCACATGATTCTCTGAAGTACCCCTTCAGATGCCATTGTAGTAAGCTGGAAAAATCTCATTACCCAGGGCAGGGATCGAACCCAGGATCTCCTGTTTCAGAAGCAGGTGTTTCAGCAACTGACCTACATGGACACCCGACTCTGGGGACAGCATACTCACTACATAACGTAACCCCTGTTGTTGTATTTCAATTCCAATGCATTGTATACAAATCCAAATGCGAATGAGATACATTGAATTGAATGTATTTTGAAGAAAACAAAGATCTTATATGGTCAAATTACTAGCAGAATTTGAATAAATGCATTAAAAACTATTCTAGATTAGAAATGACGTGTTCAATTTGGCACAACATAACATTGGCCATTTCTATTTTATCTGCTTTGAAGGGAGGTTATTTTTAACACAATCATGTTCATATTTATGCAGTATTGCCACCTTGCATCTGAATGTTGTCAATTTTTAAATTGTACATTAGTAATTGTGACTTGTGAGTTGTGATCTGTGATTTGTAACTTGTAAATTGTATGTGATATAAGTGAATAAAATATGAGTACAAACAAACATGTTTGTGTAAACAAATAACAAATTTAAGCAAACACACTGTTAAAATTTGCAAATTAAAAATTGAATATTGGCAGATATCCCCTTCCATAGCAACAACTTTCAGTGTTATAGTCGATATAATTTTTCATACAACTGTTGATTTTACAATAAGGCATTTTAACCCATAGCTTCCTTAGCAACATAATACTGTTAAGGCAAATAGTGTCGAGCCAGATCTGCCAGCTCAGAATCTACACTATTTGCGGCTGGGTTTTTTAGCAATATGTCTATACACTATTTGCTGCTGAGTTTCTAGCAAAATGTCTATACACTATGTGCGGCTGGGTTTCTAAGTAATATGTCTATACACTATTTTCTGCTGTGTTTCTAGCAGTATGTCTACACACTATTTGTGGCTGTGTTTCTAGCAATATGTCTATACACTATTTTCTGCTGTGTTTCTAGCAGTATGTCTACACACTATTTGTGGCTGTGTTTCTAGCAATATGTCTATACACTATTTTCTGCTGTGTTTCTAGCAATATGTCTATACACTATTTGATGCTAAGTTTCTAGCAATGTCTATACACTATTTGCTGCTGTGTTTCTAGCAATATATCTATACACTATTTGTGGCTGTGTTTCTAGCAATATGTCTATACACTATAAGCTGCTGAGTTTCTAGCAATGTCTATACACTATTTGCTGCTGTGTTTCTAGCAATATATCTATACACTATTTGTGGCTGTGTTTCTAGCAATATGTCTATACACTATAAGCTGCTGTGTTTCTAGCAATATGTCTATACACTATTTGCTGCTGTGTTTCTAGCAAAATGTCTCTACACTTTTTGCTGCTGTGTTTCTAGCAATATGTCTACACACTATTTGTGGCTGTGTTTCTAGCTATGTATATTTACACTATTAGCTGCTGTGTTTCATGACAAAATAATGTAGATCCTGATCAGCCCACTAGTCATGGGGGATTCCTGACAAATTATGTAGATCCTGATCAGCCCACTAGTCATGGGGGATTCCTGACAAATTATGTAGATCCTGATCAGCCCACTAATCATGAGGATTCCTGACAAATTAATGTAGATCCTGATCAGCCCACTAGTCATGGGGGATTCCTGACAAATTATGTAGATCCTGATCAGCCCACTAGTCATGGGGGATTCCTGACAAATTATGTAGATCCTGATCAGCCCACTAGTCATGGGGGATTCCTGACAAAATAATGTAGATCCTGATCAGCCCACTAGTCATGGGGGATTCCTGACAAAATAATGTAGATCCTGATCAGCCAACTAGTCATGGGGGATTCCTGACAAATTATGTAGATCCTGATCAGCCCACTAGTCATGGGGGATTCCTGACAAAATAATGTAGATCCTGATCAGCCCACTTGTCATGAGGATTCCTGACAAAATAATGTAGATCCTGATCAGCCCACTAGTCATGAGGATTCCTGACAAATTATGTAGATCCTGATCAGCCCACTAGTCATGGGGGATTCCTGACAAAATAATGTAGATCCTGATCAGCCCACTAGTTATGGGGGATTCCTGACAAATTATGTAGATCCTGATCAGCCCACTAGTCATGGGGGATTCCTGACAAAATAATGTAGATCCTGATCAGCCGACTAGTCATGGGGGATTCCTGACAATATAATGTAGATCCTGATCAGCCGACTAGTCATGGGGGATTCCTGACAAAATAATGTAGATCCTGATCAGCCCACTAGTCATGGGGGATTCCTGACAAATTATGTAGATCCTGATCAGCCCACTAGTCATGGGGGATTCATGACAAAATAATGTAGATCCTGATCAGCCGACTAGTCATGGGGGATTCCTGACAAATTATGTAAATCCTGATCAGCCCACTAGTCATGGGGGATTCCTGACAAATTATGTAGATCCTGATCAGCCCACTAGTCATGGGGGATTCCTGACAAATTATGTAGATCCTGATCAGCCCACTAGTCATGAGGGATTCATGACAAAATATGTAGATCCTGATCAGCCCACTAGTCATGGGGATTCCTGACAAATTATGTAGATCCTGATCAGCCCACTAGTCATGGGGGATTCCTGACAAAATAATGTAGATCCTGATCAGCCCACTAGTCATGGGGGATTCCTGACAAAATAATGTAGATCCTGATCAGCCCACTAGTCATGAGGATTCCTGACAAATTATGTAGATTCTGATCAGCCCACTAGTTATGAGGATTCATGACAAAATAATGTAGATCCTGATCAGCCCACTAGTTATGAGGATTCATGACAAAATAATGTAGATCCTGATCAGCCCACTAGTTATGAGGATTCATGACAAATAATGTAGATCCTGATCAGCCCACTAGTTATGAGGATTCATGACAAAATGATGTAGATCCTGATCAGCCCACTAGTTATGAGGATTCATGACAAATAATGTAGATCCTGATCAGCCCACTAGTCATGAGGATTCATGACAAAATAATGTAGATCCTGATCAGCCCACTAGTCATGGGGGATTCCTGACAAAATATGTAGATCCTGATCAGCCCACTAGTCATGGGGGATTCCTGACAAATTATGTAGATGCTGATCAGCCGACTAGTCATGGGGGATTCCTGACAAAATAATGTAGATCCTGATCAGCCCACTAGTCATGAGGATTCCTGACAAAATAATGTAGATCCTGATCAGCCCACTAGTCATGGGGGATTCCTGACAATTTATGTAGATCCTGATCAGCCCACTAGTCATGGGGGATTCCTGACAAAATAATGTAGATCCTGATCAGCCCACTAGTTATGGGGGATTCCTGACAAATAATGTAGATCCTGATCAGCCCACTAGTCATGGGGGATTCCTGACAAATTATGTAGATCCTGATCAGCCCACTAGTCATGAGGATTCATGACAAAATAATGTAGATCCTGATCAGCCCACTAGTCATGGGGGATTCCTGACAAATAATGTAGATCCTGATCAGCCCACTAATCATGGGGGATACCTGACAAATAATGTAGATCCTGATCAGCCCACTAGTCATGGGGGATTCCTGACAAATTATGTAGATCCTGATCAGCCCACTAGTCATGAGGATTCATGACAAAATAATGTAGATCCTGATCAGCCCACTAGTTATGAGGATTCCTGACAAATTAATGTAGATCCTGATCAGCCCACTAGTCATGAGGGATTCATGACAAAATATGTAGATCCTGATCAGCCCACTAGTCATGAGGATTCCTGACAAAATAATGTAGATCCTGATCAGCCCACTAGTCATGGAGGATTCCTGACAAATTATGTAGATCCTGATCAGCCCACTAGTTATGGGGGATTCATGACAAAATAATGTAGATCCTGATCAGCCCACTAGTCATGGGGGATTCCTGACAAATTATGTAGATCCTGATCAGCCCACTAGTCATGAGGATTCCTGACAAATAATGTAGATCCTGATCAGCCCACTAGTCATGGGGATTCCTGACAAAATAATGTAGATCCTGATCAGCCCACTAGTCATGGGGATGAAAAGGATCTAAGCCACACTAGTCATGGGTCTAAAATAATGTAGATCCTGATCAGCCCACTAGTCATGAGGATTCATGACAAAATAATGTAGATCCTGATCAGCCCATTAGTTATGGGGGATTCCTGACAAAATAATTTAGATCCTGATCAGCCAACTAGTCATGGGGGATTCCTGACAAAATAATGTAGATCCTGATCAGCCCACTAGTCATGAGGATTCATGACAAAATAATGTAGATCCTGATCAGCCCACTAGTCATGAGGGATTCATGACAAAATATGTAGATCCTGATCAGCCCACTAGTCATGAGGATTCATGACAAAATAATGTAGATCCTGATCAGCCCACTAGTTATGGGGGATTCCTGACAAATTATGTAGATCCTGATCAGCCCACTAGTCATGAGGATTCCTGACAAATTATGTAGATCCTGATCAGCCCACTAGTCATGAGGATTCATGACAAATAATGTAGATCCTGATCAGCCCACTAGTCATGGGGGATTCCTGACAAAATAATGTAGATCCTGATCAGCCCACTAGTCATGGGGGATTCCTGACAAAATAATGTAGATCCTGATCAGCCCACTAGTCATGAGGATTCATGACAAAATAATGTAGATCCTGATCAGCCCACTAGTTATGGGGGATTCCTGACAAAATAATGTAGATCCTGATCAGCCCACTAGTCATGAGGATTCCTGACAAAATAATGTAGATCCTGATCAGCCCACTAGTTATGGGGGATTCATGACAAAATAATTTAGATCCTGATCAGCCCACTAGTTATGGGGGATTCCTGACAAATTAATGTAGATCCTGATCAGCCCACTAGTCATGGGGGATTCATGACAAAATAATGTAGATCCTGATCAGCCCACTAGTCAAGAGGATTCATGACAATTGCTCTGTGACTCTAGAACTGCATGTAGTTGTTGTATGTTGTGGTTGACAAAAGCTGTCAATTTATAATGTATGGAAGAGGATATCCGCCAATATTCTAATTACTATTTCTAACTTTCAATACACGGATTTGCCACTTCAAATGTCAATTTGTAAATTGCAACACCGCACATGCTAAAAACTGCTATTTAATTACATCCTTACTTTTATATATCACATGAAAATATTCACATCTCAACATTACATTTGAACAATTTCACATTTCCTGCAAATACAGTTTACAAGTTACAAATCGCGGGGCAAAAATCAAGAATACATTTTACATTTCTAGAATCTAATTTACAAGTTACTAATCTAGCGGCACAAATCTCTCATGTAAAATGTACACCGCATCACACCAGTTTAACATTAGGATGCAAGGGGGCGCTTATAACACGGGAATGTCCATCTATAAATAGAATGTACCAGTGGAACTAGTTCATGTTCATGTGTATTTTCAAGTTGTTATTTTCTTACCAACATATTTCGACACATGTATTATTTATTTGTGCTATAACAATTTTAGGGATATTATTCTGTACTAAACTGGTGATATTATATAGGGAATATTATTCTGTACTAAACTGGTGATAATAATATGACTACGTACGTATAATTATATATGTGTGATTACAGAAGATCATGTGATTAGTCAGTGTTTGTGGTATATTAACAAAAATGTGTGATACATGTATTTATAACCATTCCTGACATGTACTGTAGACATGCACCAATAAAAGTCGGTCCATATTTAACATGTCTCTAGTTTTTCCTCAAACTGTATGAATCAGTTCAAATGCTGTTCATATATTTTTATCTCTCAGGTCTGACAGTCCCTAACCAGCCCTACACTCCCTTTAAACCTCTATGGTCCCACCCTCTTTCATTTCAATGCATATATCCTGATTTAACCAAAGTGATCCAAGCTGGCCAAATTCCATTACTGGTACACAGTATTGAGTTTAAAGTCAAGACCTCCTCCTTAATCAGGTGCTCTACCACCTAGTCTACCTGGGCAGAGAGCTTTTAACCTTCTTTATTTTTTGTTATTTTTAGGCAGGCATAAACTGGACACAGGGTTCTCTGAAGAACCCCTTCTGATGCCACTAATAAAAGCTGGATAAAATCCCATTAACAAGGGCAGAAGTCACGCCCAAGACCTTCTGCTCTTGAGGTAAGTGCTCTAGCAACTGAGCTACATGGGCACCTGACTCTGGGGAAAGCATACTCACCACAACACATACCCCTGTTGATGTAGTTCAATTCCAATGAATTGTAAACAAATCCTAATGCGAATGAGATGGTATGCTATTCTGGAAAAGTGTGATACGTATATTAAATTTGATTAAATGTAAACAAAGATGTATATGGCAAAATACTTTTACAGAACTTTAATATATACAATAATAACTACTTTTGGCTAAGATAACGCATTCAATTTGATGCCAAACAACGTTGGCTGATTTCTATTGTATCTCCATTGAAGAATCATTTATGATTCAGTTCTATTTTTAACTTATGATATTCTGTTCTATTTTTAGTTTATTTATAGTCTATATTTATGTGGTACTGCCACCTAGCATCTGAATGTTGCCAATTCTTAACTTGTACATTTGTAATTTGTGACTTGAGAATTGTGACTTTGAGATTTGTAACTTGTAAATTGGAAGCGAACATAAAATTTGTGACTTGATAGTTGTGACTTGAGATTTGTAATTTCCAAATTGTATACGAGAAATGTGAATTAGATACATGTAAAAACGAACATGTTTGAGCAAACAAATGGTAAATTTAAGCATATGCAGTGTTGCAATTTGAAAATTAGAAATTGAATATTGGCAGATATCCCCTTCCATAATAATGGGTTATTGCCAAATGTGGCAGATCGTCATTAAAGAATTCATGTGATAAGGTTTATTTAGGAAAGCTGTTAATGTACAGACACCTTCAGGCAAAATGCTTTTATCATCAGCAAAGCCATTAGAGTTAAATATAGGCAAGAAAAAAAAGTTTATTTCTAAAATGATTGTTAAAATGATCTAGAAAATGTTATACTAGGGAAGTAAAACTGAACAGGGATAGGTAATTATTATTGTGAAGCTGAATGATTTAAAAGATACTTACACTATTCTTTTATAACAAAGGATTTATAGGCTTTAACAAAGAAACAATCTATTGGACATTTGAAACACAACATAAAGGCTTGAGAACTTTAACAGAGCCAACTGTTTATATGGTGGTATCCCAACAGTTTGGACCAATTTTTTTTTTCTAAAGTAACTAAATAAGTCATTGTTACCTCAAAAGGTAACAACAAGATGCTTTTCATTAAAGCCCTAGATCTATATGAACAGTGAAGCATAAATCCCCACTCCTCGTTGCAAACAGGTATTTCCTAATTGAGCCATGTTGCAGAGATAGCTATTTTTAAACTAAGAAAACCACATGTCACATGTTTTTGAGATCATGTTACAGTCATTCGGGTAGACAGCTTATGTTTTTTTTAGCAGAGATCACTGTTGTGCCTATTGATAGATTTGGAAAGAATTAATATTAAGAGTGATTTTTTTCAGCGATTAGTACTGTCTTACAATAAAGATAGTGTATCAAAATCGTCTTCAATAAAACTTAATTTTGAATTTATGCAGAAATTTTGCACCCTGAATTCCCGAAAGCAGTAACATCGTTACATGTACTTTTAAGCAATATATAGAATAAGGCAAAATGGCTGGGCAAAAATGTGTAATGCTTTTCAATCAAAATTAAAAAAATAAGAGGTTCCTGTCATAGGTACATGCAGTCCACTTGCAGGAAATTATAACTCTAAAGTAAGACTTAAATCATAAGACAACATTATAACTGCAGCTGTTAATAAACAGAGAACAACATTAATTGCATTCACATGTATTTGTCGTCCGTAACAGTGTCAATGTCATTTACTTAAAAGGTATTTAAAATACAAATTTTACTCCAGAAACCTTGGAGGGGCTTTGGACAGGTTATATTTATTGGTCACTTCATTCAGTTTATTAATAAGGTCTAATAACCTTTGTTCAGCACCCTACAATAACATCCTGGTTCATGGCATTAAATATCAAGACACTCCAGGAAATTGATGAAGAACTAAAAGATTGTTTAGAGGACACAAGTCCCGCCCAAACCTGCCCCCAACCCCACTTCATTTAAATCTCTCAACTATCTTAACAAAAAGATCATAACTCACTAATAGACAGTTAATTTCATGTGTGTTTTTCAAAATTAATGTACATTTTGGTAAAAAAAAAACTCAAAGGCTACTGTTCCTAACAGTGGTCAGTTTGCAATTCAACAACGAAGGTCAACTAGACCTAAACTTGAAGCATTAAATTAGCACATGAAAGTGCTGCAAGCACTGCAGTAATCACTGAATCAGAAATGAAGTCAACGTAAGAAGATAACAAGAAAAAGTTGATGCAGAGCATCAAAGTCGCCAGAAAATAATGGAAAAATAGAATGTTGTACGGTACTGAAAATCATGAAATTGACAATTTTCCAGTTTCCACTCCGTTTCGTTTCCATTTCATGTTGGAAGCGTTCGCTGCTCCATTTCCATTCCGCTTCTGTTGCAGTTTCCATTTCGTTTTGTTCGCTTCCAGCGCTGCATTTTAAACACTTTCTGCGTTTCTATCGTTTCTTCTGTTTCTATCGTTTCTTCCGTTTCTATCATTTCAAGTGTTTCCAGTTCGCTCCGCTGTGAATTTGTTTAATAAATTTCTTAATGTAAAATACTTCCGGTGTGTTTGGAAAATGATGAAAGAAGTAAACATTCTGGGGAGAGGCAAAAGTCTTCCATCACATATAAAGGAATGGGCATTAGATTGTTTGCGACTAGGATATTCAGTGTCAGCCACCCAGAGGAAATTGCAGACACATAACTACCCTCATGAATCAGCCGAAACAACAGGAAACTTAGGCGCTTTAGTTAAAATTAGGCTAATCACGATAAAATGTTTCGCTACTAACCTGCTTTATGCAGAAAAACTTAAATTTCAATTATAAAACACCAGGTAAAGATTCAGAGGGTGCATACATTTCCATCTAGACTGAGCCAACAAAAACACTTTGTAATTGTTGTCATTCATTTTTGAGATATATATATCCAAACATTGATGCTTAAAAAACGAAAATAGTTTACAAATACAATTGCAGCTCTGTCACATTTTTGTTGTCCAAACACTGAATCACCGAAGATAGTCAAATAAAGCACAAATTAAAATTACAGCTCTCTAAACCGTAAAGAAGAAATATTACTTGTTGATCCAAACACAGAACGAAATAAATATTGTGGTAATTTAATAGTTTCGCACAACTTAAATACCATCGAAGTTTTAATTGTTTAACGAGAAATCTCGCGTTGATTATTTTCACTGGATATAAGTTATTTTGACGAATTTGTCAATATGACGTTATTTTAACACCTTAACCCAAAGCCCTTACCTGACCTACTTGTCTTTGCCAGGCCCCCTCATATCCCAGAATAAACAAACCAGAAATAACTGTCAAATATGGTCCACATACATCCTGTATCCTAAAAAGTAACTTCTCTGTGATGTGTTAATCCGAAAAAAAGCGTATTGGTCTTTAAAAGGTGAAGGTCATAAACCACACAACTGCCATATGATGACATTTTCAAACACAGCTGCAAAGCAGATGCATGTGATCTTACCAAGGGGAAAAGACGCCAAAACAAGGTCACGTTTCCTGTCCACTAGACAAACAAGGTGTCATAAATCTGCCAATTAGCTTAATTAGTTGGGTGTCCGCTCATGTCTTAAAGTTGTGGATTGAATTAGAGTAAAACTTTATGAAGGTATGAAATGGACCCACGTGCATGGAGAAACATAATATGAATTTACAAAATGATTTACTTTAAATTAAAACATTTCTATCCTTAAATGAGTACAAAAATTAAGCACCTGGTAGGGCCCACTTTAGACCACAATTTGGCATAGAACATTTAAGCCATGAATGGAAAATTGCGGATCATGAAATAAGCCATAGTCAGGCGTGTAGACCTTCATTCAAATAGTTGCAAGTTAAGTAAAGTCAAAAGTTTTATGCAGATTTTTAATCGCGGTTCCGATTAATCATATATACATAATAGCGCATTGTGGGAACTATGCATTTAGAAATGGGAATTTTGACACCAATGTCCAAATTTACACCATTCTTCATTATAAGATGTATAACAATTAAGATTAGAAGCATAAGAAACTTTGCTTGACAAAGAGGCAAGACAAAATAAACTACATATCCATACCCCTGTAACTAAAGAAATGATGATGCTGATGACGGTGATGCTGCTACTGCTGCTTCTGCTGATAATGTTGACGGTGATACCGATGTTGTTCATGATTATGATGAAAATGGTAATAACAGTTACGGTGATGTTGATGCTAATGACAATTATGATGTAGATCGTGAAGACATTGATGCTGCTGCTGCTGATGATGATGATTAGAGGCGATTATACAGGTAATATGGGATTATGTTGATGATTATGTGAATTTAATGGCGGTAATGATGATTATTTCTTTGATATTTATCATGTAAATGGACGTGATATAAGTTCATTTTTACTACGATTGTTTTTCATTTACTATTTGGCAATCTATCGTTATTCAGATGTTGAACTTTAGGATCATACCAGTTGTTGGCTTTGAGTGCCGGGGAGGATGTAATTGGTTCATTGATTGGGTTACACCTTGCAATTATGCATAGCATTGTTTGTTTATTTTAGGTTTAGTTGTTTTATGTTTTGGTGTTATATGAGATATTTACCTTCCTTTTGGTTAACGTTTAATATCATTAAGTAGCTTTAATTTGTATCACAGCAAAGCATTTTTTGTAATGACAAATACTTTAAACAGTATTCTCACAAAAAATGATAGGCGTAGTTAATCCGGGAACGGACCATGCAGCTATCAAGTAATTAGCGAAAATTCAAACTCAGGCTGCGACATTGCGCGCACGTACGTGTAAAGTCAGCTGTGTACACACTATCTTCATATGCAAAACGATGAAGACTAAGAATGTCGATCCAATGCGGATGTTAAGCTTTTTATTGGAATTAAAATATCAGTTTTGACAGAAAGGCAATTTTATAGTTAAATTGAGTGTTTTATTCGTGCGGAGTGATTTTTATTTCAATTTCTGTTTTGATGATACACGATGACGTGGACAACTTGTGCGGTTTCAGGAACTGTAATGTACGAGTTTGATTAATACGTTCTTTTTTATAATAATTAAGTTTTTTTTGTGTTATTTCTCTCTGCAGATAACAAAAAGTAGCGTGTTTATGTTGATAAATTGAAGCCAGTTACTGTGTTCAGTTTAAATTTATTTCGTACAAAGAAACAGTTGGAATATTACTATAAATAATCGGGTGACCTAGAAACGTTTGAAGCGGTAGTGAAAATAACTCTTAGCATTTCGATTTTTGCATTTCTACCGTTTCTAGCGTTCCAAGTACTCCGGTTATAGCGTTTATACTGTTTACACCGTTTTAAGCGTTTCTAGCGCTCTGTTGCATTTCCATTTCGATAGTATTCCGTTTCCTGTTTCAACAGGAAACGAAAAACGTTTCATTTCCATTTCCACTCCGTTTCGTTTGTCAATTTCATGATTTACAGTACTGCATACAGAGCATTCAACAAAAGGATCAGTTTTCGTAATGTATCTGCATAAATGAGCCTTGACAATCTTAAAGCCTCAGACCAGCATTTACATTTATCAACAGAACAACTCATTTAGTATATGAACAGGTCCTGCTCTAATAAAAAAATCTTCATAAAAGTCAACCATCTATAAAATATTCTTAATACACAATAATTTACCTGTAAATACTTTCTAAATTTTCCCAAACTGCTGGTTATTCCTGTCTTTGTGGGTCATTTTTAAGTCATTACCATGTTTATTCGTACCAATACTGTTTCGTATATATGTTCACTTTCTTTGCATGTATTGATCCAAGTATGTACTTCAGGGCCCAAATAAGTTGTTATTACTGGTCATTAAATGTAGACATGTAAAACCATATAAAATTTATCTCTCTGTTTTTCATAGCACATCAATTTTAGTTAGAAACAAATTGAACTAGGTATCTATCTTTAAACTCATATTTAGCACATTTTACAGTGGCACCATTTGACCAAGGTCACATGAGTGTCTTGCAATTCAAAACAGATGGAAAAAGCTAAACTACAGTAAAATGTGCATGGGAATTAGCCTGTATACACAATCACAATTGTCATGTGCTGATAATATTTCTAGAATTTTACCTAGTGACCTACTGAATGACCCACTTCAAAACTTATCTAAGATTTTTTTCGTACTGGCAAAAAGTCAGGCCAAATTTGGTGAAGACTGGGCCATCAATGCGACCTCAATGCATTTTCAAAAGGTTTTTCTAAAATTTGATCTAGTGACCTGGTTTTTTGACTCCATGTGACCTTGTTTCAAACTCACCCAAGATTCTTGCAAGCAAACATTCTGGCCAGGTTTAGTGAAGATTGGGCAATAAGGGTGGTTCAAGTGTGTTCAGTTGTTTCTTTTTAGATTTTACCTAGTGACCTTTTTTTTACCCCCACCTGCCACTTGACCCAATGACAAAAGATTTCATGCAGACAAACATTCTGGCGATGCAAACATGGATGTAGATTAGGTTATAAATGTGGCCTCCAGTGAGTTCACAAGCATTTTCTAAGATTTTACCTACTGAAGGTACTTTTTGAAAACACGTGACCTTGTTACGAACTCATTCAAAAAAAAATTGACAAACAAGTTTTAACCAAGTTTGGAGAAGAGTGGACTATAAATGTGGTGTCTACAGTGTTCACAAGATTTTCCTAAAATGGGATCTTTTGTCCTAGTTTTTAACCCCAGGTGACTTCATGCAAACATTCCAACCAAGTTTAATGAAGATTAGATAAAAACTGTAGCCTCTAGTGCTTTCATTAGCAAAATTGTTGACAATGCACGCTGGACAATGGTAGACAGATGATACAAGACTTACAAAAAAGGATCAGAAAAGCTCACCTTGAGAAAACAAGAGGGCCATGATGGCCCTTTATCGCTCACCAGGCTTTTACTAGGCTCATATCTGGCATCAAGTAATTAAGAAATATGTACTTTAGAAATCTTTGGTGAAGACTGGACCATAAGTGTGGCCACTGGGCTGATAATATTTTTAGATTTTTACCTAGTGACTTACTGAATGAACATGACCCATTTCAAAACATATCTAAGATTTCATACTAGCAAACAGTCTGGCCAAGTTTGGTGAAGATTTGGCCATCAATGTGACCCCTTTTTTCACAGAACATGTGACCTAGTGACCTACTTTTTGACACCGCATGACCCAATAATATACTCATCCAAGATTTCATGCAGACAAACAATCAGATCAAGTTTGGTGAAGAGTGGGTTATGAATGTGGCCTCTAGATTGTTCGCATTCTTTTTGTAAGATTTGACCTAGTAACCTACCTTTAGATCTCACATGACCCAGTTATTAACTCATCCAAGATATTATGCAGGCAAACATTCTAATCAAGTTTGGTGAAGATTGGGCCATAAATGGGGCTTCTAGTGTGTTCACAAGCTTTTCTAAAACTTGACCCAGTGATCCAAGATTTCATGCATGCAAACATTCTGATCAAGTTTGGTAAAGATTAGGCCATCAATGGGGCCTCTAGTGTGTTAACAAGCTAATTCTACAATTTGACCTAGTGACCCAACTTTTTGACCCCACGAACTCATCCAAGATTTCATGCAGACAAACATTCTAAGTTTGATAAGGATTGGCCTATAAATGTGGCCTCTAGTGTGTTCACAAGCTTTTTCTAAGATTTGTCCTAGTAACCTACTTTTGGACCCCACATGACCAAGTTATGAACTCATCCAAGATTTCATGTAGACAAACAGTCTGACCAAGTTGGTGAAGATTAGGCTATAAGTGTGGTCTCTAGTGTGTTCACAAGTTTTTCCTAAAATTTGACCTAGTTACCTACTTCCTGATCCCATTTGACCCAATAACGAACCCCTCCCAGATTTCATGCAAACATTGATGTAGATTAGGTTATAAATGTGGCCTCTAGTGAGTTCACAAGCATTTTCTAAGATTTTACCTAGTGCAGGTACTTTTTGAGTCCAGGTGACCCAATAATGAACTCATCCAAGATTTTATAAGACAAACATTTTGACCAAGTTTGATGAAGATTGATAAAAACTGTGGCCTCCAGTGTGTTCACAAGCTAAAATGTTGATGACGGACGTAAAATAAATATAAGAACACATCAAATACAATGCACCTAATGTTTGTCACAAACATGATCACTGTGTCAATTAGCAGAGTGAATGACATCAGGCATGCGGAACTGCAGTCACTCATGAAGTTGTAAAAACATGGCGGCGGCTCTCTGCATTCGTAAAGCAATGACTAAATTGTGTGCATAATTGGTTCAAGGGACCGTGACAATCATCCGAACTAACGTAATATTCTGAAGTTATGCAATCAGATGTATCATAACATTTTTTACACAGTTTATATAGAAAAACTGACAGGACCAGTGAATACATCCTAAGTAATCCGTACATGTGTTGTAATACATATACATACATAATGAATGAAAGTTACCTTTTAATGGTTTCAAATATACAAAACACCAATAGACACTACCAAGGAGTACATAAAAATATATCAATGAAAAAATTAAATATTAAAATAACAAGTGTAAACATAAGACATACACAAAAGTATACACCTGTAATGATGTTTTGGTAATTGACTCATTCTTGGACTTCCTAGAAAAATGGCTGGGACTTCCATAAAATAATACCTAGAAGTCTGGACTGATTTAATAGAAACCAAAACAGACAGCTTTTAACTCTTTAATGCCTTTCTTCATTTAATTGAGTGTGGGATGAAAAATACAAAGTTCCATCTAGCGCTGATGATACTGCAGAGAGAACAGCCAACTGAGACCCCATTTATTTATGACTGTCCTGTTTCTGATAGCATGACATAAACCATCTTCACAGCTAGGTGAATAGTACAACGGTTTCCTTTAATAAGATTAGTGATTGGTTCCAGTTTTCAATTATCCCATGTATTGCACATAACAGAGCTGACAACCATTGCCGATCTCCATTAAAAGCATTCAACAGTATGATGTCACATATATAATTGAGACTGAAATTGCAACTGAGCTCAGCATTATGTAGAAATTGATGTTTATATGAATGTCTTTAGATAATGTATTAGCAGCAATCATCACAAGCCATCTAGCACAGTTTGGGATAGAAATATATATTTTTTAAAACTTGACTAATTTTTGATAATGTCTCAGACTGAAGAATTACAGTTATCAAATTTTGTATTTGTACTGTCAACAAATTATTGTCCCCTCACTACAAAATAATGATTTCTGATCATTGTTTACCTCAGGAAATACCTCAAACTGACGGAACTTTCTCCTTAAACTTGTTTAATTACAAATGTATCGTTTTGGTAAACAAAGATCAATAAAATAGTCTTTGTCTTGCAAACAAGAGGGCCATGAAAGTCCTTAATTGCTCACCTGAAGACATGGGCTTTAAGTATGCTCTTATCTGGCATCAAGTGATAAACAGTTACTTGTGTAAAAAATCTTTGGTGAAGTTTGGGCCTCTAGCTGTTGACAGTGTTTTTCTTAGATTTGACTCAGTGACCTACTTTTAGACCCCATGTGACCCAGTTACAACTCATCTGAGATTGTTCACAGACAAGCACCAGTATCTAAATAGATTAAAGGTTGTATCCAACACTTTGTCTTCATCAGATACATGTAAACCTGAATTGTAGGAATTGGGGCATAATTTCTGCAAAAAGCAGAAAATACTAAGTCTAATAACAGACGATTTGGAACATTGTCTAAATTGTAAGACTGTAGAAATCAAGCAATAAATCTACATGCCCATTATTTCTAAACCTATAAACTAGAACTATCGCTGAATGCGATTCATACCCCCACCAATGTCCTTGACAAAACTGGTACAAGGGTAAGAGGGGTTCTGCACATTGTAAATTAAAAGACTTAAAAGGAGCATAACTTTGTCAAATTGCAATACAGAGTTATGAAACTTGACCTGCATATCATAATTGTGACACTTCATATATATTTTAAGTTTCAAGCAAATACTTTTTCTAGTTTCAGAAATATTCAAATACATGTTAAAATTTAAGAATATTTTGTAAGTCAATTTTTTACCTTCAGGTGTGACCTTGACCTTAAGCCGGCAAAAGAGTAACATGGGTTCTGCACATCCCCTTGTTGAGGTGAACATTTGAGCCAAGATTAAAGAAAATCTTTCAATTAGTGTAGGACTTACAGAGCGGACACGACATAATGTCTAATATTTGATTGTTTGATATTTGACCTTCAATTGTGACCTTGACCTTGAGCTGACACATGGTAAACATGGGTTCTGCACATCCCCTTGTTGAGGTAAACATTTCAGCCAAGTTTGAAGAAAATCCTTCAATTGGTATAGGATTTATAGAGCGGACATGATAATGGAGACGGACGGACGGACGGACGCGACAAAGGGAATCCATTATAGCCCCCCCCACATTTTGTGGTGGGGGTATAATAAGCATGAGTGTGATTTCTGCTACAAATAGACATTGACCTCAGAGACGATAATTCATATGATTCCATAAAATAACAGGTCATATGATTTCCTTAGGTAATCAAAGCGCTGAAAGCGTTGGAAGACTGGCGCACTGGTTAAAAGCGTAGTTCCAAGGGAGTAATCAAGATGTCTTGAACGGCGAAATGCACATTAAGATATCATTACTCGAAACATATGAAACTATGTGTATGTTCTTTTCCTTTGTAAGTGACAGTCACTATTAACAACATTAGCAAATAATTCAGTATATTCAGGGATTTCAACAGATCCAGATATTTGCATTTTGATGCAAGGAAAATTGAGGTTTTCCAGTTTTGACCTCACCTAAATCTTAGGTTGGGGGTCATTTTGATGCAGAAGCGCAGGATAAGTGGTCAAATTTTGCAAGAATAACCATAAATGTAGTATGTATAGCATTTAAAAAATGAAGTAAATACTAAGTGGACCCTTGTAAATATATGGAAATGAAGTAATTTTACAATTAGTTAAGTTTGTGAACACATGATTTGACTTGTGTCAATCTGATCATGACCCCTTAAAAATTGTCAAAGAAATTCTCAACAAAAGTGAAAGCTATTGAAATCCCTGAGTATACATTACAGTGGTGATAACCCTTAACCTGGCTGTTGTAATTGGTTCATGCAGTAGAAGTACAGTGATTTTTAACAGTAGCACAGCATGAAGGTTACGTGAACGGTTGCGGTCATCAGTATTGTAACATATATGTACATATGCAGTAGGAAATAAATAATAATAATGCTACACGGAGGAGTCAGTTTAAAGCCGGACATTTTCTTTCAATTAAAACATGAAAACATACCAGAGAACTGTATTCCACCAATGAATGTCACTGCTACCTTAATTTGCTTAGGAAACTGTCAATCCACAGAAGCTTACAAAAATGGCAACCCACGATAGATTTTCCCGCAATTTTGGTCATGTGACTGATTTGTTTATAATCGTAGCCTCCTGTATTTAGGTCTAGATTTCAAGACACAAAAAAATGCCGAAGGCAGTTAGCTTATTAAACTTACACCACACCACAAACGTTACGAAAAATGCATTATCTGAAGTAAACAATAAAAAACCTTCTAGTTCTAATGTAGTTATGATCAGCTTCCGCCACAACTGAAGTAGTGTCAACAATGAAATGCACAAGGCCCACGTAACTTAAGAGACTGAAACAGTTACAATCCTAATTTTTACGTCGATCGCAACAATGCATCAACAAAAATATTTGCCAACTTTCTTACGGTCCTTGAAAGCTGAGCAGAAACTCGATCAAAAGCTCTCCGATCTATCCAAAATGGCGACCAACGCTATCTCCCGCTTGTCACGTGACTGATTTGTTTATAATCGTTCTTTTAATATCCTTTCATATTTGTTCGAACAACAACATTACATTTTTTCCTTGTTTTTATTTGTCGCATTTTCTTTACAAATGTTCGCATTCCTTCGTTATATTTGTTTTTTCTAAAACTGCACTACTTCTTATGCCGCACAACTACTTGAATACACTCTCGTGGTCGCAATGATACACCCGATCTTAATGACCGTGCGTCGTCGTGTTCACAGCATCGCTACTTAAGACTGGCGCATGCGCACCAGTCTAAAAATAGCTAACTGTGCAGCATGGCTTAGATTGGAAATACCTATCTGTAATGACGAGTGATGTGTCAAGTTTCACCTTTACATAGATGTAGGACATCAATAATCACCATTTTGTGAGATCTTTCAGGTAACAGTACTTTATTTGGTTCTTTGAAAGAAAACAATCTGGTCCAAACAGTTGGATACCACCTATAATATATTATCACAGGAGATTATCTATGGGGTGTGGAGAATATTACTAAAATAGTATATACATGATTAATTAAAAAGTCAAGGAGGAATTAAAAATTTGTCTTTCCTTGTATAAGAGGTTTGACAAGGCTGGTTTAAAAATCAAAGAAGATTAAACATTCTAACTTTGACTTTTTAAGTGGATTATACATAAAAATTTATATCATGGATGTGTAATTATGCCAGTGGAGAAGACCTACTAAAAACTATAAAATAATAATCAATTAAGCCCCTTTTTCAACTGGGTATCTAGGATTCTTTTAATGCCGCCATATAGACATGCTGCTTATAATATAATTATATGCTTGATGAAGATTGAGCTATAAATGGCTTCTCTACTGTGTTCACAAGGTTATGTTCTTGTGACCTAGTTTTTTACCCAATATGACCCAATAACAAATTTATTCAAGAGCAAAATTAAGCCTCTAAAATGATCACAAGCAAAGTAAAAATGCTCCACAATTGTCTATGTGTACAGTACTGAAAATCACGAAATTGACAATTTTCCCGTTTCCACTCCGTTTCGTTTCCATCTCAGTTGGAAGCGTTCGCCGCTCCATTTCCATTCCGCTTCCGTTGCGTTTCCATTTCGTTTTGTTCGCTTCCAGCGCTGCATTTCAAACGCTCCAGCCTTTCTATCGTTTCTTCCATTTCTATCGTTTCAAGTGTTCCATTTCGCTTCGTTCCGATTTTGATTAAAAATTTCGTTTAACTGTACTTTAAATTTACTTCAAAATGACAAAGAAGTAAACATTCTAGGAAAAGGCAAAAGACTTCCATCACATATAAAGGAATCGCAGTAGATAGTTTGCGACTAGGATATTCAGTGTCAGCCACCGGAGGGAAATTGCAGACAAAAAAATACCCTAAACAAACCAGCACCTGCAAATAATCCTCAAAATTCAGGAAGTGCAGTATTGAGAAGATGCCTACCTACTTGTCTTCGCCAGACGTCAACAAACAAGAAATAACTTTCAAATATGGTCCACACACACCCAGTATTCTAAAAAGTAACTTCTCTGTGACGTGTTAATCCACAAAAAAAGCGTAATGGTGATCCGATCTTAAAATCGGACGATGACACACTCATTTTTTTTTAAAAACTTGCCCGTGGACGTTTGTTCCCCGCCCCTGTAAGTGCAGACCGGACGTTTGCCACCCCCCCCCCTCCCCTTCAAATAAAAAGGCCCTTCAAATAACAAGGCCCAGCGTTTACCCCAATCCCCACTGCCAAAATAAAAAGGCGAATGTTTGCCCCCCTCCGATATTTGTTATATGGCGGACTTTAGATTTAACGTCTCGCTGATAGTAACGTGTAATATCCAATAATTTTAGGAAAGTATTACTTACTACAGTCACATTTCAGTGTTAAAATGATTATCTCATATAAACATGAACACATGCTGTTTTACCGAAAACCGGCACATACATAAAGTCTCATAAAACAAACAACTTTCTTAGAAACAAGTTTGTGTTGTTGTTGTTTCGGTTTGCACATATTAGCGCAAAAAAACTGGCTGTTAGCAACAATTGTTCACATTATAACATGGTGTTGCTAATTACATCACTGTGATTTTAATTTTTCCAAGGTTGTAACAAATAAATGCGGTGAACAAATAAATCATTAGATGCAGGTGTAATTTCTTTCTGGTGAGGAGGGCCCTCTGGCTAACACTGCAACATCAAAGAATATTCTGGGAAATAATCGCCGGTCACTATCATTTGAAGTCGCCGAAAATAATTTTTTTGTTTCAAATTGACAGAGCTATTATTTCTCTCAATACTGTGCAACATGATATCGATGGATAATTGTCTTCAAGCTGCCATTTAGAAGATAGAGAGGGTGTGAAAGTTGGGTACTGTTGAGGAATTAAAAATGATAAGTACGAGTGAACGGCGTGTGCTATGAAAAAATATGCAACGTTATTGACGATTTACCTTCGCGGCATAAATGTGAGTTCTAAAGAAATGAGAGTGGAGGGGGAACTGTTCTATGTAGTAATATTTCAGACTGCGCATGTTTTTACTTATATAAATGTCCTTACAAACTTCTTTAGTCCATTGAATGATTATAAACATTTTTTTAAAGGTATTATTTACATTTAAGGTATGGATTAACTACAAAAGAATAGGCGAGCTATTGAAATAATACATTTGCAATAAACACGAGATGAAAATATACATTAGATTGTGTTCCTTGATGTGTCTTCTCTTGGTAACATTATTTACATAATAAACGACAAGTAATGTAGTATTTACTATAAGAAATCCCCACATCCACGTTTCCTCTTCTTAAACGAAAAAAATAGTGGGGTGGGGAAAGGGTGCACCATTGTTGGTACTACTAAATATAGCGTTAGGTTCTTTTATGAGCCAAAAAAGATATTGTAGACTTTGTGTTTTGTCCTTTTTGTTGTCCTCGCGTAAGTCAATGCGTATTGCTCTTTAAAAGGTGAAGGTCATAAACCACACGACTGCCATATGGTG
Organism: Sinonovacula constricta; assembly: GCA_007844125.1. Classification (NCBI taxonomy): domain Eukaryota; kingdom Metazoa; phylum Mollusca; class Bivalvia; order Cardiida; family Solecurtidae; genus Sinonovacula; species Sinonovacula constricta. The sequence goes on from CM017566.1 coordinate 42,183,141, forward strand.
ACATTTTCAAACACAGCTGCATAGAGGATGCATGTGATCTTGCGAAGTGGAAAAAACGCCAAAACACGGTCACACTTCCTGTCCACTATACAAACAAGGTGTCATAAAACTGCCAATTAGGTTAATTAGTTGGGATGTCCGTTCATGTCTTAAAATTAGGGATTCAATAAGAGTAGAACTTTATGATGGTATGAACCCTACCCACGCGCATAAAGAAACATAATATCAATTTACAAAACGATATATTTTAAATTAATATATTTCTATCTTTAAATGGGTACATAAAATTAAGTACCCAGTAGGGCCCACATTAGACCACATTTTGGCATAGAACATTCAAGCCATGAATGGGAAAATAAGCCGTAGCCAGGCGTGTAGACCCTCATTCAAATAGTTGCAAGTCAAGTAAAGTCAAAAGTTGAATGCAGATTCTTAATCGCGGTCCACGAATTCCGATTAATCCTATATATGTAACAGCGCATTATGGGAACTATGCATTTAGAAATAGGAATTTTGATACCATTGTCCAAATTTACAACATTGTTCATTATAAGATTTATAACAATTAAGATTAGATCTAGAAGCAGAAGAAACTTGCTTGACAAAGAGGCAAGATAAAATAAAGTACATATCCATACACCTGCTGCTGCTACTGCTGCTTCTGCTGATAATGATGGCGGTGATACCAATGCTGTTTATGATTATAATGTAAATGGTCATAATGGTTACGGTGATGCTGATGCTCATGACGATTATGATGTAGATCGTGATGCCGGTGATGCTGCTGCTGCTGCTGATGATGATTAGTGGTGATTTAACAAGTAATATGGGATCCTGATGATGATCATGTGTGATCAGGGGAATTTAATGGCGGTAATGATTATTATGTCTTTAATATTTATCATGAAAATGGACGTGATATAAGTTCGTTTTTATTACGGTTGTTTCATTTAACTGTCAATCGATGATTGTATACGTGCACTATTTGACAATCTATGGTTAATTAGACGTTGAACTTTAGGATCATACTAGTCATTGGCTCTGAGTGCCGGGGAGGATGTTATTGGTTCTTGATTGGGTCACACCTTGCAATAATACATGGCATTGTTTGTTTGTTTTATGTTTAGTTGTTTTATGTTGTTGTGTTATATGAGATGTGTTACCTTCTTTTGGTTGACGTTTAATTTCATTAAGTAGCTTTATTTTGTACCACACAATGCATTCTTTGTGAATGAAAAATTACTTTAAGCAAGCGTGTTCACACAAAAATGATAGGCGTAGCTGATCCGGGAACAGACCATGCAGCTACAATGTAATAAGTAATTAGCGAAAATTCAAACTAGGGAAATGCTGCGACATTGCGCGCGCATACGTGTAATGACAGCTGTGTACACACTATCTTCATATGCCAAACAATGAAGACTAAGAATGTCGATCCAAGGCGGATGTAAAGCTATTCAATGGAATTAATTAAAACATCAGTTTCGACAGAAACGCAATTTTATAGGTTTATTGTGTGTTTTATGGTGCGGAGTGATTTTTAGTGCAGTTTCTGTTTTAATGATACACGATGACTTGGACAACTTGTGCGGTTTCGGAACTGTAATGTATGAGTTTGATAAATACGATTTTTTGATAATAAAATAAAGCTTTATTTGTTATATCTTTCTGCAGAGTACATATAAAAGCGCGTTTGTGTTGATAAATTGAAGCCAGTTATTGTGTTCGTTTAAATTTATTTCGTACAAAGAAACGGTTGAAATGTTCCTATAAATAATCGGGTGACCTAGAAACGTTTGAAGCGGTAGTGAAAATAACACTACCGTTACGAGCATTCCGATTTTTGCATTTCTACCGTTGCTAGCATTCCAAGCGCTCCGGTTATAACGTTAATACCGTTTACACCGTTTCAAGCGTTTCTAGCGCTCTGTTGCATTTCCATTTCGATAGCATTCCGTTTCCGTTTCAACAGGAAACAAAAAACATTCCATTTCCATTTCCACTCCGTTCCGTTTGTCAATTTCATGATTTTCAGTACTGTATCAGAAGAGTCCACCTTCTTGCCAAAACAGGTTAACCATAATCTCTAAGTACAAAAAGGGGAGATAAACCAAAAAAATAAAGGTAGCCACAGTTATTTTACTTGTCAGGGTCTGAACTGGGCACTGTTAAGTAAGTGAGTAAACTTTCATACCACTGCTTCCTGTAGAAATTGAGAAATATCCAACTTGCCGAAACAGGTTAACCATTTCTTTATGAATAAAAATGAGAGATAAACCAAGAAATAAGGGTAGCCAGAGTAATGTAACTTGTCAGGGTCATTACCTGTGCACTGTTTAGTAAGTGTGTAAACTTAAGTGCCACTGCTCTTTGTAGAAATATCCAACTTGCCAAAACAGTTTAACTAACTCTCTAAGTACAAAAAGGTGAGATTAATAAAAAAATAAGGTAGCCAAATTTTATGTTACTTGTCAGGATCATGACCTGTGCCCTGTTAAGTAAGTGTGTAAATTTTCACTGCCACTGCTCTTTGTAGAAATTGACAAATAATCAACTTGCCAAAACAGGTTAACCATTTTTCTTAGTACAAAAGGGGAGATTACCCATGAAATAAGGTAACCAGAGTTTTGGAACTTATCTGGGTTATGACCTGTGCACTGTTTAGTAAGGTAGCCAGAGTTATGTAATTTGTCAGGGTCATGACTTGTGCAAACTTTCATGCCACTGCTATATGTGTACATTGAGAAATATCCAACTTGCCAAAACAGGTTAACCATAATTTCTTAGTACAAATAGGGAAGATAGAACAAGAAAAAAGGGTAGCCAGAGTGATGTAACCTGTCAGGGTCATGAAGTGTGCACTGTTTAGTAAGTGTGTAAACTTTCATGCCACTGCTCTTTGTTGAAACTGAGAAATATCCAACTTGCCAAAAAGTTGGAAGGAAGCACAGACGGATGGACGGATGGTTCAATTACTAGATGCCGTGGGCTTACAAAAGAAAAAAATATAAAAATTGTAAAATAAAAATATAAATAAATGGAAGGCTGAACCAGATACAGTGGCATCATGCAATAAGGCTACTTTAACAGGTGTCGAACGTAATGACCAGTGAAGAAAACCCAGGTGATTAAAAAACTACTGTTCTCTTTGGATGTCATTTTTTCGCAACTGATAATGTACACAGGTTTACAAATAAAAGACAGACAGTACAGCAGTAATAATAATAATTATCTTTCTTGTATGTTTACCCATTATTTGCATTATTTTAAACTATAAGTAAATCTTTAAAAAATCTTGCAAACTGAATATATTAAATTATCCTAGATCTATGTGTTATCATAGTATTATCACATTCTAGTTACTGTATAGCTGTTTGCTTGAATCACAAATAGCATTTAGGATTCTGGGATCTGCTTTCATGTTCATACTCACATTCCATTAAATTAACATTAATCAATAGGGATTCACAATTAAAATTATAATGTAAAGTTTAAAACTAAGAAAAACTTAAAACATTGTGATTTCTATAACATTTAATGACCATGTTTTGGTGCAGAAAGGATTCTGTTGATCATTATTAATTTCAAAATGATCCAATGCATTGTCACACAAAAATGGGGTGGTACAAAACTTCAGAGTACCGAAGTGCAATTGTTTTAAAATAAGCCACGGGTCAAAATGTTGGCCTAACGTGATTTTATGGTTGCATTAGTGTTTGTTTGGTTAAGCTCTTCTCGTTTCTGCTTCCGTTTATGTGAAGTTCATCAAAAAATTCCACATGTGCAACTTTAAATTTACTGAAATGTTAACACAAGAAATGTTATTTTGGGGTTTTAAAGATTCCTCAATATACCACACACACATGTTGTCTAAAGATTCAATTGGATAATTGACATTTCCAGCCTGTTCCAGAATTGTCAACATGGCTACCTATTTTTCTGTGCTTTCTTAGCTGTTTACAGTCAGCCTCATTGAGTTTCCTGCCATATTTTCTAAGCGCATGATTCCATTATGACGTGTTGGGTTTTATTATTCTTGCTTGAGGCATATTCTCAGTTTCATTTTTTACCATTTCTCTATGCTAGAGAATTTAAAAATACAAAGTCTAACATAAATATTGAAGATAGATCACTATTTGTTTTCCATTGTGTATGTCTGCTGCAACACCTACCACCCCAAATACATGTATATATATGGTATATTCCTTTATCAAGGCCATGCATTGATAATTAAAATGTTACTATTTATGTCCACTTTGAAATAATGTAAACTTTTAGTATAAAAATCTTTTAGACATTACCTTACTTTGCAATAACAGCAATATTATCACAATCAATTATATTGAACAGGATATGTATAGAAATAAAACACAAAATTATTCTTGCTGCGATGAAACCAATTAATTCTCCTATGAACTACTTCTTAATGCTTCTTGATGCTGCATTTGTTTGGTGCAGAAAGTAAATACAGCGTGATCCTTATTTACCCTCGAGCTTTGCTTTATGCCATAAAAAATTATAGCAGTCCAGTACTCTACATTTGTGTAACTGAATTTTGAAAAATGCTTGTTTAATATAGTTTTATTGTACCATTACATCTGGAACATTGTTTAAATTCAAATTTCAATAAAACCTATGATATGATTGAGACAAGTTTCAGCCGGTGCTTATAAGTTCATCAGTCATTTGCTATCAGTTTGGTCTGTTTTCTGTACCTCATACATCTGTACTTCTCTTTTGAATAGATTAGAACAAATTACATTGTTTTTCCTAGAAGATATTATGGCTTTAAACAAAACACATACAAAACAGGAGGTAAACTTACTTTGGTGCTGAAGGCTGTTTAAATCCAAACAGTTCCATGCTGTAGACTCAAACACACTTCCACAGATCTAACAAATGTCTTTTAATGTTTTCACAATATTCAATGCTCCTTCAATTCAAAATTGAAGAACCTTGTTAAAGATGAAATATTTCTTTCAATGCAATTTATTCAAATCCTAAAATTATAACAGTTAAACACTGACGCTAGCTGTTCCAATATTTGTGTAGTTGGTTATATTATATGATAAATATTTTGATTATTCATATAAATTAAAAAGTCCCATTTTGCTTACCCATACCAAGCAACAAGCATAAGAAGGGAAGCCTTGTAACTGACGATACTAGCATATGGTTATATGCATATCACTGTGCAAACCTATGTATTTTTTGTTTTCACTTTCCTTATATAGATTCCTTCTAAGCCAGTGGGCTTCATGAAGTCAACTTATACATACATAATGAGTTAGATCTGTCTTATGCTCTGGTCATGCAAGAACAGATAATAGTTCCAGGTGGATACAAACAAAATTATAAGGGCACGCTGCTATACCAGAGTGACTATACTATAGGAAAGTTCCAGATAGTATTGTTAAGGTTTGAGAGCAAGACATATAGTGTTATGGAACAGATTTATAAGGTCAGTTATAGTCTATTACCTTTTATGGAACGACAAGATGCAGAGTGCTTGATAAGCATGAGCAAAAGTCTGCTTTGGTGTGATATGAATGACTAATGAAATGTTATGGTCTGATATTAATAACCAACAGTGTGCTGTGGTCTGATATTAATAACCAACTGTGTGCTGTGGTCTGATATTAATAACCAACTGTGTGCTGTGGTGTGATATTAATAACCAACTGTGTGCTGTGGTGTGATATTAATAACCAACTGTGTGCTGTGGTCTGATATTAATAACCAACTGTGTGCTATGGTCTGATATTAATAACCAACTGTGTGCTATGGTCTAATATTAATAACCAACTGTGTGCTGTGGTCTGATATTAATAACCAACTGTGTGCTATGGTCTAATATTAATAACCAACTGTGTGCTGTGGTCTGATATTAATAACCAACTGTGTGCTGTGGACTGATATTAATAACCAACTGTGTGCTGTGGTCTGATATTAATAACCAACTGTGTGCTGTGGTCTGATATTAATAACCAACTGTGTGCTATGGTGTGATAATAATAACCAACTGTGTGCTATGGTCTGATATTAATAACCAACTGTGTGCTGTGGTCTGATATTAATAACCAACTGTGTGCTGTGGTCTGATATTAATAACCAACTGTGTGCTGTGGTCTGATATTAATAACCAACTGCGTGCTGTGGTCTGATATTAATAACTAATTGTGTGCTGTGATGTGATATTAATAACCAACTGTGTGCTATGGTCTGATATTAATAACCAACTGTGTGCTGTGGTCTGATATTAATAACCAACAGTGTGCTGTGGTCTGATATTAATAACCAACTGTGTGCTGTGGTCTGATATTAATAACCAACTGTGTGCTATGGTCTGATATTAATAACCAACTGTGTGCTGTGGTCTGATATTAATAACCAACTGTGTGCTGTGGACTGATATTAATAACCAACTGTGTGCTGTGATGTGATTTTAATAACCAACCGTGTGCTGTGGTGTGATAATAATAACCAATTGTGTGCTGTGGTGTGATATTAATAACCAATTGTGTGCTGTGATGTGATATTAATAACCAATTGTGTGCTGTGATGTGATATTAATAACCAATTGTGTGCTGTGGTATGATATTAATAACCAACTGTGTGCTGTGGTGTGATATTAATAACCAACCGTGTGCTGTGGTGTGATAATAATAACCAATTGTGTGCTGTGGTATGATATTAATAACCAACTGTGTGCTGTGATGTGATATTAATAACCAATTGTGTGCTGTGGTATGATATTAATAACTAACTGTGTGCTGTGATGTGATATTAATAACCAATTGTGTGCTGTGGTATGATATTAATAACCAACTGTGTGCTGTGATGTGATATTAATAACCAACTGTGTGCTGTGGTGTGATATTAATAACCAACAGTGTGCTGTGGTGTGATATTAATAACCAACTGTGTGCTGTGGTGTGATATCAATAACCAACTGTGTGCTGTGGTCTGATATTAATAACCAACTGTGTTCTGTGGTGTGATATTAATAACCAACTGTGTTCTGTGGTGTGATATCAATAACCAACTGTGTTCTGTGGTGTGATATCAATAACCAACTGTGTTCTGTGGTCTGATATTAATAACCAACTGTGTGCTGTGGTGTGATATTAATAACCAATTGTGTGCTGTGGTGTGATATTAATAACCAACAGTGTGCTGTGGTGTGATATTAATAACCAACTGTGTTCTGTGGTGTGATATTAATAACCAACTGTGTGCTGTGGTGTGATATTAATAACCAATTGTGTGCTGTGGTGTGATATTAATAACCGACTGTGTGCTGTGGTGTGATATCAATAACCAATTGTGTGCTGTGGTGTTATATTAATAACCAACAGTGTGCTGTGGTGTGATATTAATAACCAACTGTGTTCTGTGGTGTGACATTAATAACCAATTGTGTTCTGTGGTGTGATATTAATAACCAACTGTGTTCTGTGGTGTGACATTAATAACCAATTGTGTTCTGTGGTGTGATATTAATAACCAACAGTGTGCTGTGGTCTGATATTAATAACCAACTGTGTTCTGTGGTGTGATATTAATAACCAACTGTGTGCTGTGGTGTGATATTAATAACCAACTGTGTTCTGTGGTGTGACATTAATAACCAATTGTGTTCTGTGGTGTGATATTAATAACCAACAGTGTGCTGTGGTGTGATATTAATAACCAACTGTGTTCTGTGGTGTGATATAAATAACCAATTGTGTGCTGTGGTGTGATGTTAATAATTAACAGTGTGCTGTGGTGTGATATTAATAACCAACTGTGATCTGTGGTGTGATATTAATAACCAACTGTGTGCTGTGGTGTGATATTAATAACCAATTGTGTGCTGTGGTGTGATATTAATAACCAACTGTGTGCTGTGGTGTGATATTAATAACCAATTGTGTGCTGTGGTGTGATATTAATAACCAACTGTGTTCTGTGGTGTGATATCAATAACCAACTGTGTTCTGTGGTGTGATATCAATAACCAACTGTGTTCTGTGGTGTGATATTAATAACCAACTGTGTTCTGTGGTGTGATATTAATAACCAACTGTGTGCTGTGGTGTGATATTAATAACCAATTGTGTGCTGTGGTGTGATATTAATAACCAACTGTGTGCTGTGGTGTGATATCAATAACCAACTGTGTGCTGTGGTGTGACATTAATAACCAACTGTGTGCTGTGGTCTGATATTAATAACCAACTGTGTGCTGTGGTGTGACATTAATAACCAACTGTGTGCTGTGGTCTGATATTAATAACCAACTGTGTTCTGTGGTGTGATATCAATAACCAACTGTGTTCTGTGGTGTGATATTAATAACCAACTGTGTGCTGTGGTGTGATATCAATAACCAACTGTGTGCTGTGGTGTGATATTAATAACCAACAGTGTGCTGTGGTGTGAAATTAATAACCAACAGTGTGCTGTGGTGTGATATCAATAACCAACTGTGTGCTGTGGTCTGATATTAATAACCAACTGTGTGCTGTGGTCTGATATTAATAACCAACAGTGTGCTGTGGTGTGATATTAATAACCAACTGTGTGCTGTGGTCTGATATTAATAACCAATTGTGTGTTGTGGTGTGATATCAATAACCAACTGTGTGCTGTGGTCTGATATTAATAACCAACTGTGTGCTGTGGTGTGATATCAATAACCAACTGTGTGCTGTGGTGTGATATTAATAACCAACTGTGTGCTGTGGTCTGATATCAATAACCAATTGTGTGCTGTGGTGTTATATTAATAACCAACAGTGTGCTGTGGTGTGATATTAATAACCAACTGTGTTCTGTGGTGTGACATTAATAACCAATTGTGTTCTGTGGTGTGATATTAATAACCAACTGTGTTCTGTGGTGTGACATTAATAACCAATTGTGTTCTGTGGTGTGATATTAATAACCAACAGTGTGCTGTGGTCTGATATTAATAACCAACTGTGTTCTGTGGTGTGATATTAATAACCAACTGTGTGCTGTGGTGTGATATTAATAACCAACTGTGTTCTGTGGTGTGACATTAATAACCAATTGTGTTCTGTGGTGTGATATTAATAACCAACAGTGTGCTGTGGTGTGATATTAATAACCAACTGTGTTCTGTGGTGTGATATAAATAACCAATTGTGTGCTGTGGTGTGATGTTAATAATTAACAGTGTGCTGTGGTGTGATATTAATAACCAACTGTGATCTGTGGTGTGATATTAATAACCAACTGTGTGCTGTGGTGTGATATTAATAACCAACTGTGTGCTGTGGTCTGATATTAATAACCAACTGTGTGCTGTGGTGTGACATTAATAACCAACTGTGTGCTGTGGTCTGATATTAATAACCAACTGTGTTCTGTGGTGTGATATCAATAACCAACTGTGTTCTGTGGTGTGATATTAATAACCAACTGTGTGCTGTGGTGTGATATCAATAACCAACTGTGTGCTGTGGTGTGATATTAATAACCAACAGTGTGCTGTGGTGTGAAATTAATAACCAACAGTGTGCTGTGGTGTGATATCAATAACCAACTGTGTGCTGTGGTCTGATATTAATAACCAACTGTGTGCTGTGGTCTGATATTAATAACCAACAGTGTGCTGTGGTGTGATATTAATAACCAACTGTGTGCTGTGGTCTGATATTAATAACCAATTGTGTGTTGTGGTGTGATATCAATAACCAACTGTGTGCTGTGGTCTGATATTAATAACCAACTGTGTGCTGTGGTGTGATATCAATAACCAACTGTGTGCTGTGGTGTGATATTAATAACCAACTGTGTGCTGTGGTCTGATATTAATTACCAACTGTGTGCTGTGGTCTGATATTAATAACCAACAGTGTGCTGTGGTGTGATATTAATAACCAACTGTGTGCTGTGGTGTGATATTAATAACCAATTGTGTGCTGTGGTGTGATATCAATAACCAACTGTGTGCTGTGGTCTGATATTAATAACCAACTGTGTGCTGTGGTGTGATATCAATAACCAATTGTGTGCTGTGGTCTGATATTAATAACCAACTGTGCGCTGTGGTGTGACATTAATAACGAACTGTGTGCTGTGGTGTGACATTAATAACCAACTGTGTGCTGTGATGTGACATTAATAACCAACTGTGTGCTGTGGTCTGATATTAATAACCAATTGTGTGCTGTGGTGTGACATTAATAACCAACTGTGTGCAGTGGTCTGATATTAATAACCAACTGTGTGCTGTGGTGTGACATTAATAACCAACTGTGTGCTGTGGTCTGATATTAATAACCAACTGTGTGCTGTGGTCTGATATTAATAACCAACTGTGTGCTATGGTCTAATATTAATAACCAACTGTGTGCTGTGGTCTGATATTAATAACCAACTGTGTGCTATGGTCTAATATTAATAATCAACTGTGTGCTGTGGTCTGATATTAATAACCAACTGTGTGCTGTGGACTGATATTAATAACCAACTGTGTGCTGTGGTCTGATATTAATAACCAACTGTGTGCTGTGGTGTGATATTAATAACCAACTGTGTGCTGTGGTCTGATATTAATAACCAACTGTGTGCTATGGTCTAATATTAATAACCAACTGTGTGCTGTGGTCTGATATTAATAACCAACTGTGTGCTGTGGTCTGATATTAATAACCAACTGTGTGCTATGGTGTGATAATAATAACCAACTGTGTGCTATGGTCTGATATTAATAACCAACAGTGTGCTGTGGTGTGATATTAATAACCAACTGTGTGCTGTGGTCTGATATTAATAACCAATTGTGTGTTGTGGTGTGATATCAATAACCAACTGTGTGCTGTGGTCTGATATTAATAACCAACTGTGTGCTGTGGTGTGATATCAATAACCAACTGTGTGCTGTGGTGTGATATTAATAACCAACTGTGTGCTGTGGTCTGATATTAATTACCAACTGTGTGCTGTGGTCTGATATTAATAACCAACAGTGTGCTGTGGTGTGATATTAATAACCAACTGTGTGCTGTGGTGTGATATTAATAACCAATTGTGTGCTGTGGTGTGATATCAATAACCAACTGTGTGCTGTGGTCTGATATTAATAACCAACTGTGTGCTGTGGTGTGATATCAATAACCAATTGTGTGCTGTGGTCTGATATTAATAACCAACTGTGTGCTGTGGTGTGATATCAATAACCAATTGTGTGCTGTGGTCTGATATTAATAACCAACTGTGTGCTGTGGTGTGACATTAATAACGAACTGTGTGCTGTGGTGTGACATTAATAACCAACTGTGTGCTGTGATGTGACATTAATAACCAACTGTGTGCTGTGGTCTGATATTAATATCCAACTGTGTGCTGTGGTGTGACATTAATAACCAATTGTGTGCTGTGGTCTGATATTAATAACCAATTGTGTGCTGTGGTGTGACATTAATAACCAACTGTGTGCAGTGGTCTGATATTAATAACCAACTGTGTGCTGTGGTGTGACATTAATAACCAACTGTGTGCTGTGGTGTGACATTAATAACCAACTGTGTGCTGTGGTCTGATATTAATAACCAACTGTGTGCTATGGTCTGATATTAATAACCAACTGTGTGCTGTGACATTAATAACCAACTGTGTGCTGTGGTGTGACATTAATAACCAACTGCGTGCTGTGGTCTGATATTAATAACCATTGTGTGCTGTGGTGTGACATTAATAACCAACTGTGTGTTATGGTGTGACATTAATAACCAACTGTGTGCTGTGGTGTGACATTAATAACCAACTGTGTGCTATGGTGTGACATAATAACCAACTGTGTGCTGTGGTCTGATATTAATAACCAACTGTGTGCTGTGCTGTAACATTAATAACCAACTGTGTGCTGTGGTGTGACATTAATAACCAACTGTGTGCTGTGGTGTGACATTAATAACCTACTGTGTACTGTGGTGTGATATTAATAACCAACTGTGTACTGTGGTGTGATATGAATGACTAATGGTGTTCTATGTATGATATTAATAACCAACAGTGTGTTTTTGTTTATCTATATGTGTATAGATCCCTCTTTATCTATGTGTGTATAGATCACTCTTTATCTATATGTGTTTAGATTCCTCTTTATCTATGTGTTTAGATCTCTCTTTATCTTTCAAGGCCTATATTGTCCTTAAAGCAGTGATTGTCAATGTCTATATGTTACATATTGCCATCGGGAAACATACAATGTTACCACACAAATGACATAAAAATCTCTTACCACTGACATGTTTTTACATCCATAGAAATATTTAAGCCTACCTTTGAGTCATCATTACCTTCTTATAATGCATGAGATTCTCAAAAACACTAGCTGTCAAAAAAATTGAAAAAGGAGTTTGCAAAAAGAAATTTACTTAGTGCATCATTTACAAATATTAAAAACATACAATAAATAGGAGTGCACTACAACCACAGAAAATATAGCTATTATTTTAATTTCAAGAAACTTAGTTTTTCTGAACTTAAAAACCTTGTTTCATTAATAAGTGTGACACATTATTTATTTTCAATATAATGAAAAATAATGGTCTAACTTGAAACAAAGCTTAATATTTGTATCTTAGCTTCCAGAGCTATTATAACTTCTAATATCAAAACTTAATATTTGTATCTTAGCTTCCAGAGCTATTATAACTTCTAATATCATGACTCCCAGAGCAAAGTAAACTGTTCATATCTTGACTCCCAGAGCAACTAAACTGTTCATATCTTAGCTCACAGACCTAACATAACTTCTTACATCTTGACTCCCAGAACTAACTTAACTTCTTATATCTTGACTCACAGAGCTAATTTACCTTCTTATATTTTAGCTCCCTGTGCAAACTTATCTTTCTATATAATGGCCCACAGAGCTAATTTAAATTCTTATATTTTAGCTCCCTGTGCAAACTTAACTTTCTATATAATGGCCCACAGAGCTTATTACATAGGCTTACATTATAATCACCCCAATAGCTTTTCTCATGATAACCATTATTGGCAAAGCGCTGGAGCATGCTGCCTATAAATGGACTGCTGAAAAATTTTTACACATGCGAGCGGATGTCCTCGGGTATTTGCTTGAGAATGATCGAGAGAAAATTAACAAGGCGTTCCGAATTCCGAAAGTTTCGCGATTTACAGATTCCCAATGTACGGGCCTTATTTCGGTAAATGACGTTCCATAGCGAGTATGCAGTATTATTACATGTAAAGTTGTTCTTTGTATTAATATGTTTATAAATTTTACGAGAACTATTGGTTATTCATTTAAAATTTACTATTTTCTCTATTTCTAAAAAAAGATTGATAGTGTCAGTAGTGGCACATTATACAAAATATCAATTTTACTCATGCACCGATGACAATCATGGAATAGCGCAAAGGTTATGGACTTGTTCTGATGTTAACGGTCTCTAAAGATAGAATACCCTTGCAGTCAAAAAAATGTTTTCTGTGACTTTTATCTTCTTTTTTATTACAATAAATATAACAAAAGAAACATTTAAACAGACAAAAAATATTGATCAATAACAAATGTTAAGTATTTTTATTATTGATTAGGATCATTGATCAGTTATTGGCGATGCTATAAAAATGCACTTGCGAGCAGATCTCCTCGGCCATTCTCTTTTTCGCTAAAGAAAAGGCGAGCGAAAATGGGCGAGGTGTTCCGAATTTCAGAAGTTCAGCGATATACACATTCTCAACATATGGGTCCTAATTCGGTAAATGGTGTTCTTTTTACATTTATTTGTATTTATTCTTTGTTTGTAACTTCCACACAAATGAGGTATTTTTACTTTTTAAATTTCTAAACATTAATGTACATCTGATGGTTAAACTTGTTATGTCCCAGTTATTTTAATGTTTACTTAATAATTTAAATCTGTCATCTCTAAATTTCTAATAAAAAATAATTTTCATTGTTGCATCGCCCTTTGATGCTTTGCATCAATACTTTTCTTGTTCTACAATGTCCAACCAAAACGGTCTTTCATTGTATCACACTATTTGCTTACTGACTAGCTAAATGACCTTTAGCAGTTACAGCAGTAGTATCATTAATGCAAATATACCTATTCTTGACAGTGGCAGTGGTAGTCACTGTGGTAGTGGTAGTCACTGTGGTAGTGGTAGTCACTGTATGGTGCCCAGGAGGTGGATGTGATGATTGTGAAGACAGTAGCCAGTAATAGTGACAGTGCAGTGAAATCCATGATGGTAAAGCCTAGTAATGATAGTGATAGATCTAGTAGTAGTGGTAGAAGTAGTTTACAAGGTAATGGTGTATTAGACGAGGTTGTGCTTAAATTTATTTTCTATAATCCAAGTAAGCATAGGTCACACAAGTAACAAAAACTCTAATTTACACAATGATTAAAACACTATAACACACATTCAAACTTTTTTTAGCATCCAATACCACAATTATCCTTATCAAACTATTAAACAGAGAAACTACGTAACTCTTCCACATATTGTGAATCCAGTCATTGACCTAAATATTTCCTGAAAGTAAAAGCAGCAGAAGAAATACCAACAACAACTAGAACACCAGAAGCAGCAGTTGACAACAGGTGTAGGCACCACTGGGACGACCAAGAAACTAAGACCGACACCAACTGTACAGTGAGAGACAGACAGTGGAGCTGTCAGCAGGAACATTATACAAGGAGGGCTTCCACCAAGTATTGGAAACAGTTCTGGCTGCTTTCACATGCTGGACCTGACTGCTCCTTTTTCTTATTTTTTAATACAGGATGTTTACAGGTGATAGCTTGTCTGACATTTCTTTAATTTGATCATATTTTTTTATTTTGCTTTCATTTTCCATTTATAGAAATATTAATTTTACTTAAGGAATACAGGCTCTGAAACCCCAGAACAGTTTAGTAAAGTTTATATGCAAAGTCACAAAAATGCCCTAAAAATGAATATCCCAATTTTTGATGATCAAGTATTTTAAGATATTTTATAAAACAAACAAAATGAAGCCAAAGTGGAACCTTACATTTATTATCCAGTGGGTAAACAATTAGATTAAACCAATGTATAAAGTTCTTACGTCTTATTTAATATTGACTATGATTTTATTAAATTCTCTGTGTGTCTGTTCAAATATTGTCTTAGTAATTTTAAAGTCCTGAAGGGACGTTGAGCAATATTGTACTGTATATGAAGATGTGTGAACAGAGACAACAGGTCGTAAGTTATCAGTTATTTGGAAGGAAGAGTGAACATTAACAGACTACATGTTTGAAGTGATCTTTGTATGTGTCCACAAGTTGACAGTGACTATCGACTTAGTTATTGTATTTTAAGAATAGAGAAAAAAAATTGACTACTTCATTTATGAGTATATTGTGGCTCTTATTTTTAAAAACGTGTTAAATCATTTAATTCTTTAGACAAGAGAACCCCTAAATATCAATAATCATCAAGAAAGTTGGATTGCAAGCACAATAATTTACAATACATGAAAAGGCTTGTTCCCTGACAAAGTGAAAAACAAATGACTTCTGCCTCCTTCAAATATCTGCTTGCAAGGCGTATATCTTTGTTACTTTTCATATAACACTAACCTTATTATTATAATAAATATTCATCCAGACATTTTGTTTCATCAAACATCTTTTAGACATTAAAAAAAATACATTAAAGGATGATTAATATGTCTCTGTTAATACTGGTAGTTTTTGGGCCTAGTCTACGACTTAACTGTGGACAGTCTTCTTCTGACTATTTTGTTTCACCCACCCTTTTGACACAGTATACAATGTCAGCATCTGCCCATATGACCTTGTTTCCAATTAGTTTTCATTCATAATTTTAACAAGCATTTGATAGTATTGGCAATACAGTAGTCCCCTACCGGTCCCTCAAAAAGTTCTTTAATTATCATACGCTCCTGTTTATTGCCATTTATAATTAATTTGAGGTTGAAGTCTGTATTTGTATAATTATGGCTTAAAAATGAAGTAATAAACAAGGAAATCTACAGATACATATACAAGTCAGCCCGAGCTAAGAGACACCTGAGAACAGCAGACACCTGCTTTCAATGGACCCATCAATATTCCCCAAAGGAAAATCGTTCTATAATTGACCTGTAAACAAAGGACACCTGTCATCTGTGGACAACGAACACCCTTTTTACCCTGAACAAAGGACACTTGACCAATTGTCTGTTTTTTTACCTTATCTAGCCATGTTTTTATATAATTAACTGATCTTATATGCTGTGACCTTGACCTTCAAGATATCGACCCAAATGTTATTCGCGACAAGATCTCAATATGGTAATCATTTCTGTGAAATAGTTGTAAAATCTGACTTCAAATAACAAAATTATGGGCTGGACACGATTTTGCTGCAAGTTCATGCTGTGACCTTGACCTTCAAGGTATCGACCAAAATGATGTTCGTGACACATTGTCTCAATATGGTGATCATTTCTGTGAAATAGTTGTAAAATCAAACTTCAAATAACCAAGTTATGGGGCGGACAGAATTTTGCTGCAAGGTCATGCTGTGACCTTGACCTTCAAGGTAGCGACCCAAATACTAACTAGAGTTTCTGCGCGATGGATTTACATTAACATTTCATTAAGACAAGAGGGCCATCATGGCCCTTAATCGGTCACCTGATGACACAGGCTTTCAGTAGGCTCAAATCTGGCATCAAGTAATTAGAGTTATTTACTTTAGAAATCTTGGTGAAGATTGGACCATTGGTGTGGCCATTGGGTTGATAACATTTTCTAGAATTTTGCCAAGTAACCTACTTGACCCACTTCAAAACATATGTAAGATTTCATTCTGGCAAAACATGCTGGCCAAGTTTGGTGAAGATTGGGCCATCAGATTGTGGCGCCGTAAGTGTTTTCACAAGGTTTTTCTAAAATGTGACCAAGTGACCTACTTTAGCCCCAGGTGACCCAATAATTAACTTATCCAAGATTTCATGCAGACAAACATTCTGACCAAGTTTGGTGAAGATTGGGCTATAAATGTGGTCTCTAGTGTGTTCACAGTTATGAACTCATCCAAGGTTTCATGCAGACAAACATTCTGACCAAGTTTGATGAAGACTGGAAAAAAACTGTGGCCTCTAGTGTGTTCACAAGGTAAAATGTTGATGACGGACGCCAGACACCAGATAAGCGGTATCACAAAAGCTCCCCCTGAGCACAACTCAGGTGAGCTAAAAAAACTTACCTTACTTTGTTTCATTCTGCATTGACAACAGCAGTTTAAATTCATACCGACAAGTTAGGAATCGAAGTAAAGATATTGAATAAAGTAATATTGCGGTTATGACATAAATCAAAAACCTACACACACATATAGGTGTATGTATAGGTCTTTGTATTGTCGTTATACTTCAATGTATTCGGCGCCGTATGACCTATCAAGTGTCGGTGTGCCGTAAAACCCAAAATACAAAATACAAATAGGTCTCTGCACGAATTTACCACAACTATTTTGTGAATTGCTAGGTTTGTTAGGTACAAAAAATCTGAAATTGTTTACGATCCCTATATGTCCTTGTGCTTTCGCTCGATGTCATAAAAATAATAAATGCACAATAACTATATTCTGAAAGTGAGTATTACATGAATATATAAAATAAAGCTGAGGATACACAAATTATTACATAATTACAATAAAGAAATATTGCTCTGAAATTTACATCAATATTTAAGAGTGCCAAAGTGCCATAAAATATGCCTGTTGTAAATGGTTGAAAAGTTTGACAGAGAGATGTGTACAAGTATTAAGTTTCAGGAATCCCTATAACCCAAATAAATGTGATATACAGCCAATTTAATACCAAAGAATTTTGGGGTATTTGTAGAGGTGTCAATTATGTCACAGGAATCATGTACTACTATAATGGATTGATAACCAGCCACATGTAATAGGACCACAAGATAAGGAAAAGTACAACAGTAATCTTTCACCGTACCCATGTAATCATATGAGTTTACAGATGCATGGATAACAGCAAACATGTGCATTGCTACAACTATAAAGATGGGATGGGATGGGATTTGCCGGCATTTTTGCCGATACTGTGCTAGATACTAGACATTTCTATCATTATAGCACAGGGGCACTTATGAGGTGCCCAGGGACTGAACCCGGCCAGTCCATTATACTGACACCGTTGAGTAAGGCCTAATGCTGTCCCCTTAGCACCCAGCATTAAGAGGGAAGCCACTACTACCAACTTTAAAGTCTTTAGTTTGACCCGGCCGGGGTTTGAACCCGCGACCTCCCAGCAGACGCTCTACAACAACTATAAAGATATATGGGTACAATTATACAGGTATATGGGTACTACTGTACAGATACATAGACAGAAGTAAATACACACAGAACTCGCCTTTGATTGTATATGAGTACACATTGTGAGTTCAGTGTGTCAATGACCCCTGAAAAAAAAATCTACTGAAATCCCTGTCTTCTGTTGATGGGTGGCTGGATGATGAATTTTGTGGCTTTCAGGCAATTTAAGGGCTAGTACCCATAAGTGTCTGTGGTAGATTTGGTTGTTTATCTCACTTGGTAAAGATATTATGGACATCAACGATTCCACAAACATTCATGAAGATCAATGAACAACTATTTCACTAAGAGCAGACACCAATTTGTCTTTTTTTTTAAATTAAGAGCCATAACTCTGAAGTGTGCAGGGCGATTTGGCTGGTTATCAAATTTGGTCGAGATATGATGCCCATTTACATTTTCCCCAAGTTTCATGAAGATTGGACAACAACTGTTTGTTTTAGAAAGCAGACAAGGTGAATTTGACATTTTTTGTATAAAGGGCCATAACTCTGAAGTGCCTGAAGCAATTTGGCTGGTTATCGAACTTGGTTGAGATACTATGCTCATTAACATTTTCCCCAAGTTTAATGAACATTGAACAACAACTGTTTGAAAAAGACAGCGGACAAGGCGAATTTGCAAAAAAATAAAGGGCCTTACCTATGAAGTGTCTGAAGAGATTTGGCTGGTTATCGAACTTGGCCAAGATATTATGCCCATAAACATTTTTCCCAAGTTTCATGAAGATTTGACAGCAACTATTTTAGATAGAGAGCTGACAAGGAGGTGTATTTGTCATTTCTTTGTATAAATAAAGGGCCATAACTCTGAAGTGGCTGAAGCAATTTGGTTGATTATCAAGCTTGGTCAAGATATTATGCTCATAAACATTTTCCCCAAGTTTCATGAAGATTGGACAGCAACTATTTGAGATAGAGAGGGAACAAGCAGGTCAATTTGCCAGTGCTTTGTATAAAGGGCCATAACTCTGAAGTGGATGAAGTAATTTGGATGATTATCAATCTTGGTCAAGATATTATGCCCATAAATATTTTTCCCAAGACTCACGAAGATCTGACATTAACTGTTTTTAGCTAGAGAGTGGACACAGAGTGGACAAAGCAAATTTACCTTTTTTTGTATAAAGGGCCATAACTCTGAAGTAGCTGAAGTGATTTGGCTGGTTATCAATTGTGGCCGAGATATTGTGTCCATAAACATTTTCCCTAAGTTTCATGAAGATCGGATGAAAACTGTTTGAGTTACAGAACGGGCATTGTTGTGGATGCCAACAGGCATATTAAAAAGTCCTCCAAATTGACCTATAATCTCTGTTCTCTTTTAATGTATAATGAATGAATAATAAAACAATAAATATTATTATACTAGTATCATGTCTGTTTGAATGTTGTAGTTTATCGAACTAACATTTTAACAAGTTTTAAATATCTCTTCATATTGAAGGACATACAAATGTTTATCTTAAAGTGTAATTGTTTACACACCCTCTATTATCTATAAGGATTGTTTCGTGTATTTCCTTTGATGGGCATTAGACTTTGGCTTGGTTCCTCAATTTCATCTTCACATAAACAGGATGCTAGAACAATTTACACTTCTCTGGTCATTTCTTTTCTTGATTCAAAAGATTAATTTCAATTACAATCAACAATATTGTGTAGTTCTTCTAAAAGAAAAAATCTCTCTTCTAAATATTATGTGGACAATTTTTTTCAAAGACGTCACTTTCTCATAATTAATCAAAGAAAACGTTTGTGCTTAGACATTTTTTAATCGAATAGATCTTTTTTTTTTTCCATTCCTTACATATGAGAAACCCCTGTTTGGGGATGTGCAGGGTAAGAGCTCTTTAATATTTGGTTTAGGCACCCTGGTCCCTTTTGCCGACTGATGTTTCCAAAGCGGTAACTGTTGAATTTGCCGTTTTTGTTAAATGACTCATCACAAATTTGTTCTTACTTTCACATCTGTCATGGATGTAAATAGATTTGTCCAGTGCCTTTTCAAATTTTGGTATATGTTGCATTGCTCACATTACTTTTGTCACATATTCTTATTTCGAAAAATCAATCGGCTCGGTCATATTGTTTATAACTGCAACAATCGTGCTCAAATAAATTGCTGAACAAAAGGTAATGAAACTCTTCTAAGCATTCTGCAATGAACTATCCTATAACAATGTGACTACTTGCAGTGAATTTCAATAAGAATATATGACAAAGTTCTATGAGCATTGCAACATATATCAAACTCTGAAAAAGCACTGGACAAAGGTACTTCACATGCAAGCCAAGTGAAAAGTAAGAACAAATTTTTTATGATTCTAAAACAGCAAACCCGACAGTTACCGCCTTGGAACGGTCAGTCAGCAATATGGGCTGAATGGGGTGCTTAAACCGGTTTTACAGAGCTCTAACCAAAACTTCTTCTTACTGCAAGTCGATAAGTGATATTCCTACGAGGTGTTGTTCATTTATAACCTGTATTACACAATACTACACTTGAACATCTAGTTTAAACAGATTATAATATTAATGTTAACATATGAGGCATGCCCGGACATAATTGAGTCTTTTGACAAATATTTGACATGAAAACTGACCACAGGTAGTAAAAATTACATTACTCTCACTGCTGTCTCAAGCAACACCACCCCAATTTGACATGTGGCCTTATAGATGCAATGACCTTAAATGCAACCTTCACATTAAGTATTGCATGAGACACCATTTACAACATTGATTTTGTGTATAAGGCAATGCATAGGACACCATTCACAGAGATTGCTGCTTTGTGCATAAAATATTGCATAAGACACCATTCAGAGAGATTGCTGCTTTTTGTATAATGTATTGTATAAGACACCATTCACAGAGATTGCTGCTTTTTGTATAAAGTATTGTATAAGACACCATTCACAAAGATTGCTGCTTTTTGTTTGTTAAGTACTGCATAAGACACCATTCACCAAGCAGGACCCTCAGTCCTGGGTGAGTCTGATGTTCCATCTATCTTTACACCTGTAAATGTCAGGTCTGGAAATCCCATTAACTGTAATGTGGATGTGCACATTCCATGCATAAAACAGTCATGACTTTATTGCAAGCATTACAGAAAATATTTTATTACAAGCTTTAACTGCTGACAACCCAATTTACATACATAACATATGCACATGTATAAAGAAACATATGCACAAGTATAAAGAAGAATGTTAGTACTTGTTTACTTATAGTTTTGTAATTATGATTAAATTCAAATTATTAAACTTTCCTTCAAGCATAAATTTGTGAAACAAATTTAAACAGAACTTACGCTGTATTGTCAATCTCCTCATATCCTGGCCGACTGACTGTGAAAGATCGAGATTTCTTCAACATGTTTCAATTTTCCACACTGATTACAGCACAATTCTTCTCAATTCACTTAATTTAGCACTTTTTCTGTTTGCCATATATTCATTCACTATTACATAGCTGTAAATCCAAGTGTTGTCACAAATGTCACTTCTTTGCTTTTGGAAGAAATATTTCTATTAAGTCATCTTTTCTGACTTTCATACTTTCTTCCTAAAAATAACTTTTTTTCATTTATTTAGGATGGGTTACAGTCCTTTCTGGAACATGTGCTAATCAACTTATGATGAATTACCAAACAACATTTTTTAGTCACCTATATCAGTGTCATTTCCTGAGTTTAATTCAAAGGTAAGGTGTTTACAGGTAAGGAATTTATCATCTTACCTGATTTCAAACTGATTGACATTAAATGTCTAAATTTGTGAATGTGTCAACCATGGAAATATCATGTCTTTATATTGAATTAATCTGGCTTCTGATTTCACAATAATGTGCTTTGATTAATATATTTATGTATTTTACATTTTACAATGTTTTAAAAAACACTAAATAGTAGGGGGGATTTTTACTAGTTTATGACCATATATGTAGCTTGATTTAATTAAGACTAGAAGTGAAGACAAAAGCTGCATGTGTAGAAACTTGTATTGTTTGTTCTGTTTTGGTTACATCACACCGACAAGTTCTCAGCCAGACCAGGAAATGTACACAAACCCACATGGTGAGAGGCTGAGGTGTAACAAGTAAGTGACTCTAACCACTTGTCTGTGGGCCCCTTATAAAAATTCAGCCACAATTTTGCCCAAATCATTGCCATTATCAATAATGATAATTTTGTTATAGCTATAATTGGTGATTAAGGTTCTGGACCTGTAATGGTGACCTTTCACAATCCTTATAATGATACTGTTTCTTTAATATATACTATAAAACACATCAGTATGGTGAATTTCCAAGGAAGTTTACTGTTTGTAACTCAAGTTATGTGCATTTTTATAAAGTGAACTTTGATTTTCAAAAACACCGTAAATTGTGCTTGGACAAAAAATGAAAAAGTACTATTTTTTCAAATTCTACTGTTCTATATTCAAATTTTCACCAATGTTCCTGTTACTCAATTCATGTCATGATAAATCAGAACAAGTAAGATTACACTTTGGACAAATACTTATAAAAATACAGAGCTTTGCATACATGTACCCCCAAGCAAAAATCCGAGTTTTTTGGGTGTGTTTAAAAATTTACTCTATCTATAAAAGCAAATATCTCAAGTTTGAAACTAGTTAGACACATACAACTAGTTTTAAAATTTTCTGCAATATGAACTGCCAATAATATGAGATTTTAAAGGCATTTTACCGTTCCTAATAAAATTTATAAGAATTTGTAAATGTTACTATAATGAAACTGCAAGAGAATTTGTAGCAAAAAATAACGTCAAAATGGTCAATTACAGATTATACTTCTTTATACAAAAAATCACCTACAGTTGGTATTGGAGATGGAAATATGTATGCACAACTCTGCATTATCACATGAAAACCTTCTCTTTACTGATTTTGGCTGGCTTGAGGGAAATATTTGAAATTAACCACTTTACATGTTTTTCATAAAAAATTCTGACGGTTTAGGAATAACTGAGTCAAACACTCTTTTGGTATTAGTGACACGTGGTTGTCCCTCACAGTTTTGACCCCTTAAAATGACTTTGTTGTTGGTAAACCACCATTTTACTAGGCGCGTTTCTGCCATTACGCGCTTTACGCACGTGCGTAACTTCCGTTCGAAAAATCGAAAATCTGAAAGTACC
The DNA here is from genome assembly GCA_007844125.1 of Sinonovacula constricta. Lineage (NCBI taxonomy): Eukaryota > Metazoa > Mollusca > Bivalvia > Cardiida > Solecurtidae > Sinonovacula > Sinonovacula constricta. Next base: position 42,206,691 of record CM017566.1, read on the forward strand.
AAAAACGCTATGAATGTCGATGCCTACACCGGTTTAGGAATGATATATCTTATTTCCGTAGTTTCTATGATATAAAATCTTATTACCACACCCTTAAAGTTGAGAAGGTTTTTAAATGATTAAACTTACACACGTCAGGATTTTAGTCGTTCATATTTTTCCTCGCATGTCCGCATTTTACCTGTTATTCATTAGAAAAGAACCAAATATAATCAAAAGTATTACTACAAAGGTTATTTCTCTTGTAATTGTGCGTAACTTCAAAAACGGCACAAATACGCGCCTGATTTTTACAAGATCGCCCTCGACGATCATGATGTTGAGCTCCCGGTTCCGCAATTTGGAGAAATGGGTAACCCAATGACGTCATGGAAAATCCCTCTCACGTGGTGAAAAATTACTAAAAATAGCAAATACGAAACTTGACGACGAATGCTATTCAAATGAAACCGGATCATACCGAGTGCCGATGTTTACCGAAGTTAGTTACAGGTCCAGAACCTTAATACAAGTGCCTGTCATAAATACAATGCTCAAATGAGAGTTGACATGTTTCTCCATCAGCCAATCACCATTTATACTTCAATACCCCATTAAACAATAAAATCATGACAAAATGCAGCGGCTGCTGAAACTATCTGAGCACTTAAAAGCAATTACCAGTACACTATCCCAAGACTGAAGAATTATTTGCTCAAAATATCCATTAAATGTGCTAAATGTTGTTATTTTTACTTCATATTTTAAATGCCAATACCGGTATGCCACAGATGTTCAAAAGTGCATCCTGCACTTGAACAAGATACATTACACAATGAGATATGCATTGAAAAATTGACTGAGTATTCAGCTGGCATCAGATTTCAGAGCATATCAACATTATGTATCGAAACTGAACTGTATATAACTGCTCAATTATTAAATGTGTACATCTAATATGAAAGTAAGCACACAGCATTTGCCAAGCCCATATCACACATGGGATTTACCAGGTATATGATGAATAACTGTCTAAAACATCTTTATAATCAACCAATACAGAGCTTCACAAACCACTCCAAAAGAAGCAGAATTTAGAAACTATTCATGAAATGTTCTCTTACGCCAAAAAATTGTGTTGACCTTTTGTTGCCAAGTACACCATTTACACTAACTATAAATAGTCATTCAAAGGAAGGTAAACAACACGTTCATGTTGCATGCTCATGTTCTTTTTTTTCACACAATGTGTCATAACCCTGAATGTTCATACTTGGCTGTTTGATAATTTTGTTGAAAGCACACAGCAAAAGTAATTAACTGTCAAGAAATACAGTTGTCTCTTAAATATATTTGGACTTTTCGGTCTATTTATAAACGGATCAATATAAAAAAGTGGTATATATCGACTGATTACTGACTCAAAACTTTCAGGCACTTTAGCCAATAAGTACAATGTGCCCTCTTTGAAGGCAATGTAAAACTCAATTTCGTGACAAAATTTCTAAGGAATGACTGCTTTAACCAGTTTTATAAATGATATAAATATACCTTATAAGCTAAAAATGTTCTAATGCAGCAATCAACTAAAAAGGTACTGATTAATTGCTCATTATATCTACTGGAAAGTAAGCATGATATTAGTAGGATCCATGCATGTTCTCTGAAATACGCTCATAAATTAGAAACCTCTAAGTTTGGAGTCACCATGTCAAACTGCTTTGAAAATATGCTGAGGACAAAAAATGATGCACTGAAGAATGAAAAAACATAATGGAAGGACAGAAAGATGAAAGGATGGATGGAAAAAAAAGCAAAACTACCACCTTCGACAAACCCAACAACAGTAATTAATTACTATCCTAACAATATAATATCAGCATAATATTATTTAACATTCTATTTTTGACAAAGTAACAAGCAACAGAAGATAAACACATTATTACATCTTCTCTTCTCAAAATGCCATTAAAGTCTTTTGAAATAGAATTATAATCCTGCTCTGAGGATTCATTAATATGGATGGATGATGTTAAGACTTTTGATAATATTATAAAACCTCTTAGAAGCATTTAGGAGCAGCTATTAAAAGACTGTCAGGTCAACAATACCAGTAAACAGTGTTGTGTTTATGGTCCTGACTTCCAAGTTGAAAGTCATAAATAAAAATGAAGGTTAAGCTTGACTGAATGATTTCCCATGATTTACCTCTCAGTCACATACCCCAATGCCAGGTCAGACTGAATGATCTCCCATGATTTACCTCTCAGTCACATAACCCCAATGCCAGGTCAAACTGAATGATCTCCCATGATTTACCTCTAAGTCACATATCCCCAATGCCAGGTCAGACTGAATGATCTCACATAATTTACCTCTAAGTCACATATCCCCAATGCCAGGTCAGACTGAATGATCTCCCATGATTTACCTCTCAGTCACATATCCCCAATGCCAGGTCAAACTGAATGATCTCACATAATTTACCTCTAAGTCACATATCCCCAATGCCAGGTCAGACTGAATGATCTCACATAATTTACCTCTAAGTCACATATCCCCAATGCCAGGTCAGACTGAATGATCTCCCATGATTTACCTCTCAGTCACATATCCCCAATGCCAGGTCAAACTGAATGATCTCCCATGATTTACCTCTCAGTCACATAACCCCAATGCCAGGTCGGACTGAATGATCTCCCATGATTTACCTCTCAGTCACATAACCCCAATGCCAGGTCGGACTGAATGATCTCCCATGATTTACCTCTCAGTCACATAACCCCAACGCCAGGTCGGACTGAATGATCTCCCATGATTTACCTCTCAGTCACATAACCCCAATGCCAGGTCGGACTGAATGATCTCCCATGATTTACCTCTCAGTCACATAACCCCAATGCCAGGTCGGACTGAATGATCTCCCATGATTTACCTCTCAGTCACATAACCCCAACGCCAGGTTGGACAGTCCTGGTATACAATGAGCAAGGGAGCTCTAGCAGTACTTTATCCATGCACTGGTTTAACTAGCACACAAGGCTGACCATCCTACTGCCTTACCAGAACTAGTTCAACTAACACACTAGGCTGACCATCCTACTGCCTTACCAGAACTAGTTCAACTAACACACTAGGCTGACCATCCTACTGCCTTACCAGAACTAGTTCAACTAACACACTAGGCTGACCATCCTACTGCCTACATCCTACAGTAAGTATTATGTCGATACAAAGTGGGTTATTCACAGAATGCTGAAGATTATCTCTTGCAAGTTTTCTTATATTTCACCTTTCACTTATGAGTGTATCCACGAGCCTGCAGTATAATTATTGGTTTACCACAGCTTACAATCACTTAGCCACCAGTAACTCTTCAATCTGACCTTAGCCACCAGTAACTCTTCAATCTGACCTTAGCCACCAGTAATTCTTCAATCTGACCTTAGCCAACAGTAATTCTTCAATCTGACCTTAGCCACCAGTAACTCTTCAATCTGACCTTAGCCACCAGTAACTCTTCAATCTGACCTTAGCCAACAGTAACTCTTCAATCTGACCTTAGCCACCAGTAATTCTTCAATCTGACCTTAGCCACCAGTAACTCTTCAATCTGACCTTAGCCACCAGTAACTCTTCAATCTGACCTTAGCCAACAGTAATTCTTCAATCTGACCTTAGCCACCAGTAACTCTTCAATCTGACCTTAGCCAACAGTAACTCTTCAATCTGACCTTAGCCACCAGTAACTCTTCAATCTGACCTTGGCCACCAGTAACTCTTCAATCTGACCTTAGCCACCAGTAATTCTTCAATCTGACCTTAGCCACCAGTAACTCTTCAATCTGACCTTAGCCACCAGTAACTCTTCAATCTGACCTTAGCCACCAGTAACTCTTCAATCTGACCTTAGCCACCAGTAACTCTTCAATCTGACCTTAGCCACCAGTAACTCTTCAATCTGACCTTGGCCACCAGTAACTCTTCAATCTGACCTTAGCCACCAGTAACTCTTCAATCTGACCTTAGCCAACAGTAATTCTTCAATCTGACCTTAGCCACCAGTAACTCTTCAATCTGACCTTAGCCACCAGTAACTCTTCAATCTGACCTTGGCCACCAGTAACTCTTCAATCTGACCTTGGCCACCAGTAACTCTTCAATCTTACCTTAGCCACCAGTAACTCTTCAATCTGACCTTAGCCACCAGTAACTCTTCAATCTGACCTTAGCCACCACTAACTCTTCAATCTGACCTTAGCCACCAGTAACTCTTCAATCTGACCTTAGCCACCAGTAACTCTTCAATCTGACCTTAGCCACCAGTAACTCTTCAATCTTACCTTAGCCACCAGTAACTCTTCAATCTTACCTTAGCCACCAGTAACTCTTCAATCTGACCCAAAATCACAGCAATACAACATCTGCAAGCAAACACACACTTACAAAAGATAGCAACCATTAGACAATAATACAGTCCCTATTTTGGTTGACTTTTTGGAATATTTGGTACTGAGTATACTACAAATATATTGCAATGTAATAACTTTCCCAAAAATACTTCATAAAGACTTTGTTGTAACATTTTTACCAAGAATACTTCATAAAGACTGCATTGTAAGACCTTTACCAAGAATACTTCATAAAGACTACATCATAATATCTTCCCCAGGAATACTACATAAAGACTTCATTGTAAGACCTACCCATGAATACTACATAAACACTGCACTGTAATATCTTGCCCAAGAATACTTCATAAACACTGCATTGTAACATCTTCCAAAGAATACTTCATAAACACTTCATTGTAACATCTTCTAAAGAATACTTCATAAACACTGCAATTGTAACATCTTCCAAAGAATACTTCATAAACACTGCATTGTAACATCTTCCCCAAGAATACTACATAACCAATGTGTCTATAATAATGTAAACAAGAATGAAACTTGTAAACTTCATTTTCAAATTATAACCTTACAAAGAATTGTAGTAATTGCACACAGAATATTAAATAAATATATAATTTTACAAGGATTCCATTTATATTATTCTAAATCTACATTATTATAACTGCATCAAGAACTGGAATATTTGCACCAAATATTGAAATAATTGCAATAAGATTTTCAATAAATTGATGAACTTCTGCACAAACAATATTTAGAGTAATTTAAAAAAGTAGTTTAGAAACATGCATCATGAGCCTTAATCACTGCTAAAAGAATAAATAAGCACAAATTGTAAAAATACTTTTTCATTTGTTCTTGATAAAAACTGCATTGTTACAACTATACAAATAATTTTGATATCTGCACAAATAGAACATTAACCTAATACTCATTATAACAACTAAATATTGCATGTAACAACTGCACCAAGAATTGTTCTAAGGGAACACAAATATTAAACAGTGCATTGTAATAAATGCACTCAATCTTGATAAACACACCATTGTAATAAGTGTAAAAGCTATAAATAAACACTGTATTTATAAACTGCACACAATAATATTCAATGCTTCATATTAATGGAACCAAGAAACAAATCCATTTTATGGTAAACACTGCCCACACCAAAATGCTAGCTTGCGACAAGCTCGTCACAAGTTTGCGACTAGTTTGCACAAGCTTGCCGCAATCTTAATAAGACTGCATTTCTCAAATATTATGGCCGCGGATGCGATCATGGGATGCGAGTAGCTCGCATGCATAAAAATTAAGGTTGCGGTTAGGTTTTGTTCACACACTTCTTGCAATCTTAAATACCATTAAGATTGCGAGAAGCTTGCGGTCTTGCAAGCTTGTAATCTTATATTCCATTGAAGATTGCGAGAAGCTTGCGATCTTGCAAGCTTAAAATTCATTATTATTAGGATTGCAGATAGGTTGTGGTCTTGCAAGCATAAAATTATTCTAAGACATTAAGAAATTTATTTTGTATTTCTTTAAAGAAATAACATTTGAAAGAGAACTTTGCATGACCAGTTCCACTTGAAGATATACAGCAAGAAAGCCATGATGGCCCTGTACCTTTCACCTGAGGACACTGGTTTTAAAAATTAATCACAAGACTAAATGTACACAACTGTGCCTTGGATTCTAGTGATTACAAGTTATGTTGAAGAAAATCTTTGCCCACAGTAACACATCTAGATTTCTTGCAAACAAAGATTCTGGTCAAGTTTTGTGAAGATAAGGCCCCCCAAAAAGTCTTTTAATGTGTTCTTAAGTATTTTATAGATTTGACCAAGTCACCTACTTTTTGACCATGTGACCCATTCATTAACTTATCCAAGATTTCATACAGACAAACATTTAATGACATTCTCACCAGTGTTGGTTAAGATTGGATCAAAGTGGTAGCCTTTAAAGTGTTAACGAGCAAATTGTTAATGCAGCTAGATGGACAGTTGGTTATGAGAAAAGCTTACCAGAATGTGACATTTTTTGTTTTAAAATTTATTTTGTCATTATTTATTATTAAACAGAAATCACACAACCCTATACAAAACAGTCCCAGATTTACTCTCCCTAGAAAGTAATTTGGTAATGATACCTTACTCCCGTCTTGAGTTATTTATAGAAAATCCAAAAATATATTTTATTACTTGACGACAATTGATCCCTAAAGCAATTCCAAACATATTCTTCCCATGAGATAGTTAGTTAACTACTTAATTTGATCAATCCTCAAAAAAAATATGAAAATGGACATGAACAAAATAAAATGTATTTAGTAACAGTGACTCAGTCCTTCAAACTTATTGACAACAAAAACAATCCCATACTTAGGCATCCCATAAACAGGCTAACTACCAAATTTGATATCAATATCTAAATCCTGAGTAGACATGGAAAGCAAATTGCTGTTTTGAGTTACAGTGACCTTGACCTGACTGATCACAAAAGCAATTTTAAGCTATGTTATCATTAAAGACAGCTACAAAAGATTTGGTAATAATAGCCCAGTACAATTTTTTTTATCTCATTCCAAAGATGTCATTTTTTTAATAACTTTTATGTTGTTGTCTTTCGAAAATCTGGTCAAGTAGATCTACAGTCTAATATCTAATATGACAACAAAATAACCGAACAAACAGTAGAGTATCATGTTAAAACCACTCTATCTTAATAGTGAATGTGAATAAACATCATTTAATAATAAAAGTTTGAAAGACGCTTTTACGGTCATTTTAGTAAAAGTGTGTTAATAGTGATAACCCGGATGATATGAAAAGGTGCGTGCACAAGAATTCTTAATTTCATACAATATCTATTTTTTTGTTTAAGCATTAATAATATTTAATAAACAATAGAAATAATGGGCAAAAAAACAACAAGACAAAAACTTGAACACTAACGAAACTTTTTACAAAGACAACCACAGTCTAAGCCTCCGGCCACGCCAATTTTCAACAAACTGCAAAAAATGTGATGAAAAAAATGAAAAATTTGGCTTTCCTTCACAGGACTACTAAGCAGAGGTGAGACATAGATCTACTTAAACAAGTTTAAGAAGCATCGCATTTTATATCACGTTTTCTTAACATAGGAAGTTTAGTACATTAACTGTTTAGAATGAAAAATTTACGTGTCATGTATTTTGCGATTTTTTTCAGTTACGACATTTCACTTTAGTTTTTTCTTATCACAAAAGTTTCTGAAACCGTTGACCTGTCCGTTAACATTTATTCATCTACTGTATATTTGATTTTTGCTTCAGTTAGAGTTGATAAGGCTCTGACAAGTTCAAACATTAGACATTTTTGTGATATCATATATTATAGAGTGAACCGATTATCGGTAATATCCAGTTACCAGATATTTCTGAGTTTACACATGGATACATTCCATACTTTAGGAATAAAGGCACATAAAATCGTTTCAAGTGGCTACACAATTTTTTGTGTTGCTGATTACAATGTTGTTTTAAAAAAAAAATTAGGTCACCGGTAATAGTGATATCCAACATAACTTGTACATGATGATTGAACACATATATAACTGTGTTTGCTTGTATGGCATTGCCACTAAAGTAAGTATTTTATTTTCTGTAATAAATTGGAAAAGGCCAGATGCAAGTGAACAAAAAAAGAATCGGAATTGCAGACTGATGTCAATAAGGAAGTAAGTAAAGAGCAACGCATGGATGACAGACAAAAGGTACCAAGAAAACTATATAACATTTTGACCATTTGTACCAGTTTTTGTATTGATGCATTTGCTACCTTTTAGCATTTACAGTGTTATTCATAAATTGCATGGCACAGCTGTTGGTACATGAAGATGTCATTGTTGGGAAATCATGTTGTTTTGATTTTGTTTTTTTTTTGTTACATCGCACTGACACATTTATGGCCATACTGGCGACGCCCAGCTAATTATTAGTGGAGGAAAACCTCCCTACATGAAAGTTCTCGCCCCGACCAGGACTCGAACCCACGCGATGAGGGGCTGAGGAGCTTCAAGTCAGCGACACTAACCGCTCGGCCATGGGCGCCCCTGTTTTGATGAAATAATATAATATTAAAATTAATTAGTATATTTTAAATTTCAATATCCTTTGTTCTTTGTATTCACTTACATTAATAAAAAAAATCTTGCTGTAATAACTTACATTTGATTGTACTGGCTTTTTATTTATCTGTAAGTGTGTTTATGGTTGGCCTGGTGTCAGGATAATGTGACTGGGTGTGGTATCTTGCCAGTTGTTCACGGCATGCTATACACAGTGAAGGCAGCACTATATCTGCTTCAAGTGAACACCATCTCCAGATAACTGAAAAACTACTGTTGGTGGCACAATAAACCTAATAAACAATCAAACCACCAACAGTATTTAATTTATTTAAAGACAGTGTTCAATCGAAGCCAATATAAAGCTGTCTTTACAGATTATAGCATGCCATGAACACCTGGCATGATACACCCAGTCACATTATCCTGACACCTGACTGACCAGTCATAGAATTACCTGTCTATTTGCTTGAGTATTAGCAAGGGAGCAATAGCGCTACCATTTAACATGACTTTGGTATGTTGCAGCTCAGACTGAACCCAATGCCTCTAGTACCAGCAGCCAGCACTCTACTGATTGCACTACCAGGTCTGGTGTTTTTCTTTTACCCCTTTGTGCATATTAATGCTTATAAAATAACCGAGATAGTTTTTCGTTAAGCTTTACTTTTTAGTTAGGTCAGCAATTCTCAGCTCAGGCTTTAAACATATAAAATATGGGGGTGCTTTTGCCTATAGCTCCTGTTATTTGTTGCTGTTTTCAAATTGCTGTTTTAAAGAATAGGCAAGTTTGCATCATGACCAGAGCTGTAAAAGTTTGTGTCAGCATCTAATTAGGTTTTTTATTTTCTTGTTTTTTGAAAAATTTCCTATCTATTTCTTTCAATCTTTGAACACTTACCGGGGTACTCTGCATCATAATTTGACTGAAAAATCATAAGGTGCCTGTGTGGTGCAAATAACACAAGACCCTCACATACTAAATAAGTCTTACATTGCTAAATGAAAAACAAGAGGGCCATGATGGCCCTTAATCGCTCACCTGATGACACAGGCTTTACGTAGGCTCAAATCTGGCATTAAGTAATTAAGAGTTATTTACTTTAGAAATCTTTGGTGAAGATTGGACCATTAGTGTGGCCACTGGGTTGATAACATTTTCTAGAATTTTACCAAGTAACCTACTGAATCCACATGACTCACTTCAAAACATATGTAAGATTTCATACTGGCAAACATGATGGTCAAGTTTGGTGAAGACTGGGCCATCAATGTAGCCTCTTAAGTGTTTTCACAAGCTTTTTCTAAAATTTGACCTTGTGACCTACTTTATGACCCCACGAGACCCAATAACGAACTCATCCAAGATTTCATGTAGACAAACATTCTGACCAAGTTTGATGAAGATTGGCCTATAAATAGGGCCTCTAGTGTGTTTACAAGCTTTTTCTAAGATTTGACCTTGTGACCTACTTTTTGACCCCACGTGACCCAGTTACGAACTCATCCAAAATTTCATGCAGACAAACATTCTGACCAAGTTTGGTGAAGATTGGGCTATAAATGTGGCCTCTAGTGTGTTCACAAGCTTTTTCTAAGATTTGACCTAGTGACCTACTTTTTGACCCACGTGACCCAGTTACGAACTCATCCAAGATTTCATGCAGACAAACATTCTGACCAAGTTTGATGAAGATTGAGCTATAAATATGGTCTCTAGTGTGTTCACAAGCTTTTTCTAAGATTTGACCTAGTGACCTACTTTTTGACCCCACGTGACCCAGTTACGAACTCATCCAAGATTTCATGCAGACAAACATTCTGACCAAGTTTGGTGAAGATTGGGCTATAAATGTGGCCTCTAGTGTGTTCACAAGCTTTTTCTAAGATTTGACCTAGTGACCTACTTTTTGACCCCACGTGACCCAGTTACGAACTTATCCAAGATTTCATGCAGACAAACATTCTCACCAAGTTTGGTGAAGATTGGACTATAAATGTGGTCTCTAGTGTGTTCACAAGTTTTCCTAAAATTTGACCTCGTGACCTCCTTTTTGACCCCAGGTGACCCAATAATGAACTCATCCAAGATTTTATGCAGACAAACATTCTGACCAAGTATGATGAAGATTGGATAAAAATTGTGGCCTTTAGTGTGTTCACAAGGTAAATGTTGACGACGAACGACGAACGACGAACGACGGACGGACGAAACGGTATCACAAAAGCTCCCCTTGAGCACGTTGTGCTCAGGTGAGCTAATAAGGTAATGAAAAAATAAATTTTAAATAATGCAGAATGTTGAAAAAAAATTCCAATTATGTCTGAAAAGAAAAAAATTCCAACATTCTGCATTATTTAAAATTTATTTTTTCATTACCTGATTTTTTATTATACACAGGCACCTTATGATTTTTCAGTCAAATTATGATGCAGAGTACCCCGGTAAGTGTGAAAAAAATACATTTGCTGTGCAGGTAAAAGGAAGGATGCAAGATTCTCTCAAGCTGAACTAGAGTTGTCATCTGATAAATCAACAAGAACTGACTATGAACTGTTTTCGAACACAATTCCTGTTGTACTATTTCTTGAGTGCATTGTATGTATTTTATTCTTTTTTGTGTTTTTTTTATTGTCTTTAATTAAAGTGGAATATATTTAGTACCTTTCTGTTGTGTTATTTCCTGTACATTTTTTGTTGCTTGGATTTTTAAGTGAAAACCACAAATGTTATCTAGTGATTTTATTTATGTCAATCTAGCCACAACCTTAGCCACTCAACGGATTTGATCAAGCAAAGAAAAAAAACAACCCACAAGCTTGGGATGATCGAGCAAGCATGCTTTTAAGTGAATAATCCTGCAAGCTTGGGATGATAGCACAAGCTTGCAAGCGTGTCAAACTGCAAGCATGGGATAAGTGAGCAAGCGAGCCAAACCGCTCGCTTGGCATGATTGCGCAAGCTTGCAAGCAAGCAATCAAGCTCATAAAGGTTCCTATCGCAACCTTGCAAGCTTGCCAAGCTTGCTTCTAAGCTAGCCAAACTGCTCGCTTGGCATGATCATGCAAGCTTGCAAGCAAGCAATTAAGATCGTAATGGTTCCTATTGAAACCTTGCAAGCTTGCCAAGCGAGCTTCTAAGCGAGCCAAACCGCTCGCTTGGCATGATCGCGCAAGCTTGCAAGAGAGCAATCAAGATCGTAATGGTTCCTATCACAACCTTGCAAGCTTACTTCTAAGATTGCGGCTATCTTATCGCGATCTTACCGCAAGCTTAAATAGGATTAACATGCTTGGTTGCAATCTTACCGCAATCTTGTTGCAAACTTGCCACAAGCTTATTTAAGCTTGCGGTTTTGGTGTGGGTGCATTTGTAAGTAGCCAATTAATAAGCTTAAAAAACAATATGTTTGCATCAATTTTCCTACTGCATTTGTTTACCAAGAAATGTGTTAAGTTCCATGTAGCACTAAATCTATGTAGCACTAAATCTATGTAGCACTAAATCCTTATAAATAACTCTTTATATAAAAATCCAACACTTTTTTAATTCAGAAAATTATTAAGCTAAATATATACAGCAGGTTTATAACTTTTTTTTTCAAACCTACAAACTGGTACTCTATACAATCCTATTGATATAACAATTTCAATGAGCAGCCACACTTTTGAAACTGGTGAAGAATTATGAGACACATTGTTTCATCCAATCAGATTCTGCCTTCACATTATGCAGCTCTAAGCTTTAGATAGTTGACACCTATTAACAACCATTCCAATTTGAAGGCATACAGTTGTACAATCTTGTAGATACAGCCTTGCCTGTTCACAAACCAGCATCTGATGGCCACTCATTAGAACTATTCCCATTCCATTATGTATTCATGCTAAATGTCAAACAAGCATATCCACAAAATAACAGGCAAAAAGCGCATACATCATACCTTGGAACACTGGGTCTAGAGAACTTAGGATCAATATCAAAATACAACACTAAATGGGATATAATCTTGGGATGTGTGGAGCTTTGTAGCTGATCATATTTACTGCTATTGGAGAATTTAAGCAAACTTTAGGTTTCTAGGAATATGTCTTAAGCACCATAGGACATTAGTTATCTTCCAGGTTTCACAATCAAACTGCACAAATATATCTTACCCATCCCAACTATCCTGAATATGCTACATGTACAAAAATAACACAAGGTAAGTGCAATGCCAAACCTGTCAATGATTCTGCAAGTAGTATCCTCCTGAGGGACACAGCAGATATCTCCTTATGCAGTCGGGAATAACCCATACCAACTGTTATTTTCTCACAATTTCATGCAATAATTCCAAGACAAAGCAGAAAATAGTGTAGATCAAACAGTTCACAGCAGGAACCTGGCTCAACTGGATCTAGACTTTTTGTGTAAATTTTATCAATACATGCTTAGCAAGCTAAGAATTAAGCGACCCCAGCATATTTTATCTGGCTGAACCCACAATCTGCATCTTTTCTCAGGCAACAATTAAGTGAATTTTTGCTGTGATTGCCACAGTATCATGTGCAGGATCTGGAATCATTACAATTGTAAGCTGCAAGCCTAACAACCCTATGCTCCAGCGTTCTATTAGGATATACAGGAAAATACATACACAACAATTCACTACGTTATAGCTTGTTTCAAATATGAAAATGATTTAACATAAAGCTTTTATCATTCTTGCTGTTGTGTTGCTTCACCTTCTTTGTAACAGTTTAAAATGGTCTCTGGGTCAAAAGTATTACAAGAAAATTTGTTGATATAATTTAGGAGCTCTAAATATGAAAAACAAAGAGAAAGACAAACAAGTAATAAAACCAAACATAAAAAACTAAAAGAATCAACAACAAAATCCTTGGTTTTGTATGATTCCAGCCTGGCACCTCTTTGTATTGCCATTCAATGTTCTACTGACAATACCACTTAGTCTTGGCCCATCTTTTTTTAGAATCTCCTCATGACAGATCATGTGCCTTTCAGATCACAGTAACCTCTGCCACTGAGAATTCAAAATGGACATATGATTTGACAACAAGATTTGAACAAGATTATAATTTTAATGCAGTTTTTAAAAGTATTATACCATTATAGTTTTATTCTTACTAAAAAGACTGAGGAATGTTTACATTATACTAATAAAAAGTTCTGATTTTATTACATTTATGTCATATGGAACATTTTTAAATTTATACCATTATCAATGTTTACAAGTATAATACCGACTATTGTCAAATTCTTTTTGCAACAGCAGTGGCAGGTGTCCCACAGTGAATTCCCTCCATGGCTGGCCCTAAATGTCATCTGCAATTACACCTCAAGATCACAGGACCTCTCCATGGTTGGCCCCATGCCTAAGGTGCCAATGACACCACAAGATCACAGTACCTCTCCATTGTTGGCCCCATGCCTAAGGTGCCAATGACACCTCAAGATCACAGGACCTCTCCATGGTTGGCCCCATACCTCAGCTGCAATGACACCACAAGATCACAGGACCTCTCCATGGTTGGCCCTATACCTCAGCTGCAATGACACCTCAAGATCACAGGACCTTTCCATGGTTGGCCCCATACCTCAGCCGCAATGACATCTCAAGATCACAGGACCTCTCCATGGCTGGCCTCATACCTCAGCTGCAATGACACCTTAAGATCACAGGACCTCTCCATGGCTGGCCCCACACTTCAGCTGCAATGACACCTCAAGATCACAGGACCTCTCCATAGTTGGCCCCATACCTCAGCTGCAATGACACCTCAAGATCAGAGAATCTCTCCTTGGTTGGCCCCATACCTCAGCTGCAATGAGACCACAAGATCACAGGACCTCTCCATGGTTGGCCCCATGCCTAAGGTGCCAATGACACCACAAGATCACAGTACCTCTCCATTGTTGGCCCCATGCCTAAGGTGCCAATGACACCACAAGATCACAGGACCTCTCCATTGTTGGCCCCATGCCTAAGGTGCCAATGACACCACAAGATCACAGGACCTCTCCTTGGTTGGCCCCATGCCTAAGGTACCAGGACAACACAAGATCACAGAACCTCTCCATGGTTGCCCTTAAGCCTTAAGTGCCATGACACCACAAGATCACAGGACCTCTCCTTATTTGGCCCAAAGCCTTAGGTGTCATGACATCACAAGATCACAGGACCTCTCCTTGGTTGACCCCAAGCCTTAGGTGCCATGACACCACAAGATCATAGGACCTCTCCATAGTTGGCCCCATGCCTAAGGTGCTATGACACCACATGATCACAGGACCTCTCCATAGCTGGCCCCAAGCCTAAGGTGCCATGACACCACAAGATCGCAGGACCTTACTATAGTTGGCCCCATGCCTAAGGTGCCATGACACCACAAGATTATAGGACCTCTCCATAGTTGGCCCCATGCCTGAGGTGCCATGACACCACAAGATCACAGTACCTCTCCATAGTTGGCACCATGCCTAAGGTGCCAACGACACCACAAGATGGCAGTACCTCTCCCTGGTTGGCCCCATGCCTAAGAAGCCATGACACTATCAAGTTGCTCCATATGAACATATCATACAATAAGTCTCCTATAGCACTAACTGTTCAAGTTGCTCCATATGAACATATCACTCCTATAGCACTAACTGTTCAAGATGCTCCATATGAACATATCATACAATAAGTCTCCTATAGCACTAACTGTTCATGTTGCTTCATATGAACATATCATACAATAAGTCTCCTATAGCACTAACTGTTCAAGATGCTCCATATGAACATATCATACAATAAGTCTCCTATAGCACTTACTGTTCATGTTGCTTCATATGAACATATCATACAATAAGTCTCCTATAGCACTAACTGTTCATGTTGCTTCATATGAACATATCATACAATAAGTCTACTATAGCACTAACTGTTCGTGTTGCTTCATACGAACATATCATACAATAAGCTTACTATAGCACTAACTGTTCAAGTTGCTTCATATGAACATATCATACAATAAGTCTACTTTAGCACTAACTGTTCAAGTTGCTTCATATGAACATATCATACAATAAGTCTACTATAGCACTAACTGTTCAAGTTGCTTCATATGAACATATCATACAATAAGTCTACTATAGCACTAACTGTTCAAGTTGCTTCATATGAACATATCATACAATAAGTCTACTATAGCACTAACTGTTCAAGTTGCTTCATATGAACATATCATACAATAAGTCTACTATAGCACTTACTGTTCAAGTTGCTCCAATTGAACATATCATACAATAAGTCTCCTATAGCACTAACTGTTCAAGTTGCTCCATATGAACATACCATACAATAAGTCTACTATAGCACTAACTGTTCAAGTTGCTCCATATGAACATACCATACAATAAGTCTACTATAGCCCTGTGTGCTGAGATGAGAACTAACCTCATGTCAAATCCTTATTCCAATCCAATCAATGAAACATAAAAACACTCAAGTTAGATATAAGATGCCACATTAAAATTTTAAGAAATTAGCCTGTTGGGATTAGTGAGATCCCAAGGTTTCCTGCTTCATATGAGGAAGATTTACAGTTCTGATTCAGTTCACAATTATTTCCTTAGTCTTTTTCTGCCTCTATACCTTTAGCCATAGCAAACCATTTGAGAATGTGCCTCTTTTTGTGGACACATTTTTAAACATACAAAATCATGGAAGAGGCAAAAAATCTGCATTTTTCACTGAATTGTAATGACAAGAGCAGGTTGACAGGTTCCCATGGTATTTAATTATGACTTTCAGCTAACACTTAGGCAAAACTATACGAGGAGAAGACCAGGGAAATTGTATTCATGGCTGTATAGATGTACTGACATACAAGTGAATACCAGAAAAACTAAACAAATAACTTCATTGCAGCAGTATAATGAATATTATAAGCCTAAAATGTTCCATCTTTTCTACTGCAGTTTTTCCTTAATTTACAATTGGAAGTAAAGAAATGCACAGGTTTAAAACTGCACCATCATTGTTTATCAAGTTACCTTAAAGTTAATTCATGGATCTATCACCTTAAACAATCTGTAGAGGTATAATCCAGTTTCAGACAAATATAGCATGCTTTACTTACATGTAAAATAATACTTAAACACGTTGTTCTTTAACCACAATATACAACTTAAGGTGATAAAGTAAACTTGTATATTGTAACACAGTTCTAGTTACTGTCCCCTAGCTTTAAGGTCTGGGTATCAACAAAGATACTATTACAATACTAGCACACAATGCACAATACATAAAACTGACAAAATAAGCATCAGTCTCTTTCAGCGATTATGCTCATAATAAAGTCCATACTTGCCAACTTAATTTGCCTGTCTTAATTAACTTGTTAAGATCTTATTTGGAATGATGACCAATTTAACCTTAGGGAATCAAATATTATTTATGAATTCTTGTTGTTGGTTCTTTAGACCATTACCATTTGAATGTGGTGCAAATATGTAATAGATAAAAATATTACATTCTCTTACAGACTTAAAATTCGCAGACTGCAAACCACTATAGTGTCTATCTTATTAACTGATTAGCCTATCACTGCGGGAGTCCTGGTCAGGTTAAAGTACTTAATGTGGGAAGTTTGTGTGAGGTTTTCTTCCATCAAAATACCTGGACATTGCTATAACAACCATTACTGTTTCACTGCTATATACTAAAGTAAACTCACTTTGTTTTGATACACACAAAAATACAGTGACACATCAAATTTTTCAAATCATCAGATTCATATTGGTTTTTCATTACACCAACACAGCAAACTATATATGACAGGTCAGAATGAAGACTTTCCCTATTGAAATTTAAACTGAAACTCGCACAGCAAGGGGTTAGCAGCTAGTAAATCGATAACCTGCAATTCTATTGGCTAAACTTCTAATTTGTACCCATAGAACAAGTTATTAGAAATATTTTCCTCCACCAGCCAACATCCTGTCCTTGTCTTATGCCTGTTCCAAGTCTGTATCTTATGCCTGTTTCAATACATTTATATGCCCATTTGTGTCTTATACCTGTTTTAATACATTTATATGCCCATTTGTGTCTTATGCCTGTTTCAATGCATGTATATGCCCATATGTATCTTATGCCTGTTTTAATACATTTATATGCCCATTTGTATCTTATGCCTGTTTCAATACATGTATATGCCCATCTGTATCTTATGCCTGTTTCAATACATGTATATGCCCATTTGTATCTTATGCCTGTTTCAATACATTTATATGCCCATTTGTGTCTTATACCTGTTTTAATACATTTATATGCCCATTTGTGTCTTATGCCTGTTTCAATACATTTATATGCCCATTTGTGTCTTATGCCTGTTTCAATACATGTATATGCCCATTTGTATCTTATACTTGTTTCAATACATTTATATGCCCATTTGTATCTTATGCCTGTTTCAATACATTTATATGCCCATTTGTGTCTCGTGCCTGTTTTAATACATTTATATGCCCATATGTATCTTATGCCTGTTTCAATACATGTATATGCCCATTTGTGTCTCGTGCCTGTTTCAATACATGTATATGCCCATTTGTGTCTTATGCCTGTTTCAATACATGTATATGCCCATTTGTGTCTTATGCCTGTTTCAATACATTTATATGCCCATTTGTGTCTCGTGCCTGTTTTAATACATGTATATGCCCATTTGTATCTTATGCCTGTTTCAATACATTTATATGCCCATTTGTGTCTTATGCCTGTTTCAATACATTTATATGCCCATTTGTGTCTTATGCCTGTTTCAATACATTTATTACATTTATATGCCCATTTGTGTCTTATGCCTGTTTCAATACATTTATATGCCCATTTGTGTCTTATGCCTGTTTCAATACATTTATATGCCCATTTGTGTCTTATGCCTGTTTCAATACATTTATATGCCCGTTTGTGTCTCGTGCCTGTTTTAATACATGTATATGCCCATTTGTATCTTATGCCTGTTTCAATACATGCATATGCCCATTTGTGTCTTATGTCTGTTTCAATACATGTTTATGGGATGCCCATTTGTGTCTTATGCCTGTTTCAATACATGCATATGCCCATTTGTGTCTTATGCCTGTTTCAATACATGTATATGCCCATTTGTGTCTTATGCCTGTTTCAATACATGTATATGCCCATTTGTGTCTTATGCCTGTTTCAATACATGTATATCCCATTTGTGTCTCATGCCTGTTTCAATACATGTATATGCCCATTTGTGTCTTATGCCTGTTTCAATACATTTATATGCCCATTTGTGTCTTATGCCTGTTTCAATACATGTATATGCTCATTTGTGTCTCATGCCTGTTTCAATACATGTATATGCCCATTTGTGTCTCATGCCTGTTTCAATACATGTTTATGGGATGCCCATTTGTGTCTTATGCCTGTTTCAATACATGTATATGCCCATTTGTGTCTTATGCCTGTTTCAATACATGTATATGCCCATATGTATCTTATGCCTGTTTCAATACATTTATATGCCCTTTTGTGTCTTGTGCCTGTTTTAATACATGTATATGCCCATTTGTGTCTCATGCCTGTTTCAATACATGTATATGCCCATTTGTGTCTTATGCCTGTTTCAATACATGTATATGCCCATATGTATCTTATGCCTGTTTCAATACATTTATATGCCCTTTTGTGTCTTGTGCCTGTTTTAATACATGTATATGCCCATTTGTGTCTCATGCCTGTTTCAATACATGTATATGCCCATTTGTGTCTCATGCCTGTTTCAATACATGTATATGCCCATTTGTGTCTCATGCCTGTTTCAATACATGTTTATGGGATGCCCATTTGTGTCTCATGCCTGTTTCAATACATGTTTATGGGATGCCCATTTGTGTCTCATGCCTGTTTCAATACATGTTTATGGGATGCCCATTTGTGTCTTATGCCTGTTTCAATACATGTATATGGGATGCCCATTTGCACAATCTTTGGTTCTTTCAGTACAGAAGAAAAGAACCTCGAAGGTAATAGTATTGAGACACTTAGTGCATTATTTCACATAGTTGTGCTTGTTGTTTATAGATCTTGTCAAAGACAGAAAATAGGTCACTATGAATTTCTTTTTCTCCCTTTCCCTCCCTCTCTCTCCTCTGTGTTTTGACTACAGATTTTGTACCATTTTCTTTGGGTGTTGGCTGCCATCTTGCAGGGGCTACTTTTTTCCCCATATTATCTTTCTGAAATTAAAATGTCCGCCCCATCTTGACCACAGAGTAAACATGGCTATGTAGTATTATTTACCCACTAGAATGCTGCTGTTTGTATAATAGATAAAACACTGCCCAGTACTGTCTGACCTCTCTAGTATTGTCCAGGTTACTCTTTATGTGGTCAGGTTATAGACTCCTTTTATAAATCAATGAAACTATCTGACTGAATGTATCTTATAACTAAGAATGTTTTACATTTAGGATTCCTGGTAAGTTTGTATTACTGCCAAAAACAACTCAGTTTGTTTTTAATGTCATGACTGAAGCCTCTACTTACAAATAAAATTACTGTCTGTCTTTACACTCACATTATAAACAACATGAAAAACTGCACAATTTCAAATTAAAACTTAATAATGTAAATCTCCTGGCCTTGATTTTGATTGAATGTGCAATTTATTCATTGTGTAACCATCCTGATGCATGGATTTTTTTTATATATTCTTATTTTCTTCTATTCTACTTTCAATTTTCCATTTGTATTTCTATAACAAGACTTTCTAATGTAAAATTTGCACAGTAACATAATAAAAGAACATACAGTGTTCCGTCCTTGATTAAAAATAACAACCTTTTAAGTTTTATTTTATATTACAATAAGGAAGTTTCATTTGAAACAGAAATTTTAGTTATGGTAATTGAGCTGTTAAACTAGTTCTAACTTCAGTAAAAACTTCCTGTTGCTTAAGGCCTTTAAAGTTGGATATTGAGTTAATTTAGGATGAATTGTGCACCCACAACTGGAAGTTAAACAACAGTTGTATACCAGCAACATGCAATATTACCAATAGAAAAATGTTACTTTGAGAAAATGCTAATAACTACAGGCATCAGTGAAGACCATTGAGAAATTTGCTGATTTACATTTTGTTCACATATGGTGTAAATATTCTTTCCAAAAAGGAAAACCTTGCATATTAACTCTTTGCTTTCTTAGCACTAACTGACCAAGCGTAGGCAAATAGGGTCCAAATCAGCCAGCTTCTGCTCATGTTTGCAATGTTTCATTAAATATACCACTATTATTAATGTGTGTAATATTTCCATTAAATATACCACTATTATTAATGTGTGTAATATTTCCATTAAATATACCACTATTATTGTGTAATATTTCCATTAAATATACCACTATTATTGTGTAATATTTCCATTAAATATACCACTATTATTGTGTAATATTTCCATTAAATATACCACTATTATTAAGTGTGTAATATTTCCATTAAATATACCACTATTATTAAGTGTGTAATATTTCCATTAAATATACCACTATTATTGTGTAATATTTCCATTAAATATACCACTATTATTAATTGTGTAATATTTCCATTAAATATACCACTATTATTAAGTGTGCAATATTTCCATTAAATATACCACTATTATTGTGTAATATTTCCATTAAATATACCACTATTATTAATTGTGTAATATTTCCATTAAATATACCACTATTATTAATTGTGTAATATTTCCATTAAATATACCACTATTATTAAGTGTGTAATATTTCCATTAAATATACCACTATTATTAAGTGTGTAATATTTCCATTAAATATACCACTATTATTAAGTGTGTAATATTTCCATTAAATATACCACTATTATTAATTGTGTAATATTTCCATTAAATATACCACTATTATTGTGTAATATTTCCATTAAATATACCACTATTATTAAGTGTGCAATGTTTCATTTAACATACAATAATTATTACATATGTGGTGTTTCATTTTTATACGATTATTATTAAGTATGGAATGGTTCATTTGATAAAACAATTATTCATTTCTATCACAAAACAACATAGCATAAGCCACACTTTGCTTTATTCCTATAGTGCCTAGTCTACCACATAACTCCTCAAGTGAACCACCACACAGTAGGATTATAACTCCATACAAGTTTTCACTTTCCACATAACCCTATATTATCACCACTTCTGCATCCATCCATCTACCCTCTATCCATCTAACAGGGTCATAGCAACATGACAAACTAAACAACCATGAAGCAGAACTGCTCTATATCTAACATTGTATCTATATATAAACATGATAATGGCTCTGGCAAGCAAACTTCATCAGAGTATCAACTTCCTTATATGAGAGCATATATAAGTACAGCACTTGAGTGGCAACAAGTAGTGATTCAATCAAGAAGCATCTCATTCATTGTCCACGCTAACACTTGACCCATCCACTCAAGGGCCATACATTGGGATGTTTATGGCTGCTTGTGTAAATCAGCATCATAACACATGCATTAAAATATCTTAACCACATTATCAAATTATAAAGATAAGTTTACTTTAAAGTTAATTATGTACTTCTTATTTATGTAAAAACACACACACACCCAAAGGGAGTATTTAGCCATAAATCATGTAACACTTTCTTGTCAAAATATTAAATCATCTGGTTTTAAAACAACAACACATTTCTGATGTTAAACATTTTGAATCTTACATAGACATTTTTTGGTGATGATATTACTTTCCACATATCTGAATGCCATAGGCCAAGTGGTCACTCATTATTGGCGATGAATTGCGCCACCTATATATGGAATGCTGAAAAATTTTGCACATGCGAGTGGATGTCCTCAGACATTCTTGTTCTAGCTAAAGAATGATCGAAGAAAAATGGACAAGGCATTCCAAATTCCGGAAGTTTCGCGATTTACACATTCCCACATTCCTATTTCAGTAAATGACGTTCTTTTTATATATAACTATAGCGAGTATGCAGTATTATTATATGTTAAGTTATTCTTTGTATTAATATGTTTATAAATGTGATGAAAACAATTGGATATTGATTTAAAATTTATTATTTTTTTATTTCTAAAAACAGATTGATAGCATCTGTAGTGGCATGTTATACAAAATATCAGTTTAACTCACACACAGATGACAATCGTGGAATAGCGCAGTGGTTATGGACTTGTTCTGGTATTAATGGTGTCAAGAGATTGAGTCCCGTTGCAGTCAAAACAAAAATTTCTGTGACTTTTTTCTTCTTTGTTTTTACAATAAATATAACAAACATAACATTTAAACAGACAAAAAATATTGATCAATAACAAATGTTAATTATTTTTATTATTGATTAGAATCATTGATCAGTTATCGGCGATGCTATACAAATGCGCTTGTGCACGGATCTCCTCAGTCATTCTTGTTCTCACTAGAGAATAGGCGAGCAACAATGGGCAAGGTGTTCCGAATTTCAGAAGTTCCTCGATTTACACGTTTCACAACATAGGGTCCTAATTCGGTAAATGGTGTTCTTTTTATATTTATTTGTATTTATTCTTTGTTTGTAACCTACGCAAACAAAGTATTTTTACTTTTTAAATTTGTAAACATTAATGTACATCTGACGATTAAACTTGTTAATGAAGACATTTTGTCCCTTTTTAGAATTGTACATATCAGCCTTTTATACCAGAATTAAATTATTCCAGTGATTTTAAGGTTTACTTAATAATTATAAATCAGTCATCTCTAAATTTCTAATTAATATTAATTTTCATTGATGCATGGCTCTTTGATGCTTCACATCAATGCTTTTCTTGTTCTGTGTTAGGATTGTTTTGGGAAGTGTGGCTTGCAACAATGTCCAGGGTTGTGAGAAAACTGAATTTCAGTGAGAGGAATCTTGAATGTAACTGAAGGGAGGAGTGTGTAATGCAACTGGAGTGATGATTATGTAATGTAACTGAAGTGAGGAGTCTTGAATGTAACAGAAGTGAGGAGTATGTAATGACACTGGAGTGAGGAGTATGTAATGTAACTGGGTTGAGGAGTGTGTAATGTAACTTGCTTGAGGAGTGTGTACTGTAAATGGTGAGAGGGGTGTGTATTGAAACTGGTGAGAGGAGTATGTAATGTAACTGGTGAGAGGAGTGTGTATTGTAACTGGTGAGAGGAGTGTGTACTGTAACTGGTGAGAGGAGTGTGTATTGTAACTGGTGAGAGGAGTGTGTACTGTAACTGGTGAGAGGAGTGTGTATTGTAACTGGTGAGAGGAGTGTATATTGTAACTGGTGAGAGGAGTGTATATTGTAACTGGTGAGAGGAGTATGTATTGTAACTGGTGAGAGGAGTGTGTATTGTAACTGGTGTGAGGAGTGTGTATTGTAACTGGTGAGAGGAGTGTGTATTGCAACTGGTGAGAGGAGTGTGTACTGTAACTGGTGAGAGGAGTGTGTATTGTAACTGGTGAGAGGAGTGTGTATTGTAACTGGTGAGAGGAGTATGTATTGTAACTGGTAAGAGGAGTGTGTATTGTAACTGGTGAGAGGAGTATGTATTCTATCAGGGGAGAGGAGTGTGTATTGTAACTGGTGTGAGGAGTGTGAATTGTAACTGGTGAGAGGAGTATGTATTCTATCAGGGGAGAGGAGTGTGTATTGTAACTGGTGAGAGGAGTGTGTATTGTAACTGCTGAGAGGAGTATGTATTGTAACTGGTGAGATGAGTGTGTATTGTAACTGGTGAGTGGAGTATGAATTGTAACTGATGAGAGGAGTGTGTATTGTAACTGGTGAGAGGAGTGTATATTGTAACTGGTGAGAGGAGTGTGTATTGTAACTGGTGAGAGGAGTGTGTATTGCAACTGGTGAGAGGAGTGTGTACTGTAACTGGTGAGAGGAGTATGTATTCTATCAGGGGAGAGGAGTGTGTAATGTAACTGGTGAGAGGAGTGTGTATTGTAACTGGTGAGAGGAGTATGTATTGTAACTGGTAAGAGGAGTGTGTATTGTAACTGGTGAGAGGAGTATGTATTCTATCAGGGGAGAGGAGTGTGTATTGTAACTGGTGTGAGGAGTGTGAATTGTAACTGGTGAGAGGAGTATGTATTCTATCAGGGGAGAGGAGTGTGTATTGTAACTGGTGAGAGGAGTGTGTATTGTAACTGCTGAGAGGAGTATGTATTGTAACTGGTGAGATGAGTGTGTATTGTAACTGGTGAGTGGAGTATGAATTGTAACTGATGAGAGGAGTGTGTATTGTAACTGGTGAGAGGAGTGTATATTGTAACTGGTAAGAGGAGTGTGTATTGTAACTGGTGAGAGGAGTATGTATTCTATCAGGGGAGAGGAGTGTGTATTGTAACTGGTGAGAGGAGTGTGTATTGTAACTGGTGAGAGGAGTGTGTATTGTGACTGGTAAGAGGAGTGTGTATTGTAACAGGTGAGAGGAGTATGTATTCTATCAGGGGAGAGGAGTGTGTATTGTAACTGGTGAGAGGAGTGTGTATTGTAACTGGTGAGAGGAGTGTGTATTGTGACTGGTGAGATGGGTGTGTATTGTGACTGGTGAGGTGAGTGTGGATTGTAACAGGTGAGAGGAGTGTGTATTGTAACAGGTGAGAGGAGTGTGTATTGTAACAGGTGAGAGGAGTGTGTATTGTAACAGGTGAGAGGGAGAGGAGTGTGTAATTTAACTGGTGAGAGGAGTGTATATTGTAACAGGTGAGAGGAGTGTGTATTGTTACTGGTGAGAGGAGTATGTATTGTAACTGGTGAGAGGAGTGTGTATTGCAACTGGTGAGAGGAGTATGTATTGTAACTGGTGAGAGGAGTATGTATTGTAACTTGTGAGAGGAGTGTGTATTGTAACTGGTGAGAGGAGTATGTATTCTATCAGGGGAGAGGAGTGTGTATTGTAACTGGTGTGAGGAGTGTGTATTGTAACTGGTGAGAGGAGTATGTATTCTATCAGGGGAGAGGAGTGTGTATTGTAACTGGTGAGAGGAGTGTATATTGTAACTGGTGAGAGGAGTATGTATTGTAACTGGTGAGAGGAGTGTGTATTATATCAGGGAAGAGGAGTGTGTATTGTGACTGGTGAAAGGAGTGTGTATTGAAACCGGTAAGAGGTGTGTGTATTGTAACTGGTAAGAGGAGTGTGTATTGTAACTGGTGAGAGGAGTGTGTATTGTAACTGGTGAGAGGAGTGTGTATTGTAACTGGTAAGAGGACTGTGTATTGTAACTGGTGAGAGGAGTGTGTATTGTAACTGGTGAGAGGAGTGTGTATTGTAACTGGTGAGAGGAGTGTGTACTGTAACAGGTGAGAGGAGTGTGTACTGTAACAGGTGAGAGGAGTGTGTACTGTAACAGGTGAGAGGAGTATGTATTGTAACTGGTGAGAGGAGTGTGTATTGTAACAGGTGAGAGGAGTGTGTATTGTAACAGGTGAGAGGAGTGTGTACTGTAACAGGTGAGAGGAGTGTGTACTGTAACAGGTGAGAGGAGTGTGTACTGTAACAGGTGAGAGGAGTATGTACTGTAACTGGGGAGAGGAGTGTGTACTGTAACAGGTGAGAGGATTGTGTATTGTAACTGGTAAGAGGAGTGTGTACTGTAACTGGTGAGAGGAGCATGTATTGTAACTGGTGAGAGGAGTGTGTACTGTAACTGGTGAGAGGAGTATGTACTGTAACAGGTGAGAGGAGTGTGTACTGTAACAGGTGAGAGGAGTATGTACTGTAACTGGGGAGAGGAGTGTGTATTGTAACTGGTGAGAGGAGTGTGTATTGTAACTGGTGAGAGGAGTGTGTATTGTAACTGGTGAGAGGAGTGTGTACTGTAACTGGTGAGAGGAGTGTGTATTGTAACAGGTGAGGGGAGTGTGTATTGTAACTGGTGAGAGGAGTATGTACTGTAACAGGTGAGAGGAGTGTGTACTATAACAGGTGAGAGGAGTATGTACTGTAAGTGGGGAGAGGAGTGTGTACTGTAACAGGTGAGAGGATTGTGTATTGTAACTGGTAAGAGGAGTGTGTACTGTAACTGGTGAGAGGAGCATGTATTGTAACTGGTGAGAGGAGTGTGTACTGTAACTGGTGAGAGGAGTGTGTATTGTAACTGGTGAGAGGAGTGTGTACTGTAACTGGTGAGAGGAGTGTGTATTGTAACAGGTGAGGGGAGTGTGTATTGTAACTGGTGAGAGGAGTGTGTACTGTAACTGGTGAGAGGAGTGTGTATTGTAACAGGTGAGAGGAGTGTCTACTGTAACTGGTGAGAGGAGTGTGTATTGTAACTGGTGAGATGAGTGTGTATTGTAACTGGTAAGAGGAGTGTGTACTGTAACTGGTAAGAGGAGTGTGTACTGTAACTGGTGAGAGGAGTGTGTATTGTAACAGGTGATAGGAGTGTGTACTGTAACTGGTGAGAGGAGTGTGTATTGTAACTGGTGAGATGAGTGTGTATTGTAACTGGTAAGAGGAGTGTGTACTGTAACTGGTGAGAGGAGTGTGTATTGTAACTGGTGAGAGGAGTGTGTATTGTAACTGGTGAGAGGAGTGTGTACTGTAACTGGTATGGGAAGTGTATAT
This sequence comes from Sinonovacula constricta, assembly GCA_007844125.1. NCBI lineage: Eukaryota > Metazoa > Mollusca > Bivalvia > Cardiida > Solecurtidae > Sinonovacula > Sinonovacula constricta. The sequence continues at coordinate 42,233,850 of CM017566.1, forward strand.
TGTAACTGGTGAGAGGAGTGTGTATTGTAACTGGTAAGAGGAGTGTGTACTGTAACTGGTAAGAGGAGTGTGTACTGTAACTGGTGAGAGGAGTATGTACTGTAACAGGTGAGAGGAGTGTGTACTGTAACAGGTGAGAGGAGTATGTACTGTAACTGGGGAGAGGAGTGTGTACTGTAACAGGTGAGAGGATTGTGTATTGTAACTGGTAAGAGGAGTGTGTACTGTAACTGGTGAGAGGAGCATGTATTGTAACTGGTGAGAGGAGTGTGTACTGTAACTGGTGAGAGGAGTGTGTACTGTAACTGGTAAGAGGAGTGTGTACTGTAACTGGTAAGAGGAGTGTGTATTGTAACTGGTGAGAGGAGTGTGTATTGTAACTGGTGAGAGGAGTGTGTATTGTAACTGGTGAGAGGAGTGTGTATTGTAACAGGTGAGGGGAGTATGTATTGTAACTTGTGAGAGGAGTGTGTATTGTAACTGGTGAGAGGAGTATGTATTCTATCAGGGGAGAGGAGTGTGTATTGTAACTGGTGTGAGGAGTGTGTATTGTAACTGGTGAGAGGAGTATGTATTCTATCAGGGGAGAGGAGTGTGTATTGTAACTGGTGAGAGGAGTGTATATTGTAACTGGTGAGAGGAGTATGTATTGTAACTGGTGAGAGGAGTGTGTATTATATCAGGGAAGAGGAGTGTGTATTGTGACTGGTGAAAGGAGTGTGTATTGAAACCGGTAAGAGGTGTGTGTATTGTAACTGGTAAGAGGAGTGTGTATTGTAACTGGTGAGAGGAGTGTGTATTGTAACTGGTGAGAGGAGTGTGTATTGTAACTGGTAAGAGGACTGTGTATTGTAACTGGTGAGAGGAGTGTGTATTGTAACTGGTGAGAGGAGTGTGTATTGTAACTGGTGAGAGGAGTGTGTACTGTAACAGGTGAGAGGAGTGTGTACTGTAACAGGTGAGAGGAGTGTGTACTGTAACAGGTGAGAGGAGTATGTATTGTAACTGGTGAGAGGAGTGTGTATTGTAACAGGTGAGAGGAGTGTCTACTGTAACTGGTGAGAGGAGTGTGTATTGTAACTGGTGAGATGAGTGTGTATTGTAACTGGTAAGAGGAGTGTGTACTGTAACTGGTAAGAGGAGTGTGTACTGTAACTGGTGAGAGGAGTGTGTATTGTAACAGGTGATAGGAGTGTGTACTGTAACTGGTGAGAGGAGTGTGCATTGTAACTGGTGAGATGAGTGTGTATTGTAACTGGTAAGAGGAGTGTGTACTGTAACTGGTGAGAGGAGTGTGTATTGTAACTGGTGAGAGGAGTGTGTATTGTAACTGGTGAGAGGAGTGTGTACTGTAACTGGTATGGGAAGTGTATATTGTAACTGGTGAGAGGAGTGTGTATTGTAACTGGTAAGAGGAGTGTGTACTGTAACTGGTAAGAGGAGTGTGTACTGTAACTGGTGAGAGGAGTATGTACTGTAACAGGTGAGAGGAGTGTGTACTGTAACAGGTGAGAGGAGTATGTACTGTAACTGGGGAGAGGAGTGTGTACTGTAACAGGTGAGAGGATTGTGTATTGTAACTGGTAAGAGGAGTGTGTACTGTAACTGGTGAGAGGAGCATGTATTGTAACTGGTGAGAGGAGTGTGTACTGTAACTGGTGAGAGGAGTGTGTACTGTAACTGGTAAGAGGAGTGTGTACTGTAACTGGTAAGAGGAGTGTGTATTGTAACTGGTGAGAGGAGTGTGTATTGTAACTGGTGAGAGGAGTGTGTATTGTAACTGGTGAGAGGAGTGTGTATTGTAACAGGTGAGGGGAGTGTATATTGTAACTGGTGAGAGGAGTGTGTACTGTAACTGGTGAGAGGAGTGTGTATTGTAACAGGTGAGAGGAGTGTGTACTGTAACTGGTGAGAGGAGTGTGTATTGTAACTGGTGAGATGAGTGTGTATTGTAACTGGTAAGAGGAGTGTGTACTGTAACTGGTAAGAGGACTGTGTATTGTAACTGGTGAGAGGAGTGTGTATTGTAACTGGTGAGAGGAGTGTGTATTGTAACTGGTGAGAGGAGTGTGTACTGTAACAGGTGAGAGGAGTGTGTACTGTAACAGGTGAGAGGAGTGTGTACTGTAACAGGTGAGAGGAGTATGTATTGTAACTGGTGAGATGAGTGTGTATTGTAACTGGTAAGAGGAGTGTGTACTGTAACTGGTAAGAGGAGTGTGTACTGTAACTGGTGAGAGGAGTGTGTATTGTAACTGGTGAGAGGAGTGTGTACTGTAACTGGTAAGAGGAGTGTGTATTGTAACTGGTGAGAGGAGTGTGTATTGTAACTGGTGAGAGGAGTGTGTATTGTAACTGGTGAGAGGAGTGTGTATTGTAACAGGTGAGGGGAGTATGTATTGTAACTTGTGAGAGGAGTGTGTATTGTAACTGGTGAGAGGAGTATGTATTCTATCAGGGGAGAGGAGTGTGTATTGTAACTGGTGTGAGGAGTGTGTATTGTAACTGGTGAGAGGAGTATGTATTCTATCAGGGGAGAGGAGTGTGTATTGTAACTGGTGAGAGGAGTGTATATTGTAACTGGTGAGAGGAGTATGTATTGTAACTGGTGAGAGGAGTGTGTATTATATCAGGGAAGAGGAGTGTGTATTGTGACTGGTGAAAGGAGTGTGTATTGAAACCGGTAAGAGGTGTGTGTATTGTAACTGGTAAGAGGAGTGTGTATTGTAACTGGTGAGAGGAGTGTGTATTGTAACTGGTGAGAGGAGTGTGTATTGTAACTGGTAAGAGGACTGTGTATTGTAACTGGTGAGAGGAGTGTGTATTGTAACTGGTGAGAGGAGTGTGTATTGTAACTGGTGAGAGGAGTGTGTACTGTAACAGGTGAGAGGAGTGTGTACTGTAACAGGTGAGAGGAGTGTGTACTGTAACAGGTGAGAGGAGTATGTATTGTAACTGGTGAGAGGAGTGTGTATTGTAACAGGTGAGAGGAGTGTCTACTGTAACTGGTGAGAGGAGTGTGTATTGTAACTGGTGAGATGAGTGTGTATTGTAACTGGTAAGAGGAGTGTGTACTGTAACTGGTAAGAGGAGTGTGTACTGTAACTGGTGAGAGGAGTGTGTATTGTAACAGGTGATAGGAGTGTGTACTGTAACTGGTGAGAGGAGTGTGCATTGTAACTGGTGAGATGAGTGTGTATTGTAACTGGTAAGAGGAGTGTGTACTGTAACTGGTGAGAGGAGTGTGTATTGTAACTGGTGAGAGGAGTGTGTATTGTAACTGGTGAGAGGAGTGTGTACTGTAACTGGTATGGGAAGTGTATATTGTAACTGGTGAGAGGAGTGTGTATTGTAACTGGTAAGAGGAGTGTGTACTGTAACTGGTAAGAGGAGTGTGTACTGTAACTGGTGAGAGGAGTATGTACTGTAACAGGTGAGAGGAGTGTGTACTGTAACAGGTGAGAGGAGTATGTACTGTAACTGGGGAGAGGAGTGTGTACTGTAACAGGTGAGAGGATTGTGTATTGTAACTGGTAAGAGGAGTGTGTACTGTAACTGGTGAGAGGAGCATGTATTGTAACTGGTGAGAGGAGTGTGTACTGTAACTGGTGAGAGGAGTGTGTACTGTAACTGGTAAGAGGAGTGTGTACTGTAACTGGTAAGAGGAGTGTGTATTGTAACTGGTGAGAGGAGTGTGTATTGTAACTGGTGAGAGGAGTGTGTATTGTAACTGGTGAGAGGAGTGTGTATTGTAACAGGTGAGGGGAGTGTATATTGTAACTGGTGAGAGGAGTGTGTACTGTAACTGGTGAGAGGAGTGTGTATTGTAACAGGTGAGAGGAGTGTGTACTGTAACTGGTGAGAGGAGTGTGTATTGTAACTGGTGAGATGAGTGTGTATTGTAACTGGTAAGAGGAGTGTGTACTGTAACTGGTAAGAGGAGTGTGTACTGTAACTGGTGAGAGGAGTGTGTATTGTAACAGGTGATAGGAGTGTGTACTGTAACTGGTGAGAGTAGTGTGTATTGTAACTGGTGAGATGAGTGTGTATTGTAACTGGTAAGAGGAGTGTGTACTGTAACTGGTGAGAGGAGTGTGTATTGTAACTGGTGAGAGGAGTGTGTATTGTAACTGGTGAGAGGAGTGTGTACTGTAACTGGTATGAGAAGTGTATATTGTAACTGGTGAGAGGAGTGTGTATTGTAACTGGTAAGAGGAGTGTGTACTGTAACTGGTAAGAGGAGTGTGTACTGTAACTGGTAAGAGGAGTGTGTATTGTAATGGTGAAAGGAGTGTGTATTGTAACAGGTGAGAGGAGTGTGTATTGTAACTGGTGAGTGGAGTAGGTACTGTAACTGGTGATAGGAGTGTGTATTGTAACTGGTGAGAGGAGTGTGTACTTTAACTGGTATGAGGAGTGTATATTGTAACTGGTTAGAGGAGTGTGTATTGTAACTGGTAAGAGGAGTGTGTACTGTAACTGGTAAGAGGAGTGTGTACTGTAACTGGTAAGAGGAGTGTGTATTGTAACTGGTGAGAGGAGTGTGTATTGTGACTGGTGAGATGAGTGTGGATTGTAACAGGTGAGAGGAGTGTGTATTGTAACAGGTGAGTGGAGTAGGTACTGTAACTGGTGATAGGAGTGTGTATTGTAACTGGTGATAGGAGTGTGTATTGTAACTGGTGAGAGGAGTGTGTAATATAACTGGAGAGAGGAGTGTGTTATGTAAATGGTGTGAGGAGTGAGTATTGAAACTGGTGATAGGAGTGTGTATTGTTAGCAGAGTGTGTAATGTAACATGCTTGGGGAGTGTGTAATGTAACTGGTGTGAGGAGAATGTAATGTAACAGGTAAGAGGAGTGTATTGTAACTGGTGTAAGGGCAGGGTAATGTAACTGGTGTAAAAAGTTTGCAATGTGACCGGAGAGAGGAATGTGAAATATAACTAGATTGAGGAATGTGTAATGAAACTGGATTGAGGAATGTGTTATGTAACCGATAAGAGTGAGGAGTGTGTAATGTGACTAGATTGATAAGTCTGTATGTTAACAGACTTGAGGAGTGTGTAAGGTACCTGGAGTAAAGAGTGTGTTTTGTAACTGAAGTAATGAGTGTAATATGTAACTGGAGTGAGAAGTGTGCAATATAACTGGAGTGAGAAGTGATCAATGTAACTGAAGTGAAGAGTGTGTAATGTTACTGGAGTAATTAGAGTAATATGTAAGTGGAGTGAGGATTGTGTAATGTAACTGGAGTGAGAAGTGTGACATGTAACTGAAGTGAGGAGTGTGTTATGTTACTGGAGTAATTAGAGTAATATGTAACTGGAGTTAGGAGTGTGTAATGTAACTGGAGTAATGAGTGTGCAATGTAACTGGAGTGAGGAGTGTGTAATGTAACCAGTGAGAGAAGTATGTATTGTAACTGGAGTGAAAAATGTGTAATGCACTTGGAGTGAGAAGTGTAATAACGGTGAGATGAGTGTGTAATGTTACTGGAATAAGAAGTGTATAATGTACCCAGAGTACAGTGTGTAATGTAATTGGAGTACAGAGTGTGTACTGTAACAGGAGTGAGGAATGTGTAATGTAACTGGAGTGAGGAAAGTGTAATGTGACTAGAGTGAGAAATCTGTAATATAACTGGTGTGAGGAGAGTGTAATGTAACCAATGAGATGAATCTGTAATGTAACTGGTGTGTGTAGTCTGTAATGTTACTGGTGTGTGGAGTCTGTAATGTAACTGGTGTGTGGAGTCTGTAATGTAACTGGTGTGTGGAGTCTGTAATGTAACTGGGGTGAGGGGTCTGGAATGAAACTAAAGTGAGATGTCTGTAATGTAACTGGTGTGTGGAGTCTGTAATGGAACTGGTGTGTGGAGTCTGTCATGTAACTGAAGTGAGGGGTCTGTAATGTAACTGGTGTGTGGAGTCTGTCATGTAACTGAAGTGAGGGGTCTGTAATGTAACTGTTGTGTGGAGTCTGTCATGTAACTGAAGTGAGGGATCTGTAATGTAACTGGTGTGTGGAGTCTGTTATGTAACTGGTGTGTGGAGTCTGTAATGTAACTGGTGTGTGGAGTCTGTTATGTAACTGAAGTGAGGGATCTGTAATGTAACTGGTGTGTGGAGTCTGTCATGTAACTGGTGTGTGGAGTCTGCCATGTAACTGAAGTGAGGAATCTGTAATGTAACTGAAGTGAGGGATCTGTAATGTAACTGATGTGTGGAGTCTGTAATGTAACTGGTGTGTGGAGTCTGTCATGTAACTGAAGTGAGGGATCTGTTATGTAACTGGTGCGTGGAGTCTGTCATGTAACTGAAGTGAGGGGTCTGTAATGTAACTGGTGTGTGGAGTCTGTCATGTAACTGAAGTGAGGGATCTGTAATGTAACTGAAAGGAGGGATCTGTAATGTAACTGGTGTGTGGAGTCTGTAATGTAACTGGTGTGTGGAGTCTGTAATGTAACTGGGGTGAGGGGTCTGGAATGAAACTGAAGTGAGATGTCTGTAATGTAACTGGTGTGTGGAGTCTGTAATGTAACTGGTGTGTGGAGTCTGTAATGTAACTGGGGTGAGAGGTTTGTAATGTAACTAAAGTGATGGGTCTGTAATGTAACTGGTGTGTGAAGTCTGTAATGTAACTGGTGTGTGGAGTCTGTAATGTAACTGGTGTGTGGAGTCTGTAATGTAACTGGTGTGTGGAGTCTGTAATGTAACTGGGTGTGTGGAGTCTGTAATGTAACTGGGGTGAGGGGTCTGTAATGAAACTGAAGTGAGAGGTCTGTAATGTAACTGGTGTGTGGAGTCTGTAATGTAACTGGTGTGTGGAGTCTGTAATGTAACTGGTGTGAGGAGTCTGTAATGTAACTGGGGTGAGGAGTCTGTAATGTAACTGGTGTGTGGAGTCTGTAATGTAACTGGTGTGTGGAGTCTGTAATGTAACTGGTGTGTGGAGTCTGTAATGTAACTGGTGTGAGGAGTCTGTAATGTAACTGTTGCGAAGGTCTGTAATGTAACTGGTGTGAGGGGTCTGTAATGTAACTGGTGTGTGGGTCGTATGTAACTGAGTGTGAGGGGGTCTGTAATGTAACTGTTGTGAGAAGTCTGTAATGTAACTGGTGTGTGGAGTCTGTAATGTAACTGTTGCGAAGGTCTGTAATGTAACTGGTGTGTGGTGAATGTAATGTAACTGGTGTGAGGTGAATGTAATGTAACTAGGGTGAATAAAGCCAACCTGATTTGCCCCACCCAACAAGGGTGCCTTTCTGTTATGATCTGGGGTTGTGTTTGTTTACACATGTGGATGGTAATACTGACTCCAGAAAATGTTAACATATTGGATGAACATCTTTGGCCAACATTTTACAAATGATGATTATGTATTCATGGATGACATAATGTAACAACTTTTTATTCATTGTAATGAGAGGCCAGCACAGTCGCCAGATTTGCACATCACTGAAAATATTTGGCTTCATTTAAATAGAGCTATACAGCCCAGTCCGTAAACCTCAACATACTCAAGTATGTATTGTAACTGGAGTGAAAAATGTGTAATGCACTTGGAGTGAGAAGTGTAATAACGGTGAGATGAGTGTGTAATGTTACTGGAATAAGAAGTGTATAATGTACCCAGAGTACAGAGTGTGTAATGTAACTGGTGTGTGGAGTCTGTAATGTAACTGAAGTGAGATGTCTGTAATGTAACTGGTGTGTGGAGTCTGTAATGTAACTGGTGTGTGGAGTCTGTCATGTAACTGAAGTGAGGGGTCTGTAATGTAACTGGTGTGTGGAGTCTGTCATGTAACTGAAGTGATACCCAGTGATACCTTGCCCATTATCATTAACTAACAAGCCTGATCATTATCATGCTAAATTTTTAATATCAAGCAAAAGTTTTTAGTTATCTCCATAGGATTTCATGTATCAGTAAAAATATGTATGGATAAATAGTTATAAGCATATGGTGTAGATCCTAATCAGACACCTGTCCGGCAGGAAGTAGGTTGATCTGAATAACACTCTCTGCCTAAACCAGATCAATATTTGCTTAGCAGGACAAGAGTTAATCATTGTTTCCTATCTGACAAGGTTAGGCTTAATTGATATTTTATATCTGGCACAGTAAGGCTCAAGTGGTATTTATATCTGGCACAGTGCACAGTAAGACTCTAATTGATATTTTATATCTGGCACAGTAAGCTCTAATTTATATTGGACAGTAAGCTTTTATATTTATATCTGGCACAGTAAATTCTATTGTATTATTGGCACGTCCAATTTTTATATCTGAGTGCACAGTAAGACTCTAATGATATTTATATTGGCACAGTAAGGCTAATTTATATTTTTTATATCTGGCACCAGTAAGGCTCAATTTATATTTTATATCTGGCACAGTAAAATTCTAATTGATATTTTATATCTGGCACAGTAAGGCTCTTATTGATATTTTATATCTGGCACAGTAAGGCTCTAATTGATATTTTATATCTGGCACAGTAAGGCTCTAATTGGTATTTTATATCTGGCACAGTAAGGCTTTAAGTGATATTTTATATCTGGTACAGTAAGGCTCTAATTGATATTTTATATCTGGCACAGTAAGGCTCAATTTATATTTTATATCTGGCACAGTAAGGCTCAATTGATATTTTATATCTGGCAGGCTTAATTGGTATTTAATATCTTGCACAGTAAGGCTCTAATTGACATTTTATATCTGGCACAGTAAGGCTCTAATTGATATTTTATATCTGGCACAGTAAGGCTCTAATTGATATTTTATATCTGGCACAGTAAGGCTCTAATTGATATTTTAAAAGATATGGCACAGTAAGGCTCTAATTGATATTTTATATCTGGCACAGTAAGGCTCTAATTGATATTTTATATCTGGAACAGTAAGGCTCTAATTGATATTTTATATCTGGCACAGTAAGGCTCTAATTGATATTTTATATCTGGCACAGTAAGGCTCTAATTGATATTTTAAAAGATATGGCACAGTAAGGCACAATTGATCTGACAAGGTCGGTTCCACAGACATTTTAAAATGGGTAAGGTCAGATTATGGTGGCATTCAGATAAGAAGAAATGAAGCAAGCCAAATCACACCCGCACAAATGATGGCCTGAAGTTTTAACAGATGGAATATAAGCTAGCTTAATTGGTTGCTATGGAAACAAAATCATCCACAGTATAAATGACTTGTTTATTAATAAGGTTAATTGCTTAAAGTATTTAAAAGGGTCACTTGATGAATTCCTTGGTTACTGCGCCAACATATACATAAATGGAGCAGTTATGGTAGTGTTATGATGGCACAAGATAAAAAGGCAAGCTATACACTATAAGGTTAATCTGACCTAAATATACAGATCTCTGTATGTGTATTTTCTACAGTCTTGGCTCAAAAAAATAAACAGACATAATTATAGGATAAATGAAAAGAAACATATCATTCCTTAAGTTAGAGTTAAGCTTTAAATGTTCTGTAGCTACACTATGAATTACATTTCAATTTAGCTTCTCAGTTTCTAAAAAACATCACAATTGGCACATGGTAAGGTCAAACAGTGGTGACAATAACATATACAGTTTTTTAATGAATCACAGGAAAACAAAAAGTATGAGTGGCAGTGTTATAGAGTTAAAGACCTTTAACTCCGCTGACTATTTAGGCCCTCACAGCAAGACATATAACTCCTCCTCTGACACTTTAGGCCCTCACAGCAAGACCTATAACCCCTCCTCTGACTCTTAAGGCCCTCACAACAAGACCAATAACTTCTCCTCTGACACTTTAGGCCCTTACAGCAAGACCTATAACCCATCCTCTGACTCTTAAGGCTCTCACAGCAAGACCTATAACTCCACCTCTGAGTCTTAAGGCCCTCACAGCAAGACCTACAGAGCCTCCTCTGGCTCTTTAGGCCCTCACAGCAAGACATAAAACTCCACCTCTGGCTCTTTAGGCCCTCACAGCAAGACATAAAACTCCACCTCTGACTCTTAAGGCCCTCACAGCAAGACCTACAGAGCCTCCTCTGGCTCTTTAGGTCCTCACAGCAAGACCTATAACTCCACCTCTGAGTCTTAAGGCCCTCACAGCAAGACCTACAGAGCCTCCTCTGACTATTTAGGCCCTCACAGCAAGACATAAAACTCCACCTCTGACTCTTAAGGCCCTCACAGCAAGACCTACAGCACCTCCTCTGGCTCTTTAGGCCCTCACAGCAAGATGTATAACTCCACCTCTGATTCTTTAGGCCCTCACAGCAAGACCTATAACCCCTCCTCTGACTCTTAAGGCCCTCACAGCAAGACCTATAACTCCTCCTCTGACTCTTAAGACCCTCACAGCAAGACCTATAACTCCACCTCTGACTCTTAAGGCCGTCTCAGCAAGACCTACACTTCACCTCTGACTATTTAGGCTTTCACAGCAAGACCTGTAACTCAACTGGACTCCTAAGGCTCTCACAGCAAGACCTATAACCCCTCCTCTGACACTTTAGGCCCTCACAGCAAGACCTATAATCCCTCCTCTGACACTTTAGGCCTTCACAGCAAGACCTATAACCCCTCCTCTGACTCATTAGGCCTTCACAGCAAGACCTATAACCCCTCCTCTGACTCTTTAGGCCCTAACAGCAAGACCTGTAACTCCTCCTCTGACTCTTTAGGCCCTCACAGCAAGACCTGTAACTCCTCCTCTGACTCTTAAGGCCCTCACAGCAAGACCTATAACCCCTCCTCTGACACTTTATGCCCTCACAGCAAGACCTATAACCCCTCCTCTGACTCTTTAGGCCCTAACAGCAAGACCTGTAACTCCTCTGACTCTTTAGGCCCTCACAGCAAGACCTATAACCCCTCCTCTGACACTTTATGCCCTAACAGCAAGACCTGTAACTCCTCCTCTGACTCTATGGGCCCTCACAGCAAGACCTATAACCCCTCCTCTGACTCTTTAGGCCCTAACAGCAAGACCTGTAACTCCTCTGACTCTTTAGGCCCTCACAGCAAGACCTATAACCCCTCCTCTGACACTTTATGCCCTCACAGCAAGACCTATAACCCCTTCTCTGACTCTTTAGGCCCTCACAGCAAGACCTATAACCCCTCCTCTGACACTTTATGCCCTCACAGCAAGACCTATAACCCCTTCTCTGACTCTATGGGCCCTCACAGCAAGACCTATAACCCCTCCTCTGACACTTTAGGCTCTCACAGCAAGACCTATAACTCCTCCTCTGACACTTCAGGCCCTCACAGCAAGACCTATAATCCCTCCTCTGACACTTTAGGCTCTCACAGCAAGACCTATAACTCCTCCTCTGACACTTCAGGCCTTCACAGCAAGACCTCAACCGGACTCCAAAGGCTCTCACAGCAAGATCTATAACTCCTCCTCTGACTCTATGGGCCCTCACAGCAAGACCTATAACTCCTCCTCCGACTCTTTAGGCCCTCACAGCACGACCTATAACTCCTCCTATTCTTTAGGCCAATGACACTTACACTAAGGCCCTCACAGCAAGACCTTTAACTCCTCCTTTGACAATTTAGGCCTTCACAGCAAGACCTATAACTCAATCTCTGACTCTTTGGGCCTTATACCAAGGCCCATAACTCCTCTCACTCCTTAGGCCCTCACAACAAGACCTATAACTCCACCTCTGACTCTTTAGGCCTTCACAGCATGGCAATAGACTTTAAAGAAAGTTTTTCAGCTCACTTGCAGAGCATCCATGGTTCTACCCTAATATTATTTTAGGCTTTTTCTGTTTTCAGACCATTATTGTGTCAATACAATGAATTTCTTAAACAAGAGGGCCATGATGGCCCTTAATCACTCACCTGAGGACACAGGCTTTTAGTAGGCTCATATCTGGCATCAAATAACTAAGAGTTATTTACTTTAAAATTCTTTTGTGAAGATTGGACTATAAGTGTGGCCACTGGGCTGATAACATTTTCTAGAATTTTACCAAGTGACCTACTGAATCCAAATGACCAACTTGAAAACATTTCTAAAATTTCATACTAGCAAACAATTCTGGCCAGATTTGAAGATCGGGCCATCAATGTGGCCTTCAAGTGTTTTCACAAGGTTTTTCTAAAATTTGACCAAGTGACCTAGTTGTTGACCCCACATGGCCTTGTTATAAGACCACCAAAGATTTCTTGCATGCAAACATTCTGGCCATGTTTAGTGAAGATTGGGCCATAAAGGTGGTCTCTAGTGTGGTCACAAGTTTTTTCTGAGATTTGACCTAGTGACCTACTTTTTTGACCTACGTGACCCAATAGCGAACTTATCCAAGATTTCATGCAGGCAAACATTCTGACCAAGTTTGTTGAAGACTGGCCCACAAATGTGGTCTCTAGTGTGTTCACAGTTTTTCCTAAAACTTGACCGTTTGTCCTAGTTTTTCACCCCAGGTGACCCATGAATGAACTCATCCCAGTTTTAATGCAGACAAACATTCTGACCAAGTTTTATGAAGACTGGATAAAAACTGTGGCCTCTAGCGTGTTCATAATCTAAATTGTTGACGCCAGACGAAGGGGGTCTAAAAAAAAATCACCTTGAGTACGAAATTTTTTTTCTCAGTCTTCAGAAAACTTGCTGATAATTGCACTGTAAGTGCATTATAGAAGACTAAAATGATGTGTGAGAAAAAAACTGTTCTTTCATAGGTTTACAACCACATCTTATTTTAGTTTAATACTCAAGAGTTTCTTACTCCTTATGTCATTAGTTACAGTTACATAATTTGTCATTAATTGGTCGTTTTTATATTTATTTGTCATTAAAATTTCTCTTATACATTTATACTAAACAAGACCAAAGGGAGACAACAACCTGATCATAGTGGAAACCAAGACAGATAGAGTTACATACCTTAGAAGTTTCTCCACATATTCCTTCAACTCCAACAGAGTAAACTGGCAAAACATGACTCATTAATATAATACTTGACAGCTATTTAGATGGTGTTGCAGTTTGAATTATTTTTTACTTTCAACATCTGGAAGTTGTGTAAAAAAACTGGTTTATGAAAGGAATTGCATTTAAGTGGATTTGAATAGTTCATGCTGACTTTATATTGCAATATATCACAACAGTTAAGGAACTAATACAAAAGGAATTGAAATAATGAGATTTGCTTAACAAATAAGAGGAATCAAGGATGATCATTGCAAGGAATTGTTTTAACCTGTGAGTAACCGTCAATGAAGGGAGACAATTTCTACTCTAGCCACTCACCAGTTACAGATAAGATGGAGAAACATACCTTGGTGTCTTCTCCTCACGTTGTTCCTCTGTGCACCAACAACAGAGGCAGTGCCAGGCTTTGGATGAACCCCTCACATCATACTTGGCTGCCATCTTGTGTGCATGTCACTGCTAGTGAACTGTTAGAACTTCTCTTTTTTCTCAAAAATGATACTTCACCAGATAGCCACAATTCCCCTTCTCAGCTATTGTTCTTCATATCGCTCCTCATTCCCAGATATAATTTTAAACAGCTATTTCACTAGATTGATTTAAATGTCAAGTTTGGAATCCCTTGTGAGAAACATATCCCAGCACATGATAATGTTACACATTTGTTTTCATTTCTAATTCTCTGTATTCCTTCAAATGTACACGGAGTCTGCATATATCCCAGCTGTCTTTCACAACTTTTCATTTAAAAAATATACCAAACACATATTTCACAAGTTTGTCAAAGTTTACCACAAACAACTATTTGGAGTATGTATCTCAATTCCTAATTTTATTTTCAAAATACATATTCTACACATAAACAATGTCCCAATCTTCACTACAACACTTAGTTTAAACAGCAGCAATGCTTTATTCATATCCTAAGATGCAACACATTGACAGCCATTACTGATTATATTGTATAGGTTTCTTTAAAAGTTTTTAACATATCACTTCAGTTTACCTAATTTACCTTTTCTGACATAGTTTAGTGTTAAGTTCATTTACTGACATTGCGCAGGTCTTTTTATGTTTTCTTCTCTTTCAAACTAAAACTAAAATAAATAAACAAGAGGGCCATGATAGCCCTATATCGCTCACCTGAGTGCCATAAATATTTAGTAATAGTAAGCAAGGAATAGCAGCATGTTTAAACAGACTAGAATAATTGTTATTTATGCACAGATGCAACATTTGGACAATCAGTTTCAATTTTTTAAACAAAGTTTTCAAAGCCATATATGGAAAATGATCACACACTGGTCATGTTTTTTGATGGATAAAATCAACTTTTAGTTGCCCCTACTTGCTGAAGCATTCGTGGAGGTTTGATTGAATTTGGGCCTACAGTTTCAGAGGAGATATCATTAAACAAATGGTTATGGACATTTAGCATGTGATGCTGGACGCCAGGCGATCACACTGGCTCACTCTGAGCTTTGCTCAAGTGAGCTAAAAATTGTAACTGAGTAAATATCATTCCACAGTTCACTAGTTAATATATGCTGATTATATTATCTACAAATACATGTTTATTATATGATCTAAATATAAATTTCTTAATAATATCAACATGTGTAGGAAAAACTATGTCCATTATCTTTTTCAGTTAAACAAGAGTAATGCCGTTAGACAGAACATGCTCTTGGTCTGGGTTTCTGATTGGCCCAATCTACTACAGACAATTATTAATGAACGTACAGCATTGCAACACAATAATTCATAAACCAAGCCTGTTTGTAGAATTCCAAAGCACTTAAGCTTCAGAAAAACCTTGTTGTAACACTCAAACATTTTTGATACATTATCCCTGTTTTCATTAAAAAAAGTCATATATGGGCTTAGGAATAACATCACCCTAATAGACCAATGTTGCACAGTAACCTATAGGATCATTTTGTGCAAATGTTTAGAAAACAAAGGCCCATATTACCTCCACTCACAACCTTTAGTAAAATAGAATTGATAAAATCCTAACTTTTGAGAGTCCACAACATTCAAAAACCAATTTGGTTTTTTGGCGAAAGTACAGAAATCTGACACTTAGGTCATTAGTAAACAATTAACAACAAAAGTGCAGTAATCTGACACTTAGGTCATTAGTAAACAATTAACTAACAAAAGTACAGAAATCTGACACTTAGGTCATTAGTAAACAATTAACAACAAAAGTACAGTAATCTGACTTAGGTCATTAGTAAACAATTAACAACAAAAGTACAGTAATCTGACACTTAGGTCATTAGTAAACAATTAACAAACTTGCTTATGTATGTAAGTAAATTAGATGTTTCCTTCAGGACAACTGGCATGATGTGTATATAGCAAGTAATTATTTGGTAGTGAAATGATCACAACATGTCTTCATAACCATAAAAGCTGATCACAAGACAATACAAACGCTTTTATAACTTAATAGGAACATTTCCAAATTAGGTCCAAATAATTTAAAATCCTTTATGACTGGGCAATACTAAAAGATTTAATGACCTTTATGAATAGCATTTTGTTGACTCATGTTGCGAGTCATACAATATGTATGAAACATTTTTTTCTTATTTTGACGTGTAACAAATTGTAACACAAACCATCATTTTTTATTTTGGTAAAGAAACAATGCCATAACCTACCTACTAGCTCCTTTTCTCAAGCAGGGAACCAATGTCTGTTGGTGAAAGTGATGAGAATATAGTTTCAGTTTTGGGAAATCTGAAATACTCAATGAATATGATGCTATTATTTTAAATCATCAATCTGTAACTCTAAAAGCAGTGAGTTTACCTCTTAGGAACCTTTTACCGCTATGTCATATTTTATAAAGGAAAGTTTCTTTCTGCTTATTATATTGAGTGAAATAGCTCCTTATGGTAGTTTGATTAAATATGGCAATATATTGTGGTACAGTACTGAAAATTACGAAATTGACAATTTTCCCGTTTCCACTCCGTTTCGTTTCCATTTCAGTTGGAAGCGTTCGCCGCTCCATTTCCATTCCGCTTCCATTGCGTTTCCATTTCGTTTTATTCACTTCCAGCGCTGCATTTCAAACGCTTCCAGCGTTTCTATCGTTTCTTCCATTTCTATCGTTTCTTCCGTTTCTATTGTTTGAATCGTTCCATTTCGCTCCGTTGCGATTTTGATTAAAAAATTCATTTAATAAATTTCTTAATGTAAAGTACTTCCGGTGTGTTTGCAAAATGACGAAAGAAGTAAACATTCTGGGGAGAGGCAAAAGTCTTCCATTACATATAAAGGAATCGGCAATAGATTGTTTGCGACGAGGCTATTCAGTGTCAGTCACCCGGAGGGAAATTGCAGACACATAACTACCCTCCTGAATCAGTCGAAACAACAGGAAACTGCGCTTAAGTAATATTAGGCTAATCACGATAAAATGTTTCTCTACTAACCTGTTTTACGCAGAAAAACTCAAATTTCAATTATAAAACACCAGGTAAAGATTCAGAGAGTGCATACATTTCCCATCTAGACTGACCAACAAAAACGTTGAACACGCTTTGTATTGTTGTCATTCATTTTCATGATATTTATCCAAACACTGATGCTAAAAAACTATAAAATAGTTCACAAACACAATTGCAGCTCTGTCACAATTTTGTTGTACAAACACTGAATCACCGAAGATAGTAAAATAAAACACAAATTAAAATTACAGCCCTCTAAACCGTTTAAGAAGAAATATTACTTTTTGATCCAAACATAGAACGAAATAAATATTGTGGCAATTTAATAATTTCGCACGACTTTTTAGAAGTTTTAATTGTTTAACGAGAAATCTCGCGTTGATTACTTTCATTGGATATAAGTTAATTTGACGAATTTGTCAATATGACGTATTTTAACACCTTAACCCAAAGCCCTTACCTGACCTACTTGTCTTCGCCAGTCGTCATATCCCGGAATAAACAAACCAGAAATAACAGTCAAATATGGTCCACACACATCCAGTAACCTAAAAAGTAACTTCTCTGTGATGTGTTAATCCGCAAAAAAAAAGCGTAATGGTGATACGATCTTAGAATTTGGACGATGACACACACAATTTTGGCAAATTGTGGCATTTGCTTCTTGGATAATTGCCCCCCGGACTTTTGCCAAGTCAAGTAGAGTCAAAAGTTTTATGCAGATTTTTAATCGCGGTTCCGATTAATCATATATACATAATAGTGCATTATGGGAACTATGCATTTAGAAATGGGAATTTTGACAACAATGTCCAAATTTACACTATTCTTCATTATAAGATGTATAACAATTAAGATTAGAAGCATAAGAAACTTTGCTTGACAAAGAGGCAAGATAAAATAAACTACATATCCATACCCCTGTAACTAAAGAAATGATGATGCTGATGACGGTGATGCTGCTACTGCTGCTTCTGCTGATAATGATGACGGTGATACCGATGTTGTTTATGATTATGATGAAAATGGTTATAACGGTTACGGTGATGTTGATGCTAATGACAATTATTATGTAGATCGTGACGGCGGTGCTGCTGCTGCTGCTGCTGATGATGATGATTAGTGGCGATTATACAGGTAATATGGGATCATAATGATGATCATGTGAATTTAATGGCGGTAATGATGATTATTTCTTTGATATTTATCATGTAAATGGACGTGATATAAGCTCGTTTTTACTACGCTTTTTTTTTTATTTAACTGTCATCGATGATTGTATACGTGCACTATTTGGAAACCTATCGTTATTCAGATGTTGAACATTAGGATCATACCAGTCGTTGGCTCTGAGTGCCGGGGAGGATGTAATTGGTTCTTGATTGGGTACACCTTGCAATTATGCATAGCATTGTTTGTTTGTTTTATGTTTAGTTGTTTTATGGTTTTGTGTTATATGAGATATTAACATTCTTTTGGTTAATGTTTAATTTTATTAAGTAGCTTTAATTTGTATCACGCAATGCATTCTTTGTAAATGACAAATACTTTAAACAGTATTCTCACAAAAAAATGATAGGCGTAGTTAATCCGGGAACGGACCATGCAGCTATTAAGTAATTAGCGAAAATTCAAACTCAGGCTGCGACATTGCGCGCGCATACGTGTGAAGTCAGCTGTGTACACACTATCTTCATAATTTTATGCAAAACGAAGACTAAGAATGTCGATCCAATGCAGATGTTAAGATCTTCATTGGAATTAAAATATCAGTTTCGACAGAAAGGCAATTTTATAGTTAAATTGTGTGTTATATCGTGCGGAGTGATTTTTAGTGCAGTTTCTGTTTTGACGATACACGATGACTTGGACAACTTGTGCGGTTTCGGAACTGTAATGTACGAGTTTGATTAATACGACTTTTTGATAATAATTAACATTTTATTGTTATTTCTTTCTGCAGATAACACATAGTAGGGCGTTTATGTTGGTAAATTGAAGCCAGTTATTGTGTTCATTTAAATTTATTTTGTACAAAGAAACGGTTGGAATGTTACTATAAATAATCGGGTGACCTAGAAACGTTTAAATCGGTAGTGAAAATAACTCTTCCGTTACTAGCATTCCGCTTTTTGCGTTTCTACCATTTCTAGCGTTCCAAGCACTCCGGTTATAGCGTTTATACCGTTTACACCATTTCAAGTGTTTGTAGCGCTCCGTTGCATTTCCGTTTCGATAGCATTCCGTTTCCGTTTCAACAGGAAATGAAAAACGTTTCATTTCCTTTTCCACTCCGTTCCGTTTGTCAATTTCATGATTTTCAGTACTGTATGTATTGCAATATGCTTGATATGTATCGCAACATATTGTGGTATGCTGCAAGCATATCATGACAGCATTACTCCCTGGTACCCTGATCTCACTCCCTGGCACCTCGATCTCCTTCTGGCACCCCAAACTCACTCCCTGGCGCCCAATCTCCTTCTCTGGGAGCCAAAGTCTCCCACTTTGGGAACAAGGGAAGATCACATGTCTGAAATGGCTGTATAAGGTATTGAATATATACCCTTAATTTGATCACGTCTGAAATGGCTGTATAAGGGTTGGGACCAAGGGAAGATCACATGTCTGAAATGGCTGTATAAGGTATTGAATATATACCCTTAATTTGATCACGTCTGAAATGGCTGTATAAGGGTTGGGACCAAGGGAAGATCACATGTCTGAAATGGCTGTATAAGGTATTGAACATATACCCGTAATTAGCAGGAAGACAACATGACAAGAAATTTGCAACAAAGAAAAAAGGAGAAAGTATTTATAAACTTCTTATTATTCAATTCAAATATCCTTAGAAACCCTTTTGATTTATTAAATGACTGTAATTTCTATAACTAAATCCATTATTCCTAACCCAGCACATTCATTTCTGCTAAGTTCCATAGCTTTCTTGCCACACCAACCTTTTCTGAAATTAATACAGATGTCTATGTGATCAAGGGGAAACTAAATCCTATCCTGCCATGTAGATTTTATCGGAAATGTGTTTAACAAGTTTTGTGGAAAAACAATCCTAGTTACAGTGCTTATATAAATGAGAATATAAATTCCAGGCAACACTGGGCTTAGATGAAGCAACATCATTTCAGGCATAAACCATGTTATCGTCAAAACTTTAATGAAAGATTCATGGTAAACAAAGAGAGTATTGTTGAAGACTACTTGGTAGATGTTTTGTTCAAACAAAGGATCTTTATTTTCAAGCTAAGTTCTGCAATAATGATTTTTCATTTGTTAAGTGAAAGTATATAGTCAAACATGTTAAGACCTGGGACATAGGATTGTAGGGTTGCAGGTTTGGGTCCTGAAACTGACAAGAGATGTTAGTTCTTGTCATGATTATTTGCTACCCATTGCCCAAGGGAGATAACATCTAAATACGGGTTCTTAACAGAAAAAGGACAGTCAAGAAAACTCTTGAAAGATAATTAAATAGAATTCCTTATGACATTCAATTTGAATTAAACTGGTTCATTTGTCAACAGTTCTTGGTATACTGAATTTTTCAAAGAAGAGATAATTATTTTTTATTTACTGGTATAAGTAAACAAAAGGGCCATGATGGCCCTTAATCACTCACCTGAGGACACAGGCTTTTAGTAGGCTCATATCTGGCTTCAAGTAATTGGCTTCAAGTAATTAAGAGTTATTTATTTTAGAAATCTTTGTTAAAGATTGGACCATTAGTGTGGCCACTAGGTTGATAACATTTTCAAGAATTTTACCAAGTAACCTACTGAATCCAAATGATTCACTTCAAAACATATGTAAGATTTCATACTAGCAAGCATTCTGGTCAAGTTTGGTGAAGATTGGGCAATAAATGTGGCATCTAAAGTGTTTACACAAGGCTTTTCTTAAATGTGACCTAGTGACCTACCTTAAGAACTCACATGACCCAATAATATACTCATCCAATATTTCATGCAGACAAACAATCTGATCAAGTTTGGTAAAGATTGGGCTATGATTGTGGCCTTCTAGTCAGTCCACATGTTTTTTCTAAGTTTTGACCTAGTGACCTTTTTTTTGACCCCCCCATGACCAAATAACGAACTCATCAAAGATTTCATGCTGACAAACATTTTGACCAAGTTTGATGAGGATTGGCCTGTAAATGTGGCCTCTTGTTTGTTCACAAGCTTTTTGTAAGAACTGACCTAGTGACCTACTTTTTTGATCCCACAATAAGAAGTCATCCAAGATTTAATGCAGACAAACATTCTGACAAAGTTTGGGGAAGATTGGGCTATAAATGTGGTCTCTAGTGTGTTCATAAGCTTTACTAAAATTTGACCTAGTGACCTACTTATTGACCCCACTGACACAGTTATGAACTCATCCAAGATTTCATGCAGGCAAACATTTGGATCAAGTTTGGTGAAGATTGGGCCACAAATGGGGCTTCTAGTATGTTCAAAGCTTTTTTTCAAAAATTTGACCTAGTGACCTACTTTTTGACCCCACATGATCCAATAACGAACTCATCCAAGACTTCCTGTAGATAAACACTCTGACCAAGTTTGATGAAGATTGGCCTATAAATGTGGCCTCTAGTACTAGTGTTCACAAGCTTTTTATAAGATTTGACCAAGTGACCTACTTTTTAGCCTATGTGACCCAGTTATGACCTCATCAGAGATTTCATGCAGACAAACATTCTGACCAAATTTGGTGAAGATTTGACTATAAATGTGGTCGCTATTGTGTTCGCAAGTTTTTCTTAAAATTTGACCTAGTGACCTTCTTTTTTAACCCCAGGTGACCCAATAACGAACTCATCCAAGATTTCATGCAGACAAACATTCTGACCACATTTGATAAAGATTGAATAAAAGCTGGGGGCTTCAAGCATGTTCACAAGATAAAATGTTGACGCCCAGGTAATAAGAGACATGGCAGCAAACAGTGAAAGTATCAATCAAACAGTATTACATACATGTAGAAAACTTTTTGATTCACATGTTATGCCTCGTTCAGATTATGACTAATAATGTGCTAAGATCAAATATAGTAAAACAACTTGTAGTGCAATGATGTGTTAATTTAAGTTGGGGGAAAATCTCACAATTAACACCTGGAACAAGATAATAATCTTTCTGCTATATTGTTTTGCTGATAAGATGTACTGATATTTGCTTCTGAGTGATTTGACCATTTTGAATCCTTGTTTTATGATGTAGCTATAACGTTTACTTTACCACTTTTGTGTATAAAAGAAGTGCTTAGTGTTAAAACTTGCATAGTCATATAACTATACCTTACGTTACTTGTGTGTGATTAATCCCTTTTCATATAAACCATCACAATTGTTGTCAGATTTGTGCTGTAACTGTTTTTACAAAGGATTTCTTGGAATTTTACAGCTAAAGACAATATGAAGAGTCTAGGCATGGGAATATAATGACCTTGCATAAACCTGTTACTACGGCATGTAAAAAAGTTTATTTCTAGTACACATACAGGGATTTCATTGTATATTGTTTAATTCACAGTTGGCATCTATTATGTCATTTGAATGATTCACATGATTCAATCCATTTTCTGATCAAGTTTTACCACAACTCCATTCAGTTTTGGGTGTTTGGATCGAATCTTGATCGATTCATGCAATTCAATCCATTTTCAATTATTCAATCAAGTTTGGGGTGGAATCTGGTTTAAACAATAAATAGCAATTGGAACTCTGTTTGAGTCAGTAAGGTCAAGAGCTCTGAGTAAGACACATTCTTTTGTCACAGGTTTTAAAAGGGACTTAATGTATAAGCAGCTGTTTGCTACTAAGTGTTTGCTTTATATGGGTATAATGCAGCTGGTGATCATTATTATTAAGGTTGTAGCTGATCTTCGATTATAATCAAAGTAATTTGCATTACACAAATGCGAAATTGTATTTGGTTATAAACAAATCAGTATACATTTATATCAATGAACTGTCACTTATGGAGTTGGACTTTACTCACTCGCATACTTGTTAAACTAGCTACCAACTAGCTACCGTATTAAGTAAATGAGATTGTTGCATCATTGCGTTGAGTGTCTGTTGAAAATATTAAGAAATAGTTTGCTAGGGCTTAATTCTATTTTTAGACTCTAAATTAATATGACATTCATGTTTTTAGATTATTGTCAGCTCTGTTGTATGTGGACTATTTACATTATTTGTTATATGACTCAAGCTTGAACTATTCCACATCAAGCTCCATTAAAACACAGTACTACTATTGACATATATGTTGCTCCAGATCTACAATTCCAATCCCATTTCATGTAGAGAGAAGGAAAGAGAACAATCACACTTCTTAATATTTAGATGTTCTAGTAAGGCCCTCAACAGCAGGAACATGTCAATACTGATAAGCACAAGTTTGAATATTAACTTGTACCAATCTGTAAGTACTGTTTTATATGCCATAGATTTTCATCTGTCACTTTGGACTGTGGTAGCTACCCATGCCTACAATGAGCATATCAATAGGATTATTGTACTGGGCTGTTTGGTTAAAGTTTTTCTACTAATCACCTAACAAAACACTAGATGCTGACAAAAGTGACAAGAAATTTCTTTAAAACTGATATGCATGCTGGTTAGGTGTTAACAAAGTGTATGGATAGGTTTTTATTTTTTTAAATATGACAACAAAAGAGTACAGTATAAACTTATTAAATATGACAACAACAGAGTTTTAACTTATTAAATATGACAAGAGAGTATAAACTTTCTGACACAAATAGTATTTTACACAATTTCGTTGCAACTCTTCACATGCACACTGTGTATAACCCACACAATTTTGCCAGTTACACCTTTAGTATATTGTCTTCATAGATATGCATACATGTATAATATTCATAAAACTCATCAAAAAAAGTTAGTGGGACAGCACTCTAATATAAATCTGCAAACAATCTTTAAACAATTGGCATCAAGTTTTAATAAATCAGATTTATTTGTGCAATACCAATTTCACCAACAAACATACAGCACACTGTCACTCAAAATGCTGTCTTATCTACTTACTTGATCAATGTAGACAGTCTTTTAACCTTCAATGTGTTATGTTACTTGATTGTAGATTGAAGCTGTTAGTCAGTGATGGTTATGAATGTTGTAAACTGTGATATTTGACAGAAAAAATATCTAATTGAAGTGACTATAGGATCAAATTGAAACTTTATACATTATACACAATGCTGACAGGAACTCATTTAGGATTTTTATTACTTCAATAACTCCCACCACCTTATTGGATAATGTTCCGTGCCCTGGAATGATTAAAGGGCACAACATGGTATATTGTCATCGCTTTCTACTGACAAGCATTGCTTTATTGTTCATTTTAAGTGTTGCAGTGTACTTGAGGTAATGAGTATAATGACCTATATGTGACCTTTAATATAACATTGACCTTAGTGTAAGTGCTAAATGTGCCCTTTAATATACCATTGACCTTAGTGCAACAGGTAAATGTGCCCTTTAATATACCATTGACCTTAGTGTAACAGGTAAATGTGACCTTTAATATACCATTGACCTTAGTGTAACAGCTAAATGTGCCCTTTAATATAACATTGACCTTAGTGTAACAGGTAAATGTGCCCTTTAGTATAACATTGACCTTAGTGTAACAGCTAAATGTGACCTTTAATATAACATTGACCTTAGTGTAACTGCTAAATGTGCCCTTCAATATAACATTGACCTTAGTGTAACAGGTAAATGTGACCTTTAATATACCATTGACCTTAGTGTAACAGCTAAATGTGACCTTTAATATAACATTGACCTTAGTGTAACAGGTAAATGTGACCTTTAATATACCATTGACCTTAGTGTAACAGCTAAATGTGACCTTTAATATAACAATGACCTTAGTCTAACAGCTAAATGTGCCCTTTAATATAACATTGACCTTAGTGTAACAGCTAAATGTGCCCTTTAATATACCATTGACCTTAGTGTAACAGGTAAATGTGCCCTTTAATATACCATTGACCTTAGTGTAACAGCTAAATGTGCCCTTTAATATAACATTGACCTTAGTGAAAATGCTAAATGTGCCCTTTAATATACCATTGACCTTAGTGTAACAGCTAAATGTGCCCTTTAATATAACATTGACCTTAGTGTAAATGCTAAATGTGCCCTTTAATATAACATTGACCTTAGTGTAACAGCTAAATGTGCCCTTTAATATAACATTGACCTTAGTGTAAGTGCTAAACGTGACCTTTAATATAACATTGACCTTAGTGTAACAGCTAAATGTGCCCTTTAATATAACATTGACCTTAGTGTAACAGCTAAATGTGCCCTTTAATATACCATTGACCTTAGTGTAACAGCTAAATGTGCCCTTTAATATAACATTGACCTTAGTGTAAGTGCTAAACGTGACCTTTTATATAACATTGATCTTAGTGTAACAGCTAAATGTGCCCTTTAATATACCATTGACCTTAGTGTAACAGCTAAATGTGCCCTTTAATATAACATTGACCTTAGTGTAAGTGCTAAACGTGACCTTTAATATAACATTGACCTTAGTGTAACAGCTAAATGTGCCCTTTAATATAACACTGACCTTAGTGTAAGTGCTAAACGTGACCTTTAATATAACAATGACCTTAGTGTAACAGCTAAATGTGCCCTTTAATATAACATTGACCTTAGTGTAAGTGCTAAACGTGACCTTTAATATACCATTGACCTTAGTGTAACAGCTAAATGTGCCCTTTAATATACCATTGACCTTAGTGTAAGTGCTAAACGTGACCTTTAATATAACATTGACCTTAGTGTAACAGCTAAATGTGCCCTTTAATATACCATTGACCTTAGTGTAACAGGTAAATGTGCCCTTTAATATAACATTGACCTTAGTGTAACAGCTAAATGTGCCCTTTAATATAACATTGACCTTAGTGTAACAGCTAAATGTGCCCTTTAATATAACATTGACCTTAGTGTAACAGGTAAATGTGCCCTTTAATATAACATTGACCTTAGTGTAACAGCTAAATGTGCCCTTTAATATAACATTGACCTTAGTGTAACAGCTAAATGTGCCCTTTAATATAACATTGACCTTAGTGTAACAGCTAAATGTGCCCTTTAATATACCATTTACCTTAGTGTAACAGCTAAATGTGCCCTTTAATATAACATTGACCTTAGTGTAACAGGTAAATGTGACCTTTAATATACCATTGACCTTAGTGTAACAGCTAAACGTGCCCTTTAATATACCATTGACCTTAGTGTAACAGGTAAATGTGCCCTTTAATATAACATTGACCTTAGTGTAACAGGTAAATGTGCCCTTTAATATAACATTGACCTTAGTGTAACAGGTAAATGTGCCCTTTAATATACCATTGACCTTAGTGTAACAGCTAAATGTGCCCTTTAATATAACATTGACCTTAGTGTAACAGCTAAATGTGCCCTTTAATATACCATTGACCTTAGTGTAACAGGTAAATGTGCCCTTTAATATAACATTGACCTTAGTGTAACAGCTAAATGTGCCCTTTAATATACAATTGACCTTAGTGTAACAGCTAAATGTGCCCTTTAATATACCATTGACCTTAGTGTAACAGGTAAATGTGCCCTTTAATATAACATTGACCTTAGTGTAACAGGTAAATGTGCCCTTTAATATACCATTGACCTTAGTGTAACAGCTAAATGTGCCCTTTAATATACCATTGACCTTAGTGTAACAGCTAAATGTGCCCTTTAATATAACATTGACCTTAGTGTAAATGCTAAATGTGCCCTTTAATATAACATTGACCTTAGTGTAACAGCTAAATGTGCCCTTTAATATAACATTGATCTTAGTGTAACAGCTAAATGTGACCTTTAATATACCATTGACCTTAGTGTAACAGCTAAATGTGCCCTTTAATATAACATTGACCTTAGTGTAACAGGTAAATGTGCCCTTTAATATACCATTGACCTTAGTGTAACAGGTAAATGTGCCCTTTAATATACCATTGACCTTAGTGTAACAGGTAAATGTGCCCTTTAATATACCATTGACCTTAGTGTAACAGCTAAATGTGCCCTTTAATATAACATTGACCTTAGTGAAAATGCTAAATGTGCCCTTTAATATAACATTGACCTTAGTGTAAATGCTAAATGTGCCCTTTAATATAACATTGACCTTAGTGTAACAGCTAAATGTGCCCTTTAATATACCATTTACCTTAGTGTAACAGCTAAATGTGCCCTTTAATATAACATTGACCTTAGTGTAACAGGTAAATGTGACCTTTAATATACCATTGACCTTAGTGTAACAGCTAAACGTGCCCTTTAATATACCATTGACCTTAGTGTAACAGGTAAATGTGCCCTTTAATATAACATTGACCTTAGTGTAACAGGTAAATGTGCCCTTTAATATAACATTGACCTTAGTGTAACAGGTAAATGTGCCCTTTAATATACCATTGACCTTAGTGAAACAGCTAAATGTGCCCTTTAATATAACATTGACCTTAGTGTAACAGCTAAATGTGCCCTTTAATATACCATTGACCTTAGTGTAACAGGTAAATGTGCCCTTTAATATAACATTGACCTTAGTGTAACAGCTAAATGTGCCCTTTAATATACAATTGACCTTAGTGTAACAGCTAAATGTGCCCTTTAATATACCATTGACCTTAGTGTAACAGCTAAATGTGCCCTTTAATATAACATTGACCTTAGTGTAACAGGTAAATGTGACCTTTAATATACCATTGACCTTAGTGTAACAGCTAAATGTGCCCTTTAATATACCATTGACCTTAGTGTAACAGCTAAATGTGCCCTTTAATATAACATTGACCTTAGTGTAAATGCTAAATGTGCCCTTTAATATAACATTGACCTTAGTGTAACAGCTAAATGTGCCCTTTAATATAACATTGATCTTAGTGTAACAGCTAAATGTGACCTTTAATATACCATTGACCTTAGTGTAACAGCTAAATGTGCCCTTTAATATAACATTGACCTTAGTGTAACAGGTAAATGTGCCCTTTAATATACCATTGACCTTAGTGTAACAGGTAAATGTGCCCTTTAATATACCATTGACCTTAGTGTAACAGGTAAATGTGCCCTTTAATATACCATTGACCTTAGTGTCACAGCTAAATGTGCCCTTTAATATAACATTGACCTTAGTGAAAATGCTAAATGTGCCCTTTAATATAACATTGACCTTAGTGTAAATGCTAAATGTGCCCTTTAATATAACATTGACCTTAGTGTAACAGCTAAATGTGCCCATTAATATAACATTGACCTTAGTGTAACAGCTAAATGTGACCTTTAATATACCATTGACCTTAGTGTAACAGCTAAATGTGCCCTTTAATATAACATTGACCTTAGTGTAACAGGTAAATGTGCCCTTTAATATACCATTGACTTTAGTGTAACAGCTAAATGTGCCCTTTAATATAACATTGACCTTAGTGTAACAGCTAAATGTGCCCTTTAATATACCATTGACCTTAATGTAACAGGTAAATGTGATCTTTAATATACCATTGACCTTAGTGTAACAGCTAAATGTGCCCTTTAATATAACATTGACCTTAGTGAAAATGCTAAATGTGCCCTTTAATATACCATTGACCTTAGTGTAACAGCTAAATGTGCTCTTTAATATAACATTGACCTTAGTGTAACAGCTAAATGTGCCCTTTAATATAACATTGACCTTAGTGTAAGTGCTAAATGTGCCCTTTAATATACCATTGACCTTAGTGTAACAGGTAAATGTGCCCTTTAATATACCATTGACCTTAGTGTAACAGCTAAATGTGCCCTTTAATATAACATTGACCTTAGTGAAAATGCTAAATGTGCCCTTTAATATACCATTGACCTTAGTGTAACAGCTAAATGTGCCCTTTAATATAACATTGACCTTAGTGTAACAGCTAAATGTGCCCTTTAATATAACATTGACCTTAGTGTAACAGCTAAATGTGCCCTTTAATATAACATTGACCTTAGTGTAAGTGCTAAACGTGACCTTTAATATAACATTGACCTTAGTGTAACAGCTAAATGTGCCCTTTAATATACCATTGACCTTAGTGTAACAGCTAAATGTGCCCTTTAATATAACATTGACCTTAGTGTAAGTGCTAGACGTGACCTTTAATATAACAATGACCTTAGTGTAAGTGCTAAACGTGACCTTTAATATAACAATGACCTAAGTGTAACAGCTAAATACTGCCCTTCAGGGACAGAAAACTAAATTTAATCTTGATATTTGATGCCTTTTAACATTTCATACCTTACCACAACCTCTTAACTCATATCCCCTGAAAATAATTTAAAACAATTATGTTAAGCACCTAAACTCACACAATGAATAATTGATACTTACTTTAGAAAAGTGTTTTATTAATCATACTTAGCTGGACATAAGTATGTTTCTTGTAGTAAACTGTTACATAAAATAACTGCCATTTAAAATCTTTACAATCACAAAATATAAACCAAACTCCTGTAGTATATGTTCACAACTTATCCAAGTCATCACGTCTGTGGGCAACACCAATTATCAAACAAGAGTCTGCCATAATGTTTGGTTGGTTGAATTGATCAACCAGTTCAAGATGCTGGTAACTGGTAATATTTTCCAATGAATGACTCACTGCACATTCATAGTGATGAACACCTTACACCTACCATGTATAAATGTATCAATAAGGTGAACATGACACATCTGTTATCATAACAGGTAAGAAATGTTTCTATGTTTTCTTTGTTTAATATTTTTTGTACAAACTACACAGTGTTTAAACAAAGTGGTGGTCTCCAAATGAGATGGATAAAGTGCTATCTTCCCTTTGATCATGTACAGTGTTAATCAAAGCGCTTAAAAGTGCTTCTGTAATTTTAACCCTGTAAGCAATAATTGGTATGCAAATAATGGTCACTTTTAATGTTTACATCACGGTGGTAAAATGAATGCACAACATATTGGAAAGTCTTTATCTGCAAAAAAATGTCTCTTGTAAAAATACAGATTATGCATTTGTACAAAAGTTACAACACAGTCACTAATATTTGATAACAGAAACTATTTTATTAAACATACAATTACTTTTCCATATGATTACATTTGAACTAAAACTAGGTCTAAAGTATATGCTCACAAGTGCTACTCATCCTAATAAAATTCTGTCCCCTCCTTTTGTGCCTTTCCTCTACAAAAAGCTGGACATCACCAATACAAACATAGTTATATTGGTGTAATATATCTATACATATCAGCTTTTATTGAATACCACCATCAGTGTATAAGTAAAGATTATTCATTATAATTGTGGAATAACAGATTACATAAACCAAACTTTTCCATATTATGCAAGAAAAAAGGCCGAATCTCAATAATAATCAACATACAATGGGCTTTTTCTTGATCATCCAAAACATTCTGCATCCTTGAAAAAAACATTGTCCATGTATTATTGCAGAGCTCAAAACTGGAAAGCAAACCACTTACACTAAATAATACTTATCTATAAAGCCTGCCAACACTTTTATGTTTTGGGACTGATATTCAGTCCCATTGTCTCCAAGATAAATTATTCATCTTTACAAAAATTGTGTTCAAATTCCCATCTAGAATTTGCTTTATTGAGAAATTGTCTGGAGACTTAAGTATCATATTAATGGTAATAGAATATACAGAAATATGGTTGAAAGGAAATGTGAAAAGCTGTTTTAGCATGAACTTATTTTATTTTCTTGCTATAACATTTGCATAACTTTTTGTAATTCCCCCCCAAATGGTATTTTTACAATGATTTCCCAAAGCTCTTAAGCCATCGCTTTTGCAAAATTTTAAAATGACTAACCAAAAGGGACAAGATCAAGAGGGTTGTGATAGCCTTATATCCCTAATCTGAGTGTGTTAGACATTCTATAATAGGGAGCAAGTAATTTTACTACATAAACCATACATACAAAATGACCACAGTCATAGCGATAAAGTTTTTCTAAATTCTTTGCACACTCTAAACAGAGGGTTACCAACAAAACACAACTGCAGACCAAATATCAAGGCTCTAGCTTATGTAGTTTCTGACAAGAACATTTTCAATGTTTTCTACAGAGTCGTATATAAAAAATAGCCAAGCCACTGGCGGACACATTTTTTTTACTGTTACTGTTTCAAATTCTTTTTCATTTTTTTACAGATTAAAAATCTTTGAACAAAACACACCATTGAAGAGATAGTCAGGTAGTCATACTTAAAATCAACACAGGCAGTAAAAACACCATTGAAGAGATAGTCAGGTAGTCATTCTTAAAATCAACACAGGCAGTAAAAACACCATTGAAGTGATAGTCAGGTAGTCATTCTTAGAATCAACACAGGCAATGAAAACACATCATTGAAGTGATAGTCAGGTAGTCATTCTTAAAATCAACACAGGCAGTAAAAACACACCATTGAAGTGATAGTCAGGTAGTCATTCTTAAAATCAACACAGGCAGTGAAAACACACCATTGAAGAGATAGTTCAGTAGTCACTCTTAAAATCAACACAGGCAATGAAAACACACCATTGAAGAGATAGTTCAGTAGTCACTCTTAAAATCAACACAGGCAATAAAAACACACCATTGAAGAGATAGTCAGGTAGTCATTCTTAAAATCAACACAGGCAGTAAAAACACACCATTGAAGTGATAGTTCAGTGGTCATTCTTAAAATCAACACAGGCAGTGAAAACACACCATTGAAGAGATAGTTCAGTAGTCATTCTTAAAATCAACACAGACAGTGAAAACACACCATTGAAGTGATAGTCAGGTAGTCATTCTTAAAATCAACACAGGCAGTAAAAACACACCATTGAAGTGATAGTTCAGTAGTCATTCTTAAAATCAACACAGGCAGTGAAAACACGCCATTGAAGAGATAGTTCAGTAGCCATTCTTAAAATCAATACAGACAGTGAAAACACACCATTGAAGTGATAGTCAGGTAGTCATTCTTAAAATCAACACAGGCAGTAAAAACACACCATTGAAGTGATAGTTCAGTAGTCATTCTTAAAATCAACACAGGCAATAAAAACACACCATTGCAGAGATAGTCAGGTAGTAATTCTTAAAATCAACACAGGCAGTAAAAACACACCATTGAAGTGATAGTCAGGTAGTCATTCTTAAAATCAACACAGGCAGTGAAAACACACCATTGAAGAGATAGTCAGTTAGTCATTCTTAAAATCAACACAAGCAGTAAAAACACCATTGAAGTGATAGTCAGGTAGTCATTCTTAAAATCAACACAGGCAGTGAAAACACACCATTGAAGAGATAGTCAGGTAGTCATTCTTAAAATCAACACAGGCAGTAAAAACACCATTGAAGTGATAGTCAGGTAGTCATTCTTAAAATCAACACAGGCAGTGAAAACACACCATTGAAGTGATAGTTCAGTAGGCATTCTTAAAATCAACACAAGCAGTAAAAAAACACCATTGAAGTAATAGTCAGGTAGTAATTCTTAAATTCAACACAGGCAGTAAAAACACCATTGAAGTGATAGTCAGGTAGTCATTCTTAAAATCAACACAGGCAGTGAAAACACACCATTGAAGTGATAGTTCAGTAGTCATTCTTAAAATCAACACAGGCAGTAAAAACACAACATTGAAGAGATAGTCAGGTAGTCATTCTTAAAATCAACACAGGCAGTAAAAACACCATTGAAGTGATAGTCAGGTAGTCATTCTTAAAATCAACACAGGCAGTGAAAACACACAATTGAAGAGATAGTCAGGTAGTCATTCTTAAAATCAACACAGGCAGTAAAAACACCATTGAAGTGATAGTCAGGTAGTCATTCTTAAAATCAACACAAACAGTAAAAACACCATTGAAGTGATAGTCAGGTAGTCATTCTTAAAATCAACACAAGCAGTAAAAACACCATTGAAGTGATAGTCAGGTAGTCATTCTTAAAATCAACACAGGCAGTGAAAACACACCATTGAAGAGATAGTCAGGTAGTCATTCTTAAAATCAACACAGGCAGTAAAACACCATTGAAGTGATAGTCAGGTAGTCATTCTTAAAATCAATACAGACAGTGAAAACACACCATTGAAGTGATAGTCAGGTAGTCATTCTTAAAATCAACACAGGCAGTAAAAACACACCATTGAAGTGATAGTTCAGTAGTCATTCTTAAAATCAACACAGGCAATAAAAACACACCATTGCAGAGATAGTCAGGTAGTAATTCTTAAAATCAACACAGGCAGTAAAAACACACCATTGAAGTGATAGTCAAGTAGTCATTCTTAAAATCAACACAGGCAGTGAAAACACACCATTGAAGAGATAGTCAGGTAGTCATTCTTAAAATCAACACAGGCAGTAAAAACACCATTGAAGTGATAGTCAGGTAGTCATTCTTAAAATCAACACAGGCAGTGAAAACACACCATTGAAGTGATAGTTCAGTAGGCATTCTTAAAATCAACACAAGCAGTAAAAACACACCATTGAAGTAATAGTCAGGTAGTAATTCTTAAATTCAACACAGGCAGTAAAAACACCATTGAAGTGATAGTCAGGTAGTCATTCTTAAAATCATCACAGGCAGTGAAAACACACCATTGAAGTGATAGTTCAGTAGTCATTCTTAAAATCAACACAGGCAGTAAAAACACAACATTGAAGAGATAGTCAGGTAGTCATTCTTAAAATCAACACAGGCAGTAAAAACACCATTGAAGTGATAGTCAGGTAGTCATTCTTAAAATCAACACAGGCAGTGAAAACACACCATTGAAGAGATAGTCAGGTAGTCATTCTTAAAATCAACACAGGCAGTAAAAACACCATTGAAGTGATAGTCAGGTAGTCATTCTTAAAATCAACACAAACAGTAAAAACACCATTGAAGTGATAGTCAGGTAGTCATTCTTAAAATCAACACAAGCAGTAAAAACACCATTGAAGTGATAATCAGGTAGTCATTCTTAAAATCAACACAGGCAGTGAAAACACACCATTGAAGAGATAGTCAGGTAGTCATTCTTAAAATCAACACAGGCAGTAAAACACCATTGAAGTGATAGTCAGGTAGTCATTCTTAAAATCAACACAGGCAGTGAAAACACACCATTGAAGTGATAGTTCAGTAGGCATTCTTAAAATCAACACAAGCAGTAAAACACACCATTGAAGTAATAGCCAGGTAGTAATTCTTAAATTCAACACAGGCAGTAAAAACACCACTGAAGTGATAGTCAGGTAGTCATTCTTAAAATCAACACAGGCAGTGAAAACACACCATTGAAGTGATAGTTCAGTAGTCATTCTTAAAATCAACACAGGCAGTAAAAATACAACATTGAAGAGATAGTCAGGTAGTCATTCTTAAAATCAACACAGGCAGTAAAAACACCATTGAAGTGATAGTCAGGTAGTCATTCTTAAAATCAACACAAACAGTAAAAACACCATTGAAGTGATAGTCAGGTAGTCATTCTTAAAATCAACACAAGCAGTAAAAACACCATTGAAGTGATAATCAGGTAGTCATTCTTAAAATCAACACAGGCAGTGAAAACACACCATTGAAGAGATAGTCAGGTAGTCATTCTTAAAATCAACACAGGCAGTAAAACACCATTGAAGTGATAGTCAGGTAGTCATTCTTAAAATCAACACAGGCAGTGAAAACACACCATTGAAGTGATAGTTCAGTAGGCATTCTTAAAATCAACACAAGCAGTAAAAACACACCATTGAAGTAATAGTCAGGTAGTAATTCTTAAATTCAACACAGGCAGTAAAAACACCATTGAAGTGATAGTCAGGTAGTCATTCTTAAAATCAACACAGGCAGTGAAAACACACCATTGAAGTGATAGTTCAGTAGTCATTCTTAAAATCAACACAGGCAGTAAAAATACAACATTGAAGAGATAGTCAGGTAGTCATTCTTAAAATCAACACAGGCAGTAAAAACACCATTGAAGTGATAGTCAGGTAGTCATTCTTAAAATCAACACAGGCAGTGAAAACACACCATTGAAGAGATAGTCAGGTAGTCATTCTTAAAATCAACACAGGCAGTAAAAACACCATTGAAGTGATAGTCAGGTAGTCATTCTTAAAATCAACACAGACAGTAAAAACACCATTGAAGTGATAGTCAGGTAGTCATTCTTAAAATCAACACAGGCAATAAAAACACACCATTGAAGAGATAGTCAGGTAGTCATTCTTAAAATCAACACAGGCAGTGAAAACACACCATTGAAGTGATAGTCAGGTAGTCATTCTTAAAATCAACACAGGCAGTAAAAACACACCATTGAAGTGATAGTTCAGTAGTCATTCTTAAAATCAACACAGGCAGTAAAAACACAACATTGAAGAGATAGTCAGGTAGTCATTCTTAAAAGTATGCAGCAGAAACTTTAGAATTAACTTTTTGTGCTTGCCAAAGATTGATGCATATAGTTGCTGCTTCATCTGTCCATGTGTCTGATGTCTGTCCATCTGACATATTTTTGCCTGAAGCATAGTTCAAAAATTGATGCAAATCTTGATTTTAAACTTTGAGGTTAGTTAGATTGTGATGCTTAGCAGAGCAGGGGACAAGAACTAAAAGTCCACTGGCATTTTTATGTATTTTTCTCAGTTCTTTTTTCATAGCAGGAAAAGAACATGAAAACTACTTGATAGACTGTGTTCAAGCCTGGTATATAGGTACTTGGTGATTTGCAGAAGTGCAGTACACAAGAATCATAAATCTACTAAAGTTAATATGTACTTTTTCATTTTTAAGTTCATTAAATACGAAAATTATCTGCCTAAAAGTGCTTTGATTTTATTTTGTTTAAAATTTTAAAAAGTGCTTTGATTTTATTTTGTTTAAAATTTTAAATTTAATAACATCAATTTTAGTCAAGTATTGAGATGGCTTCAAGATATTATGCATTTGAATACGTTGCAATATTGAAGAAGCATATTGCAAATACATGACACAAGAATGTCGTGGCCAACAATTGTTCATTTTAAGTCTATTTTATCATATTTGGAATACAAGATTGAAAAGGAAAACACAGCTCTTAACAATTTCTAGTATTATTAAAAATTATTGAAGAACAGAAAACTGATTTTTTATTCAAAGAGAACAATAATATTCCTTCATAACTCCATTCACTGCTCTATCCTGAGTTGGGCTTAACCTTATAATTACGTCTGATATGCCTTGTTCTATTGTTGTATTTTTCAATCTAGTTATTTAGTGCATAAGAAATGTAACTCATGCAAAAAGTTTTTCAATCCATTATGTTAGTAGAGCTATCTCGTTCATTACATTCATATGGAAAAATGGACCAATCACCTGGTTTATTTGTAGCTGGTATAGCATAAAGCAGTAAGCTCAGTGCTTGTATTCCTGTGCACATAGAACACATATATAAGACAGTGAAGAAACTAACCAAATTGTTCACAAATAACTCAACTGTTGAGTTAAAAATGCTGATGTCAAATTAGTCTCATATGTGAACATAGATCAACAAACATAAACTATATTTAGTAACAATATTTATCAAAGTATTGAAAGGAACTATCCATCTATATACTTTATAAGAAAGGTTATTTCTTTCACATAATAATGTAAAGTATTTACAACTGTAAGTGTTACAAATCTTTAATATCACACAGATATTTGTCCTGCCTTCAATATTATTCAGAAGCCAAGAATAGATCACAAGATAAAGGTGACTGTAGATCACAAGATAAAGGTGACTGTAGATCACAAGATAAAGGCAACTGTAGATCACAAGATAAGGGTGACTGTAGATCACAAGATAAAAGTGACTGTAGATCACAAGATAAAGGTGACTGTAGATCACAAGATAAAAGTGACTGTAGATCACAAGATAAAGGTGACTGTGGATCACAAGATAAAGGCAACTGTAGATAACAAGATAAAGGTGACTGTAGATGACACGATAAAGGTGACTGTAGATCCCAAGGTAATGATGATTGTAGATCACAAGATAAAGGTGACTGTAGATCACAAGATAAAGGTGACTGTAGATCACAAGATAAAGGCAACTGTAGATCACAAGATAAGGGTGACTGTAGATCACAAGATAAAAGTGACTGTAGATCACAAGATAAAGGTGACTGTAGATCACAAGATAAAAGTGACTGTAGATCACAAGATAAAGGTGACTGTAGATCACAAGATAAAGGTGACTGTAGATCTCAAGATAATGATAACTGTAGATCACAAGATAAAGGTGACTGTAGAGCACAAGATAAAGGTGACTGTAGATCACAAGATAAAGGTGACTGTAGATCACAAGGCAATGATGACTGTGTAGATCACAAGATAAAGGTGACTGTAGATCCCAAGGTAATGATGATTGTAGATCACAAGATAAAGGTGACTGTAGATCCCAAGGCAATGATGATTGTAGATCACAAGATAAAGGTGACTGTAGATCACACAATAATGATGACTGTAGATCACAAGATAATGATGACTGTAGTTAAGCTTACGCGAATAGATCACAAGGTATTGTTGACTGTAGATCACAAGGTATTGATGAATGTAGATCACAAGGTAAGGATGACTGTAGTTAAGCTTACAAGAATAGATCACAAGGTAATGATGAATGTAGATCACAAGGTATTGATGAATGTAGTTCAGTTTACAAGAATAGATCACAAGATAATGATGACTGTATTAAAGCTTACAAGAATAGATCACAACATAATGATGACTGTAGTTAAGCTTACAAGAATAGATGACAAGGTAATGGTGACTGTAGATCACAAGGTAATGGTGACTGTAGTTAAGCTTACAAGAATAGATCACAAGGTAATGATGACTGTAGATCACAAGGTAATGGTGACTGTAGATCCCAAGGCAATGATGATTGTAGATCACAAGATAAAGGTGACTGTAGATCACACAATAATGATGACTGTAGATCACAAGATAATGATGATATAGTTAAGCTTACAAGAATAGATCACAAGGTAATGATGACTGTAGATCACAAGGTATTGATGAATGTAGATCACAAGGTAAGGATGACTGTAGTTAAGCTTACAAGAATAGATCTTAAGGTAATGATGAATGTAGATCACAAGGTATTGATGAATGTAGTTCAGTTTACAAGAATAGATCACAAGATAATGATGACTGTATTAAAGCTTACAAGAATAGATCACAACATAATGATGACTGTAGTTAAGCTTACAAGAATAGATGACAAGGTAATGGTGACTGTAGATCACAAGGTAATGGTGACTGTAGTTAAGCTTACAAGAATAGATCACAAGGTAATGATGACTGTAGATCACAAGGTAATGGTGACTGTAGATCACAAGGTAATGATGACTGTAGATCACAAGGTAATGATGACTGTAGATCACAAGGTAATGGTGACTGTAGTTAAGCTTACAAGAATAGATCACAAGGTAATGATGACTGTAGATCACAAGGTAATGGTGACTGTAGATCACAAGGTAATGATGACTGTAGATCACAACGTAATGATGACTGCAGATCACAAGGTTATCGTTACTGAAGTTTAGCTGACAAGAATAGATCACAAGGTAATGATGACTGTAGATCACAAGGTAATGATGACTGCAGATCACAAAGTAATCATTGCTGAAGTTTGGCTGACAAGAATAGATCACAAGGTAATGATGACTGTAGATCACAAGGTAATGGTGACTGTAGATCACAAGGTAAAGGTGACTGTAGATCACAAGGTAATGATGACTGTAGATCACAAGGTAATGATGACTGTAGATCACAAGGTAAAGGTGACTGTAGATCACAAGGTAATGATGACTGTAGATCACAAGGTAAAGGTGACTGTAGATCACAAGGTAATGATGACTGTAGATCACAAGGTAATGATGACTGTAGATCACAAAGTAATCATTGCTGAAGTTTAGCTGACAAGAATAGATCACAAGGTAATGATGACTGTAGATCACAAGGTAATGATGACTGTAGATCACAAGGTAATGATGACTGTAGATCACAAGGTAAAGGTGACTGTAGATCACAAGGTAATGATGACTGTAGATCACAAGGTAATGATGACTGTAGATCACAAAGTAATCATTGCTGAAGTTTAGCTGACAAGAATAGATCACAAGGTAATGATGACTGTAGATCACAAGGTAATGGTGACTGTAGATCACAAGGTAAAGGTGACTGTAGTTTAGCTTACAAGAAGAAATCGCAAGGTGTTGATGACTGTAGTTTAGCTTACAAGAACAGATCACAAGGTAATGATGACTGTAGATCACAAGGCAATGATGACTGTGTAGATCACAAGGTAAAGGTGATTGTAGTTTAGCTTACAAGAAGAAATCTCATGGTATTGATGACTGTAGTTTAGCTTACAAGAATAGATCACAAGATAATGATGACTGTAGATCACAAGGTAATGATGACTGTGTAGATCACAAAGTAATGATGACTGTAGTTATGCTTACAAGAATAGATCACAAGGTAATGATGACTGTAGATCACAAGATAATGATTACTGTAGTTAAGCTTACAAGAATAGATCACAAGGTATTGATTACTGTAGTTAAGCTTACAAGAATAGATTACAAGGTAATGATGACTGTAGATTACAAGGTAATGATGACTGTAGTTAAGCTTACAAGAAAAGATCACAAGTTAATGTTGACTGTAGATCACAAGGTATTGATGACTGTAGTTAAGCTTACAAGAATAGATCACAAAGTATTGATGACTGTATTTAAGCTTCCAAGAATAGATCACAAAATATTGATGACTGTAGTTAAGCTTACAAGAATAGATCACAAGGTAATGATGACTGTGTAGATCACAAGGTAATGATGACTGCAGATCACAAGGTTATCGTTACTGAAGTTTAGCTGACAAGAATAGATCACAAGGTAATGATGACTGTAGATTACAAGGTAATGATGA
Source organism: Sinonovacula constricta (assembly GCA_007844125.1). NCBI lineage: Eukaryota > Metazoa > Mollusca > Bivalvia > Cardiida > Solecurtidae > Sinonovacula > Sinonovacula constricta. The sequence continues at coordinate 42,273,363 of CM017566.1, forward strand.
CTGTAGTTAAGCTTGCAAGAATAGATCACAAGGTTATGATGACTTTGTAGATCACAAAGTAATGATGACTGTAGTTAAGCTTACAAGAATAGATCACAAGGTAATGATGACTGTAGATCACAAGGTAATGATGACTGTAGTTAAGCTTACAAGAATAGATCACAAGGTAATGATGACTGTGTAGATCACAAGGTATTGATGACTGTAGTTAAGCTTACAAGAATAGATCACAAGGTAATGATGACTGTAGATCACAAGGTAATGATGACTGTAGTTAAGCTTACAAGAATAGATCACAAGGTAATGATGACTGTAGATCACAAGGTAATGATGACTGTAGTTAAGCTTACAAGAATAGATCACAAGGTAATGATGACTGAGTAGATCACAAGGTAATGATGACTGTAGTTAAGCTTACAAGAATAGATCACAAGGTATTGATGACATTAGTTAAGCTGACAAGAAATCTATTCTTATGAATCCAACATAAAAAGCAACTGTTTGAATTTAGCCTTCCATATAATGTCTTTTGTATAACAGCAATATTTGACAGGTAAAATGATATAAAATGGAATAAAAATAACAAATAAAATATATGTAAAGCCCCAAGTCATATCCTTACTAAACAATCGACTGCTTTTGTAATATTTTGAGACATGTCTTATATGCACCAAATCAGTATTTTATGACAACTGTTAAATCAGATATAAGCAGTTTACTTGATTTGACAAGTCTGGTAGAGGAAGACCCCAGATATATGTCTATATATGATTTGACAAGTCTGGTAGAGGAAGACCCCAGATATATGTCTATATATATGATTTGACAAGACTGGTAGAAGAAGAACCCAGACATGCCTATATATTATTTGACAAGTCTGATAGAGGAAGACCCCATCATGTCTATATATGATTTGACAAGTCTGGTAGAGGAAGACCCCAGATATTTTTATATATGATTTGACAAGTCTGGTTGAGGAAGACCCAAGACATATGTCTATATATGATTTGACAAGTCTGGTAGAGGAAGACCCCAGATATTTTTATATATGATTTGACAAGTCTGGTAGAGGAAGACCCCGTCATGTCTATATATGATTTGACAAGTCTGGTAGAGGAAGACCCCAGATATATGTCTATATATGATTTGACAAGTCTGGTAGAGGAAGACCCCAGATATATGTCTATATATGATTTGACAAGTCTGGTAGAGGAAGACCCCATCATGTCTATATATGATTTGACAAGTCTGGTAGAGGAAGACCCCAGATATATGTCTATATATGATTTGACAAGTCTGATAGAGGAAGACCCAAGACATGTCTATATATGATTTGACAAGTCTGGTAGAGGAAGACCCAAGACATGTCTATATATGATTTGACAAGTCTGGTAGAGGAAGACCCCGTCATGTCTATATATGATTTGACAAGTCTGGTAGAGGAAGACCCCAGATATATGTCTATATATGATTTGACAAGTCTGATAGAGGAAGACCCCAGATATATGTCTATATATGATTTGACAAGTCTGGTAGAGGAAGACCCAAGACATATGTCTATATATGATTTGACAAGTCTGGTAGAGGAAGACCCCAGACATATGTCTATATATGATTTGACAAGTCTGGTAGAGGAAGACCCCAGACATGTCTATATATGATTTGACAAGACTGGAAGAGGAAGACCCAAGACATATGTCTATATATGATTTGACAAGTCTGGCAGAGGAAGACCTCAGACATGTCTATATATGATTTGACAAGATTGGAAGAGGAAGACCCAAGACATATGTCCATAAAAACTCCTGAATAGATTTTCCAATGAGATAGACCACAAAATACAATTATTTTTGTCATAGTGTTTTGTCTTCTTATAAAGGAAAATAAAAGGTAAACTTGATCTGTTAGTCTTATATTCACACTGGTCCTATAGGTAAAATGCAACATTTGACATTAAGGGTGATCGTCCTTAGCCCACAATATATCTAGATATATAATAATTATATATGGTCGTTTCCCCTTTAGATCACTAGTTGATGTTATTTAATTAAAACAAATTTAAGTTGTCTTCCACTTTCATAAATATATTCATTTATTACAGTAAGTGAACAATTCAGGTACTCATTCTTTCTTCACACTACTATCAAACATCATGTTTATCCTACTTATAATTAAAAAAGATTTAACCACAATATCATGCATTGGAAAAATATACACTGTACAAAACAACACTTCCATTTTATTGCATTTCTCGAATATTATCAATTCATACTTATATTTTTATTTCAACCATTCCATACTTACACATTTGTAGTTTAATATTTTCATTCCTACATAGAATTACACAGAAATAATATTATCAACAAACACTTTCTAAATATCAAAGAAATACATTTTGCCAATTGCAGTCCTATCCCTGAAAAGATATTTGAGATATCAGCTGATAAGCCCAAATCTGGCTTATCACAACAGTAGCACTGATATCCATTTATCCAGCAGGTCTTAGATCACGTGGCATCAACAAATTAAGATATCACTCACACTTACAGAGACATTTAACAAAAAGACCTATTATAAATTATGCTATAGGAAGAGTCTAGCCCAAAGAAATATACACACTTTAAGTACAAACTATATCCCATAAAGTATAAATATATACACTTTACAATTGAAGAAAGAAAATGCTATAGGTGTACACTATTTCCTGTGATCTCACTATGAAAGATACAATTGTCTTATTATTTCAATGGCTTGTCCATCACTTTTATTCCACACAGTATATACCAAGCTGTTCCCACAACATAGGTACACTATTGATAGAGACATCTGTGTAATTTCTGGCATTCAGTCATCACTGTATCCCTCCTCCCAGAGACACTGCCTTACCTCCTTCCTTCTCTATCCCTCTCCCTGGTGAGTCCTCTATCTCTGGCAGCACAGCACAAGGTAGGACATGTACAAGATGCTAACCAAACATATCACACACACTGTTGCTAGTGAGCCTTTCTTTTTAACTCTGTTTATCTCTCTCTGAAGCTTGGTTTTCATATTGTAGCAGGATATTTTGTATTGATTGCATAAAAGGTTTTTGTTGCCAGTTATGTTGTATGCACAAGAATGGGACAGAATAAACTAGAAATACCACAAGTTTATGAAGCCCATGAATCTTAACAAATTAACATATTTTAGGATTTTTAAATTTGTTAGGTCCAATTCATGACATATTAGTTGTTTGGAATTGCAGCATTTTCATTCTTCTTTGAATGGCTCCGGTAAACAGAACCATTCTTAATTGACTAAGGACCCTTTCCCTATATTGATACTTCACAATTACACAAAATATCCATTTTCAACCAAACTGCTTAATGATTCTGCTCTTTTGTAATTTTCTTTGTAATTTCAATCTTCACTTATCACTGTGAGTTATCTTAATTGGCATCCCAACATGGGTTTTCATCTAACCCTTTCTAATCAAACAATTAAATACAAGCATTCCTATTGGCTAACATATTTGCCATGATCAAGTCAAGAGATGCTTAAAGCATTATTCTTGAAAGGCAATTATTTCTATACTTGGTAAATGAATGTAACGGCAAGCACATACACTTACAAATAAGGAATTGATTTAATCAGGTTCAGATCATCTTTGATGCTACATTAACCCCTAAAGCTACATTGTTTTAGCTATGAGTTATAAGAGATTTAAATGGTCTGTTTTAAAATATACTTAAAATTCAGTAGCTGGCAATATAAAAGGAAGAAACATATGTAATGAATAAAAAAATAAATGCTTGGATTTGTTTGTTTTTCAACCCTGAATCTCTGGAATAACAACATTGGATCTCTGGAATAACAAACCCTGGATCTCTGGAATAACAACCCTGGATCTCTGGAATAACAACCCTGGATCTCTGGAAAAACAAACCCTGGATCTCTGGAATAACAACCCTGGATCTCTGGAATAACAACCCTGGATCTCCAGAATAACAACCCTGAATCTACAATAACAAACCCTGGATCTCTGGAATAACAACCCTGGATCTCTGGAATAACAACCCTGGATCTCCAGAATAACAACTCTGAATCTACAATAACAAACCCTGGATCTCTGGAATAACGACCCTGGATCTCTGGAATAACAACACAGGATCTCTAGAATAACAATCTTGGGTCTCTGGAATAACAACCCTGGATTTCTGAAATAACAACCCTGGACCTCTTGAATAACAATCCTGGACCTCTGAAATAACAAACCCTGGATCGCTAGAATAACAGCCCTGTATCTCTGGAATAACAACCTGGGATCTCTAGAATAACAACCCTGGATCTCTGGAATAATAACCCTGGATCTCTAGAATAACAATCCTGGATCTCTGGAATATTAACCATGGACCTCTAGAATAACAATCCTGGACCTCTAGAATAACAACCCTGGATCTCTGGAATAATAACCCTGGATCTCTAGAATAACAATCCTGGACCTCTAGAATAACTACCCTGGATCTCTGGAATAATAACCCTGGATCTCTAGAATAACAATCCTGGACCTCTGGAATAATAACCCTGGATCTCTGGAATAATAACCCTGGATCTCTGGAATAATAACCCTGGATCTCTAGAATAACAATCCTAGAGCTCTAGAATAACAACCCTGGATCTCTGGAATAACAACCTGGGATCTCTAGAATAACAACCCTGGATCTCTGGAATAACCCTGGACCTCTAGAATAACAATCCTGGACCTCTAGAATAACAACCCTGGATCTCTAAAATAATTACCCTGGATATCTGGAAAAATAACCCTGGATCTCTAGAATAACAATCCTGGGCCTCTAGAATTACAATAATAATAGTCCCTTTAATGTTTATTTCCCATATGAATGCTATTTATTCTGAAAAGCTCATGTAAAAATATCTATACCTGTAAGTATTCTGTTCACTTATTATTGTTCATGATTCCAGTCTTCAAAGATGTCTAAAAGAATTTTACCAGAATAGAAGCAATCCTCAACCAATGTCATGGTAGTACGAGGGGCATTTATAAAGTATTAATAAGTGTGATTTTTTAATGTTACTCTGAGCGTAATTGGTACATGTTATACATGTGTGGAAAGATTAAACTCTCCTCTACAGTTACATGCATGAGGAAACCGGAAAAAACCTACACAGTGAGCGCAATGTTTACTTGAATCGACTACGGTCAGGTACACTGCAGTTAAAAATGGCAGATACAGAGAACAATTCTCAAGATGAGCAAAGAGCGTATTGTAAAATACGCACATTGCTTGGCGTTGCTGCACCTGATATTAAACCAGACTTAGACAAGGTTTATGGGGACAGTGCCCAATTGTATGACACAGTTAGAAGATGGTTCCGTCTATTTACCTCTGGTAGAGAGGCGATAAAAGATGAGGCCCGTCCTGGCTGTCCAGTTACAACAATGACTGACGAAAATAGTGCCGCTGTTAAAAAAGCTGTGGAAGATGATGCCCGCTCTACAGCGGAGGAGATAAGTAATTTATGTGGCATTAATTCGTCATCGGTTTTTCAAATATTGACTCGCGTGTTAAAGCTACGCAAGGTTTGCGCCAGGTGGATACCCCACCTTCTCACTGAGGACCAAGCGTGGGAGCGCGTGCGAATTGCATCACAGCTGCTCGAAATATACAAGAATGCTGACCAAAACCGCATGAATGAAATTGTGACTGGCGATGAAACATGGGTATATTTTTATGAGCCTGACAGTAAAGAAAAAAATAAGGTATGAGTCGGTGAAAATGACGAATGGCCCCAAGTTGCCTGTAGAGCTCGCACCTCAAAACGCATTATGTATGCATTATTTTTTGATTGCCAGGGAATGGTGGCTCTAATTCCTATACCAGAAGGCAGGAGTGTTACTGGAATATTTTACCGAGATTCGGTTCTTTCTGCTGTTGTAAGCCACTATACCGCAACCCGTCCCCGTACCGGCGTACGCGGAATCAAGCTCCTTCATGATAATGCACCTGCCCACAAGTCAGCGGTGGTAAAGTTGTATCTTAGCGACAACAGCATTGACACTTTACCACACCCTGCATATAGCCCTGATCTTGCTCGGTGTGACTTTTAGTTGAATCCTTATATCAAGAACTACATAAGAGGTCGACGTTTTGAATCTCGGCACGTCGTCGGCAGCGCGCTTTCCAGTGTCTAAACACTATACCTAAAGAGAGCTACCGAAAAGCATTTTCCGATTGGATTCATCGCTTGGAAAAGTGCATCCAAGTCAAAGGGGAATACTTCGAAGGGTTGGTCTAACAATTTCTGCAGAAATATTATGTATACGACTAAAGCGCCACACTGATTAATACTTTATAAATGCTCCTCGTAACGTGTTTCTTATATGTCGACAGTATGTTAGTCAGATATTGACATCACTTTCCTTCTTTGCTTGCTATCAGTTTCACATGCACAGGTCTTTTTATCTCAGAACAATCTTGGAGTCGGTCAATATCCTCTACAAAGCTTCTTGGCCCTACCAACATTTCAGATATTGCTTAGGCTCTAAGACATGTCTACCAGAAGAAAACTTCCAACTCTGGCCTGATGTTAAAATCAAATGGTAGATAAGTAAATACTGTGTAAAAAGAAGCATATTTGCTTGAGTTAAAGCTACTGAAATGTAGGAATTGGAATGATACACTTGTATACATTACAATTGTTTCAATGTGATCATTTCAATCAGTACCCACTGTAAAGGGTTGAATAGGAATTTTGCATATGTTAAAACTTGAAATAAGATGCCCTGGATCTCAAGGCTACCTTTACTGTGTCTTCCACATATTTGAGACACAAACTTAGGGGCCCTTTTATCAAAGGTAGCAAATCTCTCATCTTAAAAATATCCTCTAATCACTATCTAGAAGATAAGGTGCCAAAAATCTGCCACACTGACAGTCAGTTAATCAACCTGGAGATTATAAATGAGTAAGCAGTGATAGATGACTGGTTTGTAATACATGGTACCATTGTCTTCTTTCTTCTGAAAGTTGTGAGGAAATATCCAGCAAGTATGCTAATTGGTTCCTTTGTAGTTAAATAACTTCATTATGCAATGCTGCCATTATTCCATTTTTTGTTCTTTTGCAGACTTTGAAAAAGTTAATGCAAAGATGGACTGACTCGTAACACCATGATCCTAAATAAACAATACATATAGATTCATTACAAGAAGTACTCCTCTGAACTGGATAATGCAAGCCACAGCATGCTATTAAAGTGAATACAGCATAGTGCTGGTTTTTTTAGTTGATACTTACATTTTCTTGGCACAAAAAGTGTACTGAACATGAAACTAAATAATCAAAAACAATTTTTGTTTGTGATTGCTGATTGCTAAGATTTGCTGCAAGCAGCAAGAAACATGTTACGGTGACTAAATGTATTTACATGCAACATGTTTCAGCAACTAAATTATGAGCTGTGAACTTGTTCCTTTACAAGCAGCATGTTTAGCAAATAAATTAAGAGCCATGGACTGGTTTCTTTATATGCAGCATGTTTCAACAACTAAATTAAGAGCCATGAACTGGTTTCTTTATATGCAGCATGTTTCAGCAACTAAATTAAGAGCCATGGACTGGTTTCTTTACATGCAGCATGTTTCAACAACTAAATTAAGAGCCATGGACTGGTTTCTTTATATGCAGCATGTTTCAGCAACTAAATTAAGAGCCATGGACTGGTTTCTTTATATGCAGCATGTTTCAGCAACTAAATTAAGAGCCATGGGCCGGTTTCTTTACATGCAGCATGTTTCAGCAACTAAATTAAGAGCCATGGACTGGTTTCTTTATATGCAGCATGTTTCAGCAACTAAATTAAGAGCCATGGACTGGTTTCTTTACATGCAGCATGTTTCAGCAACTAAATTAAGAGCCATGGACTTGTTTCTTTACATGCAGCATGTTTCAACAATTAAATTAAGAGCTGTGAACTGGTTTCTTTATATGCAGCATGTTTCAGCAACTAAATTAAGAGCCATGGACCGGTTTCTTTACATGCAGCATGTTTCAGCAACTAAATTAAGAGCCATGGACTGGTTTCTGTATATGCAGCATGTTTCAGCAACTAAATTAAGAGCCATGGACAGGTTTCTTTATATGCAGCATGTTTCAGCAACTAAATTAAGAGCCATGAACCGGTTTCTTTACATGCAGCATGTTTCAGCAACTAAATTAAGAGCCATGGACCGGTTTCTTTACATGCAGCATGTTTCCGCAACTAAATTAAGAGCCATGGACTGGTTTCTTTACATGCAGCATGTTTCAGCAACTAAATTAAGAGCCATGGACCGGTTTCTTTACATGCAGCATGTTTCAGCAACTAAATTAAGAGCCATGGACCGGTTTCTTTATATGCAGCATGTTCCAGCAACTAAATTAAGAGCCATGGACTGGTTTCTTTACATGCAGCATGTTTCAGCAACTAAATTAAGAGCCATGGACTGGTTTCTTTATATGCAGCATGTTTCAGCAACTAAATTAAGAGCTGTGAACTGGTTTATTTACATGCAGCATGTTTCAACAACTAAATTAAGAGCCATGAACCAGTTTCTTTACATGCAGCATGTTTCAGCAACTAAATTAAGAGCCATGGACTGGTTTCTTTATATGCAGCATGTTTCAACAACTAAATTAAGAGCCATGGACTGGTTTCTTTATATGCAGCATGTTTCAGCAACTAAATTAGGAGCCATGGACTGGTTTCTTTATATGCAGCATGTTTCAGCAACTAAATTAGGAGTCATGGACCGGTTTCTTTACATGCAGCATGTTTCAACAATTAAATTAAGAGCTGTGAACTGGTTTATTTACATGCAGCATGTTTCAGCAACTAAATTAAGAGCCATGGACTGGTTTCTTTATATGCAGCATGTTTCAGCAACTAAATTAAGAGCCATGGACTGGTTTCTTTATATGCAGCATGTTTCAACAACTAAATTAAGAGCCATGGACTGGTTTCTTTATATGCAGCATGTTTCAGCAACTAAATTAGGAGCCATGGACTGGTTTCTTTATATGCAGCATGTTTCAGCAACTAAATTAGGAGCCATGGACCGGTTTCTTTACATGCAGCATGTTTCAACAATTAAATTAAGAGCTGTGAACTGGTTTATTTATATGCAGCATGTTTCAGCAACTAAATTAAGAGCCATGGATCGGTTTCTTTACATGCAGCATGTTTCAACAATTAAATTAAGAGCTGTGAACTGGTTTATTTACATGCAGCATGTTTCAGCAACTAAATTAAGAGCTGTGAACTGGTTTATTTACATGCAGCATGTTACAGTGACTAAATTTAGAGCCATGAACCAGTTTCTTTACATGCAGCATGTTTCAGCAACTAAATTAAGAGCCATGAACCGGTTTCTTTATATGCAGCATGTTTCAACAACTAAATTAAGAGCCATGGACTGGTTTATTTACATGCAGCATGTTACAGTGACTAAATTAAGAGCTGTGAACTGGTTTATTTACATGCAGCATGTTTCAACAACTAAATTAAGAGCCATGGACTGGTTTATTTACATGCAGCATGTTACAGTGACTAAATTAAGAGCCATGAACCGGTTTCTTTACATGCAGCATGTTTCAGCAACTAAATTAAGAGCCATGAACCGGTTTCTTTATATGCAGCATGTTTCAACAACTAAATTAAGAGCCATGGACTGGTTTATTTACATGCAGCATGTTACAGTGACTAAATTAAGAGCCATGAACCGGTTTCTTTACATGCAGCATGTTTCAACAACTAAATTAAGAGCTGTGAACTGGTTTATTTACATGCAGCATGTTTCAGCAACTAAATTAAGAGCCATGAACCAGTTTCTTTACATGCAGCATGTTTCAACAACTAAATTAAGAGCCATGGACTGGTTACTTTATATGCAGCATGTTTCAGCAACTAAATTAAGGGCCGTGAACCGGTTTCTTTATATGCAGCATGTTTCAACAACTAAATTAAGAGCCATGAACCGGTTTCTATATATGCAGCATGTTTCAACAACTAAATTAAGAGCCATGGACCGGTTTCTTTATATGCAGCATGTTTCAGCAACTAAATTAAGAGCCATGAACCAGTTTCTTTATATGCAGCATGTTTCAACAACTAAATTAAGAGCCATGGACTGGTTTCTTTACATGCAGCATGTTTCAACAATTAAATTAAATGCTGTGAACTGGTTTCTTTATATGCAGCATGTTTCAGCAACTAAATTAAGAGCCATGGACTGGTTTCTTTATATGCAGCATGTTTCAGCAACTAAATTAAGAGCCATGGACCGGTTTCTTTATATGCAGCATGTTTCAGCAACTAAATTAAGAGCCATGGACTGGTTTCTTTATATGCAGCATGTTTCAGCAACTAAATTAAGAGCCATTGACTGGTTTCTTTACATGCAGCATGTTTCAGCAACTAAATTAAGAGCCATGGACTGGTTTCTTTACATGCAGCATGTTTCAACAACTAAATTAAGAGCAGTGAACTGGTTTATTTACATGCAGCATGTTACAGTGACTAAATTAAGAGCCATGAACCAGTTTCTTTATATGTAGCATGTTTCAGCAACTAAATTAAGAGCCATGGACTGGTTTCTTTACATGCAGCATGTTTCAACAATTAAATTAAGAGCTGTGAACTGGTTTATTTACATGCAGCATGTTACAGTGACTAAATTTAGAGCCATAAACCGGTTTCCATATATGCAGCATGTTTCAACAACTAAATTAAGAGCCATTGCATGGTTTCTTTACATGCAGCATGTTTCAACAACTAAATTAAGAGCCATGGACTGGTTTCTTTATATGCAACATGTTTCAGCAACTAAATTAAGAGCCATGAACTGGTTTCTTTATATGCAGCATGTTTCAGCAACTAAATTAAGAGCCATGGACTGGTTTCTTTACATGCAGCATGTTTCAACAACTAAATTAAGAGCTGTGAACTGGTTTATTTACATGCAGCATGTTAGTGACTAAATTAAGAGCCATGAACCGGTTTCTTTATATGCAGCATGTTTCAGCAACTAAATTTAGAGCCATGGACTGGTTTCTTTACATGCAGCATGTTTCAACAACTAAATTAAGAGCCATGGACTGGTTTCTTTACATGCAGCATGTTTCAACAACTAAATTAAGAGCCATGGACCGGTTCCTTTACATGCAGCATGTTTCAGCAACTAAATTAAGAGCCATGGACTGGTTTCTTTACATGCAGCATGTTTCAGCAACTAAATTAAGAGCCATGGACCGGTTTCTTTATATGCAGCATGTTTCAGCAACTAAATTAAGAGCCATGGACTGGTTTCTTTACATGCAGCATGTTTCAACAACTAAATTAAGAGCCATGGACTGGTTTCTTTACATGCAGCATGTTTCAGCAACTAAATTAAGAGCCATGGACCGGTTTCTTTACATGCAGCATGTTTCAGCAACTAAATTAAGAGCCATGGACTGGTTTCTTTACATGCAGCATGTTTCAACAACTAAATTAAGAGCTGTGAACTGGTTTATTTACATGCAGCATGTTACAGTGACTAAATTTAGAGCCATGAACTGGTTTCTTTATATGCAGCATGTTTCAGCAACTAAATTAAGAGCCATGGACCGGTTTCTTTACATGCAGCATGTTTCAGCAACTAAATTAAGAGCCATGGACTGGTTTCTTTACATGCAGCATGTTTCAGCAACTAAATTAAGAGCCATGGACCGGTTTCTTTATATGCAGCATGTTTCAGCAACTAAATTAAGAGCCATGGACTGGTTTCTTTACATGCAGCATGTTTCAACAACTAAATTAAGAGCCATGGACTGGTTTCTTTATATGCAGCATGTTTCAGCAACTAAATTAAGAGCCATAGTCCGGTTTCTTTACATGCCGCATGTTTCAGCAACTAAATTAAGAGCCATGGACTGTTTTCTTTACATGCAGCATGTTTCAGCAACTAAATTAAGAGCCATGGACTGGTTTCTTTACATGCAGCATGTTTCAGCAACTAAATTAAGAGCCATGGACCGGTTTCTTTACATGCAGCATGTTTCAGCAACTAAATTAAGAGCCATGGACTGGTTTCTTTACATGCAGCATGTTTCAACAACTAAATTAAGAGCTGTGAACTGGTTTATTTACATGCAGCATGTTACAGTGACTAAATTTAGAGCCATGAACCGGTTTCTTTATATGCAGCATGTTTCAGCAACTAAATTAAGAGCCATGGACCGGTTTCTTTACATGCAGCATGTTTCAGCAACTAAATTAAGAGCCATGGACTGGTTTCTTTACATGCAGCATGTTTCAGCAACTAAATTAAGAGCCATGGACCGGTTTCTTTATATGCAGCATGTTTCAGCAACTAAATTAAGAGCCATGGACTGGTTTCTTTACATGCAGCATGTTTCAACAACTAAATTAAGAGCCATGGACTGGTTTCTTTATATGCAGCATGTTTCAGCAACTAAATTAAGAGCCATAGTCCGGTTTCTTTACATGCCGCATGTTTCAGCAACTAAATTAAGAGCCATGGACTGTTTTCTTTACATGCAGCATGTTTCAGCAACTAAATTAAGAGCCATGGACTGGTTTCTTTACATGCAGCATGTTTCAGCAACTAAATTAAGAGCCATGGACCGGGTTCTTTATATGCAGCATGTTTCAGCAACTAAATTAAGAGCCATGGACTGTTTTCTTTACATGCAGCATGTTACAGTGACTAAATTTAGAGCCATGAACCGGTTTATTTACATGCAGCATGTTTCAACAACTAAATTAAGAGCCATGGACTGGTTTCTTTACATGCAGCATGTTTCAGCAACTAAATTAAGAGCCATGGACTGGTTTCTTTACATGCAGCATGTTTCAGCAACTAAATTAAGAGCCATGGACCGGGTTCTTTATATGCAGCATGTTTCAGCAACTAAATTAAGAGCCATGGACTGGTTTCTTTATATGCAGCATGTTTCAGCAACTAAATTAAGAGCCATGGACCGGTTTCTTTATATGCAGCAAGTTTCAACAACTAAATTAAGAGCCATGAACCAGTTTCTTTATATGCAGCATGTTTCAACAACTAAATTAAGAGCCATGGACTGGTTTCTTTACATGCAGCATGTTTCAACAATTAAATTAAATGCTGTGAACTGGTTTCTTTATATGCAGCATGTTTCAGCAACTAAATTAAGAGCCATGGACTGGTTTCTTTATATGCAGCATGTTTCAGCAACTAAATTAAGAGCCATGGACTGGTTTCTTTATATGCAGCATGTTTCAGCAACTAAATTAAGAGCCATGGACTGGTTTCTTTACATGCAGCATGTTTCAGCAACTAAATTAAGAGCCATGGACTGGTTTCTTTACATGCAGCATGTTTCAACAACTAAATTAAGAGCTGTGAACTGGTTTATTTACATGCAGCATGTTACAGTGACTAAATTAAGAGCCATGAACCAGTTTCTTTATATGTAGCATGTTTCAGCAACTAAATTAAGAGCCATGGACTGGTTTCTTTACATGCAGCATGTTTCAACAATTAAATTAAGAGCTGTGAACTGGTTTATTTACATGCAGCATGTTACAGTGACTAAATTTAGAGCCATAAACCGGTTTCCATATATGCAGCATGTTTCAACAACTAAATTAAGAGCCATTGCATGGTTTCTTTACATGCAGCATGTTTCAACAACTAAATTAAGAGCCATGGACTGGTTTCTTTATATGCAACATGTTTCAGCAACTAAATTAAGAGCCATGAACTGGTTTCTTTATATGCAGCATGTTTCAGCAACTAAATTAAGAGCCATGGACTGGTTTCTTTACATGCAGCATGTTTCAACAACTAAATTAAGAGCTGTGAACTGGTTTATTTACATGCAGCATGTTAGTGACTAAATTAAGAGCCATGAACCGGTTTCTTTATATGCAGCATGTTTCAGCAACTAAATTAAGAGCCATGGACTGGTTTCTTTACATGCAGCATGTTTCAACAACTAAATTAAGAGCCATGGACCGGTTCCTTTACATGCAGCATGTTTCAGCAACTAAATTAAGAGCCATGGACTGGTTTCTTTACATGCAGCATGTTTCAGCAACTAAATTAAGAGCCATGGACCGGTTTCTTTATATGCAGCATGTTTCAGCAACTAAATTAAGAGCCATGGACTGGTTTCTTTACATGCAGCATGTTTCAACAACTAAATTAAGAGCCATGGACTGGTTTCTTTACATGCAGCATGTTTCAGCAACTAAATTAAGAGCCATGGACCGGTTTCTTTACATGCAGCATGTTTCAGCAACTAAATTAAGAGCCATGGACTGGTTTCTTTACATGCAGCATGTTTCAACAACTAAATTAAGAGCTGTGAACTGGTTTATTTACATGCAGCATGTTACAGTGACTAAATTTAGAGCCATGAACCGGTTTCTTTATATGCAGCATGTTTCAGCAACTAAATTAAGAGCCATGGACCGGTTTCTTTACATGCAGCATGTTTCAGCAACTAAATTAAGAGCCATGGACTGGTTTCTTTACATGCAGCATGTTTCAGCAACTAAATTAAGAGCCATGGACCGGTTTCTTTATATGCAGCATGTTTCAGCAACTAAATTAAGAGCCATGGACTGGTTTCTTTACATGCAGCATGTTTCAACAACTAAATTAAGAGCCATGGACTGGTTTCTTTATATGCAGCATGTTTCAGCAACTAAATTAAGAGCCATAGTCCGGTTTCTTTACATGCAGCATGTTTCAGCAACTAAATTAAGAGCCATGGACTGTTTTCTTTACATGCAGCATGTTTCAACAACTAAATTAAGAGCTGTGAACTGGTTTATTTACATGCAGCATGTTACAGTGACTAAATTTAGAGCCATGAACCGGTTTCTTTATATGCAGCATGTTTCAGCAACTAAATTGAGAGCTGTGAACTGGTTTATTTACATGCAGCATGTTTCAACAACTAAATTAAGAGCCATGGACTGGTTTCTTTACATGCAGCATGTTTCAGCAACTAAATTAAGAGCCATGGACTGGTTTCTTTACATGCAGCATGTTTCAGCAACTAAATTAAGAGCCATGGACCGGGTTCTTTATATGCAGCATGTTTCAGCAACTAAATTAAGAGCTGTGAACTGGTTTCTTTACAAGCAGCATGTTTCAGCAACTGAATTAAGAGCCATGGACTGGTTTCTTTACATGCAGCATGTTTCAACAACTAAATTAAGAGCCATGGACCGGTTTCTTTACATGCAGCATGTTTCAGCAACTAAATTAAGAGCCATGGACTGGTTTCTTTATATGCAGCATGTTTCAGCAACTAAATTAAGAGCCATGGACTGGTTTCTTTACATGCAGCATGTTTCAGCAACTAAATTAAGAGCCATGGACTGGTTTCTTTACATGCAGCATGTTTCAGCAACTAAATTAAGAGCCATGGACTGGTTTCTTTACATGCAGCATGTTTCAACAACTAAATTAAGAGCCATGGACTGGTTTCTTTACATGCAGCATGTTACAGCAACTAAATTAAGAGCCATGGACTGGTTTCTTTACATGCAGCATGTTTCAACAATTAAATTAAGAGCTGTGAACTGGTTTATTTACATGCAGCATGTTACAGTGACTAAATTTAGAGCTGTGAACTGGTTTCTTTACATGCAACATGTTACGGTGACTAAATTAAGAGCCATGGACTGGTTTCTTCACATGCAGCATGTTACTATACACTTTACCTCCTTATCTATATGAGATGACCAAGGTTCGAGCTAAGCTAGATTGATCAGGCAAACAATGTTATTCCAGATCAACAGGTGGATGCTATTACATAAGCTGTTTGACCTGAATCTGCACAATCTGTGCCAAGTGTTAATCCTGACAATATGGGAACTGATTGTATCTTGACTGCAAATAGCCTTCATCCAGATCAGCCAGATATGTCATAGAGCTATCTAACCAGAATACACACCATTCAATGACGAATATGTATATCATATAACATTCCCCAGTATTAGAAAATAACTTAGTAAAGAAAGTGTATATATTGACATCCCTGTATTAGAAAAAAACTTAGTAAAGAACGTGTATATATTGACATCCCTGTATTAGAAAATAACTTAGTGAAGAACGTGTATATATTGACATCCCTGTATTAGAAAATAACTTAGTAAAAAAAGTGTATATATTGACATCCCTGTATTAGAAAATAACTAAGCAAAATAAGTGTTTATCAACATCCTCTTGTATTAGAAAAAATATCTTAGTATCAGTCTATATGTTGTGCATTCTGTAACATAATGTGGTCACTCCTCAGGTTGGTAACAGTATTTGATCATAAAATACCAGACATAGAAACAAACAAAATACTGGAGAAAATACTAAAATCATTTGTCTTTAAATAGAAAAAAGGATAGGGCTTTTATAAGTTTTCTTGCAGTTGTAAGTTCAACTTTTCACAAAATCTTATACAAGAGACCACCGAAGACGGGTGATGCTCCCTGAATGGGTATTTTGTCACAAAAACGGTTTGTTGTATAACTATGAAGGTGAATTTTGTAAATGGAGTAGTGCTATAAAATCAGACATAGTCAAACCTGTTTCGCAGGACAATTAATCTTGATATCACAATCATTTCTGTGAAATAATTTTAAAATATGATGCAAAAAACAAAGTTATGCGCCAGACATGATTTTGCTTCAAGGTTACACTATGACCTTGACCCTCATGGTAGCAACGCATATCTTCTCGATATGGTGTTCATTTCTATGAAATAATTTTAACATCCAACTATAAATTATACGGTTTGGTAGGATACATCCAAGAGAGATTATACCGTACCAACACATTAAGGCCTTACTCTCTCTTGGATGCATCCTACCATAATTTGTATCTGAGAACTTATATTAGCACTATAGAATATTATAAAAAAACATAATAGCGAAAATATGATACAATAGTTATAATAACTATCTGTTATCTATAATGTTTAATAATCCATCAGTACATCGTTTTGCCTTTTGTAATAATAGAATGTATTCTATACAGCTTTTAAATTGCTTATAAATGTCATCAAGGTCAGATTTTTAAGATTGTTGGTGTCATTTATTAATAAAACAAATTAAGAGATAATAGGGTAGAAATACATAGTTTCCATAATCTACTTGTAGGTAGGGCTCTGTACCAGTATGTGGTATACATAAAATACCAGTATTTTAGGTTCCATAGATAAATCGGATCAGCTGTTTCTGTGTCAGACAAAAATATTTATCATGAACAAAGCATACAAAGAAGAAAGACACTCCTTATCTTTATTTTAAATGTTTCTAGAACACTCGAAGATTAATTCTACTTTCATTTTTCGATAGATGGAAGTTTTAATATATTCAGTTGCATTCACCGTACTATTGACAGAGATGTAAGGCATCCTTGTTTTCGAGAGCGATTGATCATTCAGAACAGCATTGTGTAATTCTCTGCAATTATTTTTATCATAAATAAGTTAAATAGTAAACAATATAGAATATCTTAGATCAGTAAATCGCTTTGGGTAAAGCTAATCAGTATTCAAAATGGCTCCATCGTAGATTTTGGCAGAGATGTTTCTTCAGAAAAGAATTATGTTAATTGACAACATCTTTCGCAAGTGAGACTTTCGGTAATCATTGCCACCATTATGAAATTGTGAAGCGATGATGTGAAAATGCTAAAACTAGCATTTAGTTATATGGTTTATAATAATTAATCCAAAAGAATACTCAAATTTCTATCTTTGTTTTGATATATATGAGGGCTGTTTAATATATAATGAGACTGTGTTCATATCTTTTATTTGATACATTGAACGGTTATATACAATACATAATGACAAAGTTCATTCATTTCTGAAAACAATCAGAAAATATTTTTAAAAATCCACAAAACAGTTTTAAAGTTACAGCAATTACAAGAAGGTCATGTTTGCATCAACGCCCCCCGGGCAACAAATATGTCAGTGACATCGTTCGCATAGTAAACGCCGCTATAATGTTTTATCAGCTTTTCAAAATATGCTCCTGAATGCAGAACACATCTTTTGTGGCATGCAGCCCACTGATTGATGAAAATGTCTTCATACCATTCACTTGTGTGTTCACTTTATTATACCATTTACGGCCGTCTGTAGGTCTTTCAATGTGTCAAATCCTGCCCCCTTTAATTGAAGTTTGATATGCGGGAATATCGCAAAGTCAAAAGGTGCGAGGTCTGGCGAGTAAGGTGGGTGACTCATTTGTCTCATCCGGAGTACACTGATCTCCAGGTGCGTAGCGGCGGCAGTATAAGCAAATGCGTTGTTATGGTGCAGAATGAAATTTTCTAATGGTATTTCCGGTCGCTTCTTTTGGAGTGCCCACTGTAGATCCCATCTAAGCACCTGTTATGTTTATTATAATAACAAAATTTGTATCAAACAGTATTTGATTCTTTTTGTAAGTCTATTTTTATAAAAAGAAAGTGATTGATAGAAAAATTTACACATTGTAATTGTTTTTTCTTTAGTTGTTTCCTTTTATTTTTTAATTTATTATAAAATTAATCATAGTGAAATTCATTTACAATAAGCATATTCTAGTAAGATACTAAATAAGCAGGTTGATTAAGGAAATTTTTTATAAGTTTTAAACTTATACAAACCTTTGAATAATAGTTAGCCTTGATAGTTTTTCCGACGAGAACGGGGTGATATAGAATCATGCCTCGGCAGTCCGCAAACATAGCATACATCTGCTTGCTGGCCGAGCGGTTAACACAAGCCTTCAGTATGGGGCCAGAGCGTCTCCAGACGGCAGACTGGGCGCATGTCTCGGGGTGGTGCAGATGAAGCCAAGTCTCTTCCATCGTAATAACGTATCTGAGGAAGTCTTCACCATCCATCCTTCCTCGCCAGATAAAATTCTGCAACTCTTCGACGCGTCTCTCAATTTCATAGTCTTTAAGAAGACGAGGGACCCATCTGGCATGCACCTACATGTATCATAAAGAAAAAAGAAATGCATGAATACACTGTATAAAGACAGATATGTGATACTGTTTTCATTTATTTTATAGCCTAAATGCATTTCTTATTATCCATAAAAATTAATTCAGGAATAATAAATGTCTTAAAACTAAATAAATCAATTCTTATTTTTTATTATGATTTTTATCTGGATACAAAAATGCCAATATGTTTATACTTAAATTACTGAACTACTATAAGAATTATTCAATACTATTTTTTATTTAATATTTACTTACTTTTCTCATGCTTAAATCTTTTGACAGTATGCGATGTGCAGTTCCTATGCTCACGTCAGCAATTTCGGCAAGCTCCCACACTGTTAAACGTCTATCCGTATCCAGCGCTGACTGAATCGACGCAACGCTTGACGCTTTCACGGACTTCTTTCTGCCGGATCTATGCTCCACATTCAGTGCTGTATGTCCCTCAGAAAACTTTTTGTGCCATTTTAATACTAACGCATGACAAACACTATCTTTCCCCTTAGCCTCTTGTAACAATGTAAACGTTTCCGTTGCCGATTTGCCTAAATTCATACAAAACTTAATGTTTGCCCGCACTTCAAGACATTCTTGTGTCATAATTTTAACGTGACAACATGTTAGAGTAACCATGACATCATTTTTTTAGATGATGTCATTGATATAATGTACAAATTATTGGTGGATTTTTATGTAATTGCAAAAATAAGTTCTTACTTTACTTTATATTATATTATACGTCTTTATAAGAAGCATGGCCTGGGGCGATAACGCATTACTATGGTTTTTGGAATGATCATAATTTCTATGTCGCATTATATTTTTCTACCAATGCCCTTATTCTGATCAAGGATAAGTTATATTTAATAATGATACCAAATTTTGATATATTTCATGTCAGAATAAAAATATATGAGGGCAGTCTCATTATAAATTGAACATCCCTCATATCAGAAGAAATTGCCTTCTGGTGCTTGTTTTGACTTTATGCCAGACAAGTGTCTCGATTTCCAAATCAAGATAGATTCTGAGTTATCATTCATCTGGTAGTCTGAGCAAAGTAAGTGTCTCAGCCGATATTTATTCAGCATATATGGAAGTGGAACTGGTAACAAATTATATGCATAGACTGACACCACCAGTTACTTGACTACATGTACATAAAATTGTTGCACTTTTGGTTTTTGTTGATATAAACATTGTTTAAATTATGTTTAAAATTATTTACTTTGTCTAATAACACTGCTTGCTGTTGTTTTTTTAAAGAATAGTTAAAAACATCCACCATCCAGAACATGGATGTCCAAACATATGTACACTTTCTGTGATTTGTGGAACAAAAATTTTACAAAGATTTTGGTACACTCAGTATAAATTTAAGGTGAATAATTTAGAATGGTATGCTTTGTTCAGTGTGTACCACACTTCTACTAATGGAGAAAATTTTTCTTTTATTTAGCAAGGCACTTCTGATAATCTGTATCATTGAAATTCCAAAAGCAGTTATGTTGTGGTATTAAACATTTAGGTGAACAGTACTTTGCAGTAGATCTTCTATTTATGTACATGTTATATTTATTTGTAAGCATACAGACTCACAGTGATAGCCCATTTATTTATTATTTTTTTTTGGGGGGGGGGGGGATGGGGGTGTATAACATTATACATTTAGAAAAAAAAAATATGCAATGCATTATCCTTATCTGCTAATTTTATTATATAAAATAATGAAACCAAGACCTTCCTGGGTGATGATGAAAATGAAAGCATGGGAAATGTGAAATCACGATGACATGGCATCAATACAGATCACCTTTTTTTTCAGAAACCAGAATAATATTTGAATGCTCTGGCTACATCAGTAGCACATGAACATGTTTTAACACCAGGGAACAAATTTCTTGCTGAAAAGTATAGATTTAATTGTGTATATACAATAGATACCATTATTTGTTTAATGTAGTATCCTCTGTATTTTAATATATAATAAGATATATTGAATATTCATCATTTTTGTATCGATACAAACATTGTATCTAGTTCTGACCGAAACAGAGCCCTACATGTAGGTGGTAAATTTATTATCAGACATGTGATGTTTCCCGATTTCGCCGGAACACTCCAGATATCAGCGGTCTGTCTCACGCCTCACGCTGAGCACATCAATTCTCCCGCTTTGATGTTCCCGACAGACTTAATCTCATTCCTCCTAAAGACTGCCCCAGACAGTAGCTACCAGCCGATCATTTGATTACGCAATATATCCTTCTGCAAGCAACCAGCATCTGCGTGTGTACGATAATTTCGTGCCCCGCCTCCTGGTGTTAAAAGGCAACGGCCACAAACTGTCATCCCTTGATTGACACTATAAGCACAACCATTTAGTGAACGGCGGAGATCATGCCCAATCAGTGTCACATGTTCTATTTTCTTACACAACTAATGGAAGCAATGCTTAACGCATGTGCGGACAGAGGCATAGGACTGAGCTTCGAAATTTTTAATGTTCAATAACCCGTTAATAGGGTGATATGAGAATTAATTTGTATTTACCTAAATGCAGGCTCCGGATAATTAGACTGAACGTCGTCAGTTTTTTTCCTTATCAAACCAAGGTAATAATTTCCAGCATTATATTTGCGGTTGACAAGCCTCCTGACTGCAAAAAGTACTCTACTTCTGTACTCTAAATACACGACGTAAATCATGTAAATATGTAGAAAAATGGACATGCATGCACTTGAATTCAGGCAATTTATAGGACAGAATAATTCAAAAACAGTTAACAACTGATCTGCCTACATGCCTTAAAAACAAACAAAAAACTAACTAGGACTAATTATATCTGTGACATCATCGCGTCATAGCGCCATTTTGTCAGCAGACTAACGCATATGCTGAAACTGGTGTGTTCATGTGTACTCACAAAACTTACCCTCGTATTGATTTTCTTTTTCTTAAACCGAGACGATTGTGTATAGTTTACTATGTTAAGGTTAGTGTCTAAATGGGCGACTCATCCTGGAATTAATCAAAGCGCTGAAAGCGTTGGAAGACTGGCGCGCCGGTTAAAAGCGTAGTTCCAAGGGAGTAATCAAGATGTCTTGAACGGCAAAATGCACATTAAGGAATTGGAAAGATTGCTGTTGATGGTCTTACATTGGCTGTCATAGGGAAGCAATGAATAACAATTAGTAGTTTTCATATAAGAATTTAATGTAACAAAACTTTGAAAAACATTTGAAGATGAACAAAAGAGAGGTGGAGAAGAACAAAAGAATCAAACTTTTCCTGCACAGATATCATTACGCGAAACATATAAAACTATGTAACAGTATATTCAGGAATTTCAACAGATCCAGATATTTGCATTTTGTTGCAAGGAAAATTGAGGTTTTCTAGTTTTGACCTCCCCTAAATCTTAGGTTGGGGGTCATTTTGATGCAAAAGCGCAGGATAAGTGGTCAAATTTTGCAAGAATAACCATAAATGTAGTATGTATAGCATTTAAAAAATGAAGTAAATACTAAGTGGACCCTTGTAAATATATGGAAATGGAGTTAAAGCAATTTTACAATAAGTTAAGTTCGTGAACACATGATTTGACTTGTGTCAATCTGATCATGACCCCTTGAAAATTGTCAAAGAAATTCTCAACAAAAGTGAAAGCTATTGAAATCCCTGAGTATACAGTACCGTGGTGATAACTATTAACCTAGCTGTTGTAATTGGCTCATGCAGTAGAAGTACAGTGATTTTCAACAGTAGCACAGAATGAAGGTTACGTGAACGGTTGCGGTCATCAATATTGTAACATTTATGTACATATGCAGTAGGAAATAAATAATAATAATGCTACAAGGAGGAGTCAGTTTAAAGCCGGACATTTTCTTTCAATTAAAACATGAAAACATACCAGAGAACTGTATTCCACCAATGGATGTCACTGCTACCTTAATTTGCTTTGAAAACTGTCAATCCACAGAAGCTTACAAAAATGGCAACCCACGATAGATTTTCCCGCAATTTTGGTCACGTGACTGATTTGTTTATAATTGTAGCCTCCTGTATTTAGGTCTAGATTTCAAGCAATCTCATTAAAATCACATCCTAACTTTCGCTTCGTTACTTTCCGCTGGTTAGGATCTGATGACATCGCATTAGGTGTCACCTCAATTTGACCTTTGATTAGCCAATGAAATCGTCGGCTGCAAAGTGTTGGGGTATAACTTCATGAATATTCGCAAGATTACGGCTATTTACGGAAATTCATATTGAGCGACAATGTCCAAGATGTTCCGATTAAAGATGCATCACATTTTTAAGATCGCAGCCCCTATTGACATTTGCGATCCAGTAAAACAAACCAAAAAAAAATTACATTCGTTAGTTGATCGGTGCTGTTTTTGCGGGATGAAGTGGGAGCAAACACACTCAAAAACAGTTCAAACAAAAACTTAGAATCAATGAAGAACGCCATCAGAATATGAAAAAGGTAGTGAAGTGTTTGTCGCAATCGTACCTACTCGGCGATCTCCGACAAGCTTCGGATATATCGCCTCGGATGTAATTGTAGGAATACACCAGTTGGTGATTTGCCCCGGCGAATAACTTCTCATTGCATTATGTAAACAAATATGGCTGACTTTTCAAAGTGCATACAGTACGCTTTAGATATGATGGAGATTCAACACTCCTTGAAAGAAGAGGAGATTGCTTTGTTGAAGAATACTTTTAACTTAGTTGATACTGTATGTATATTACCAACAGGATTTGGTAAAAGTGTAATATACCAGTTATTACCCTGCATGCACTCGGATCATGCTTTGGTAATGTTTATATCCGAAGCTTGCCGGAGATCGCCGAGTAGGTACGATTGCCATTTTGGATGTAGTTCGTCAATATGGTGGCGACAGCATTATTTCCGAGGTGATAACGTTGACGGAATTACCCGAGAAGTTCCGAGTGGTGTTTGTCGCTGTCTGACAACGATACCGCGGTGTAACGAGGTTTCTGATTGGTCAAGTTTGGCTCATTAATATTTATAACTTAAAAGGTCACTTCGAGGCGACCTTTATCGGGATGTTATCAGATCCTAACCAGCGGAAAGTAATGAAGCGAAAGTTAGGATGTGATTTTAATGAGATTGGATTTCAAGACAAGAAAAAATGCCGAAGTCAGTTAGCTTATTAAACTTACACCACACCACAAACATTACAAAAATGCATTATCTTAAGTAAAAAATAAAAAAAACCTTTTAGTTCTAATGCAGTTATGATCAGATTCCGCCGTAACTGAAGTAGTGTCAACAATGAAATGCACAAGGCCCACGTAACTTAAGAGACTGAAACAGTTACAATCCTAATTTTTACGTCGATCGCAACAATGCATTAACAAAAATATTTGCCAACTTTCTTACGGTCTTGGAAAGCTGAGCAGAAACTCGATCAAAAGCACTCCGATCTATCCAAAATGGCGACCAACGCTTGTCACGTGACTGATTTGTATGTAATTGTTCTTTTAATATCCTTTCATATTTGTTCGAACAACAACATTACATTGTTTCCTTGTTTTTATTTGTCGCATTTCCTTACAAACGTTCGCATTTTTTCGTTATATTTGTCTTTTTCTAAAACCGCACTACTTTTTATGCCGCACAACTACTTGAATACGCTCTCGTGGTCGCAATGATACACCCGATGTTAACGACCGCGCGTCGCCGAGTTCACAGCATCGTTACTTAAGACTGGCGCATGCGCACCAGTCTAAATCAAAGCGCTGAAAGCGTTGGAAGACTGGCGCACCGGTTAAAAGCGTAGTTCCAAGGGAGTAATCAAGATGTCTTGAACGGCGAAATGCACATTAAGGAATTGGAAAGATTGCTGTTGATGGTCTCACATTGGCTGTCATAGGGAAGCAATGAATAACAATCAGTAGTTTTCATATAAGAATTTAATGTAACAAAACTTTGAAAAACATTTGAAGATGAACAAAAGAGAGGTGGAGAAGAACAAAAGAATCCAACTTTTCCTGCACAGATATCATTACTCGAAACATATGAAACTATGTAACAGTATATTCAGGGATTTCAACAGATCCAGATATTTGCATTTTGATGCAAGGAAAATTGAGGTTTTCCAGTTTTGACCTCCCCTAAATCTTAGGTTGGGGGTCATTTTGATGCAAAAGCGCAGGATAAGTGGTCAAATTTTGCAAGAATAACAATAAATGTAGTATGTATAGCATTTAAAAAATGAAGTAAATACTAAGTGGACCCTTGTAAATATATGGAAATGGAGTTAAAGCAATTTTACAATAAGTTAAGTTCGTGAACACATGATTTGACTTGTGTCAATCTGATCATGACCCCTTGAAAATTGTCAAAGAAATTCTCAACAAAAGTGAAAGCTATTGAAATCCCTGAGTATACAGTACCGTGGTGATAACTATTAACCTAGCTGTTGTAATTGGCTCATGCAGTAGAAGTACAGTGATTTTCAACAGTAGCACAGAATGAAGGTTACGTGAACGGTTGCGGTCATCAATATTGTAACATTTATGTACATATGCAGTAGGAAATAAATAATAATAATGCTACAAGGAGGAGTCAGTTTAAAGCCGGACATTTTCTTTCAATTAAAACATGAAAACATACCAGAGAACTGTATTCCACCAATGGATGTCACTGCTACCTTAATTTGCTTAGAAAACTGTCAATCCACAGAAGCTTACAAAAATGGCAACCCACGAAAGATTTTCCCGCAATTTTGGTCACGTGACTGATTTGTTTATAATTGTAGCCTCCTGTATTTAGGTCTAGATTTCAAGCAATCTCATTAAAATCACATCCTAACTTTCGCTTCGTTACTTTCCGCTGGTTAGGATCTGATGACATCGCATTAGGTGTCACCTCAATTTGACCTTTGATTAGCCAATGAAATCGTCGGCTGCAAAGTGTTGGGGTATAACTTCATGAATATTTGCAAGATTACGGCTATTTACGGAAATTCATATTGAGCGGCAATGTCCAAGATGTTCCGATTAAAGATGCGTCACATTTTCAAGATCGCAGCCCCTATTGACATTTGCGATCCACTAAAACAAACGCCAAAAAAATTACATTCGTTAGTTGATCGGTGCTGTTTTTGCGGGATGAAGTGGGAGCAAACACACTCAAAACAGTTCAAACAAAAACTTAGAATCAATGAAGAACGCCATCAGAATATGAAAAAGGTAGTGAAGTGTTTGTCGCAATCGTACCTACTCGGCAATCTCCGACAAGCTTCGGATATATCGCCTCGGATGTAATTGTAGGAATACACCAGTTGGTGATTTGCCCAGGCGAATAACTTCTCATTGCATTATGTAAACAAATATGGCTGACTTTTCAAAGTGCATGCAGTACGCTTTAGATATGATGGAGATTCAACACTCCTTGAAAGAAGAGAAGATTGCTTCGTTGAAGAATACTTTTAACTTAGTTGATACTGTATGTATATTACCGACAGGATTTGGTAAAAGTGTAATATACCAGTTATTACCCTGCATGCACTCGGATCATGCTTCGGTGATGTTTATATCTGAAGCTTGCCGGAGATCGCCGAGTAGGTACGATTGCCATTTTGGATGTAGTTCGTCAATATGGCGGAGACAGTATTATTTCCGAGGTGATAACGTTGACGGAATTACCCGAGGAGTTCCGAGTGGTGTTTGTCGCTGTCTGACAACGATACCGCGGTGTAACGAGGTTTCTGATTGGTCAAGTTTGGCTCATTAATATTTATAACTTAAAGGTCACTTCGAGGCGACCTTTATCGGGATGTTATCAGATCCTAACCAGCGGAAAGTAATGAAGCGAAAGTTAGGATGTGATTTTAATGAGATTGGATTTCAAGACAAGAAAAAATGCCGAAGTCAGTTAGCTTATTAAACTTACACCACACCACAAACGTTACGAAAAATGCATTATCTAAAGTAAAAAATAAAAAAAACCCTTCTAGTTCTAATGCAGTTATGATCAGATTCCGCCACAACTGAAGTAGTGTCAACAATGAAATGCACAAGGCCCACGTAACTTAAGAGACTGAAACAGTTACAATCCTAATTGTTACGTCGATCGCAACAATGCATTAACAAAAATATTTGCCAACTTTCTTACGGTCCGGGAAAGCTGAGCAGAAACCCGATCAAAAGCACTCCGATCTATCCAAAATGGCGACCAACGCTTGTCACGTGACTGATTTGTATGTAATTGTTCTTTTAATATCCTTTCATATTTGTTTGAACAACAACATTACATTGTTTCCTTGTTTTTATTTGTCGCATTTCCTTACAAATGTTCGCATTTTTTCGTTATATTTGTCTTTTTCTAAAACCGCACTACTTTTTATGCCACACAACTACTTGAATACGCTCTCGTGGTCGCAATGATACACCCGATGTTAACGACCGCGCGTCGCCGAGTTCACAGCATCGTTACTTAAGACTGGCGCATGCGCACCAGTCTAAAAACCAAAGGGAGCAAACGAAGCGAGCGATCGTGGTTTCTTTTCGATGAATAAGAGTATATGACAATGTCCAATGAGCATTGCTATATATTCTAAAATTTGAAAACACACAGGACAAAGGAATTTACGTGCAAGCCAAATGTAAAAGTAAATAAGTTATGAGTCATTTAACAAAATGAGCAGACCCAAATCCAAATGGACCGACTGGAAGAATCACCAATTTAGATTCTAAACCTATACTAAGAACTTGTTGCGTGTAATGGTTGGAAATAAACATTATTATAAAGTAATAATGTGCATATGAAATTAACATAAAAACAAGTTTGCCTGAAAGAGATGAATGTGTGAAACAATAACACTGCTGAATACACAGAGCTTGCAACATGCATATTTGTGCATTGTGCTACTAAAACAATCAATGATTTTAATTTGATACTTTGTAAGACCTTTTGCTAACTGCATATTATTTAGGACATTATCGGGTACTCACAAAACAACACATTGTGTAAGATATGTAGGCAAGCTTCTAGCCCTGAAATAATAGTTAGGAGACAAATCTGCAAGGGTCACAGTAACATTGGAACAGATCAAATCTAAGAAATGGTGAACATTTCCCAACATTATGTAAAGCTTACTTTGACTTTAGCTTTTTAAGGAGTAAACGTTTCTTTCCTTTACAATAGTGTTGTTTCTATTTGAAAGAAAAATTTGTCTTCTTCCTGCAAATATACATTTATCATAAAAGTAAATGGTTTTCGGGACAGTTGATACCATTTCATTTTGTGCATGAACGGTAAATAAAATGCTAACCTTATGTAGCCGGGTGATAGGGAGAAAATGTGTAAGCGGTCCGGTTAGCTCAGTCGGAAGAGCATTCGCCCTGTTATTGAAGGGTCCCGGGTTCGAGTCCCGGACTGGCTGCACATTTTTCTCCCTATGTTACATTGGCGCCCAACGTAAACGGGTCGTTACGGTACTCAAGTGTTTGAGTTGGTTATGAGCATACGGTCTGTGGAAATTCGAGGACGAATTTCAAGTTGCCCGGGGTGTATGTAGCCGGGTGATAGGGAGAAAATGTGTAAGCGGTCCGGTTAGCTCAGTCGGAAGAGCATTCGCCCTGTTAGCGAAGGGTCCCGGGTTCGAGTCCCGGACTGGCTGCACATTGTTACACTTAGACACTTTTAAAACATATTTTCTATTTCAAGTACTGGTAGTTCAAATCAGTTTACATCCTACATTGTCAAAAGGTGAATTCTTTAATTAATGTAAAATAATTTTAACTTTTTTTACATTAGTATGTGGTTTATATATGTAAAAAAACCTGGACAGATATATATTTACTACTTTGTCACAGAAAAACACCTGTTTGCTATTTATTCTTCATTAGTATAATGTCTTCATGTATTCTAAATTCATTTAACTTTGTTTAGAAAGTAATGGTATCAATGTGTTTACCACTAATATTTTATAATTATCAAAACTCTTTTGTCACTAACTTACAAATTAAATAAACTATTTCTATGCGTACATACTCATTATTTCTTTGGAAACCTTTTTTCAATTCATTAGTAAGCGTTGTTGACACTTGACTTGTTTACATGCTTAAAACCAAAGCATACAATTAATGTCAAGACAGTGAACTTGAATATGGTAGATATATTCCAAAATTTATTTTAAAATATTGTAAAGAACATTTTTATCACTGAAATTACTATTATTATTAATAAAAAAGACAAAAAATACTGTTTTACAAATAGAAAGAAGCCACACAGTCAATCTAATGCGCATTCACGGAAATCTCCCTCCCTGGATCCCCAACCTCCCTCTCTGGGAGCCTAAGTCTCCCTCTTTGGGACCCAGAGAATATCACATGTCTGTATTATACAAATTTAAATGATTGTTGACCTTGACACTGGAACCCCAGGCTGTTTAAGTAATAACAAGTTATATTTTAAAGCAATTCAATTTTTGTAATCTTCCTTTATCCCCAAAAAAATCATGGTGCTACAGGCTGACAAATGAATGCTTAATGTTTGTACTGGAAAGAATTAAGAGACAATACTTAAAAGTATATAAACTACTGTGTTTATTTACAATTATGTACTGCATAACAGATCAATAGTTTTATTTAAATTCCTGTTTATAAATTTATTTATTTTTTAAATCAAAGTAAATAGGGCAACAGTCAAGGTCAATGTCACATGCACATTCCTTATACAGAGATGACATTGAAATACTTTTTAAGAACCAAGACTGAAAAGGAGAAGAAAGAGTGTTCCAGAATAGTGACCCTTTATTTATATCTGGTTTTGGAAATGTCTATTGTGTAATGTTAAAGCTTTACGATGCAAACATATTTTTAAATGGAAAGTATCATTCTCTTTCAGCTGTTAAAGAACACAAAGTTACATTTATATTATAGTGTTCCATTTCTTTTGTGTCTTCTACAGAACTACTTTATAAATGAAAAAAATAAACATAAGAACTACGAAAATGTATCAAGTAAATTTTTTACATATTGTCAAATTCTTATTTTAAATTGCAGGACTGTACTAATTCATCAGCAATCTCTTCAATGTCATATTCCTGGTTAAACATTTCTTCCTATTAAGGTGTACCAGTATTGTTTTCTTTTTTTCAATCATCAGTATTTGGTACGTCTCATATGTCTCGGACCGTTGAAAAGGGTCAAAAACAGTAAAAAAGGTTTTTAACAAAATAATATATGTTAGTTATGTAATGAAAATAATTTACCTCTCATGAATCAATGACGCAATGAAAATTATCATATTTACTTTGCCATAAGTGTACTTTACTCATAAGTCGAGGTGGATTTTATGGGTCTAAATGACTTGATTTTACTTCAGCATATCATTAAGTTACCATGAAATCACTGTGTTGCAATATAAACAAGGGATTAATGGGGTCAGAAATGCATTGTTCAATTGTATTACGGTCCAATGTATACTGGTTTATTGATGTATCAGTCCATAGGCTCTGTCCTAAATCCAATGTATACTGATTTATTGATGTATCTGTCCATAGGCTCTGACCTAAATCCAATGTATACTGATTTATTGATGTATCAGTCCATAGGCTCTGACCTAAATCCAATGTATACTTATTTATTGACGTATCAGTCCATAGGCTCTGACCTAAATCTAATGAATAGTGATTTATTGATGTATCAGTCCATAGGCTCTGACCTAAATCCAATGTATACTGATTTATTGTTTCAGTCCATAGGCTCTGACCTAAATCCAATGTATACTGATTTATTGTTTCAGTCCATAGGCTCTGACCTAAATCCAATGTATACTGATTTATTGATGTATCAGTCCATAGGCTCAGACCTAAATCCAATGTATACTGATTTATTGATGTATCAGTCCATAGGCTCTGACCTAAATCCAATGTATAGTGATTTATTGATGTATCAGTCCATAGGCTCTGACCTAAATCCAATGTATACTGATTTATTGATGTATCTGTCCATAGGCTCTGACCTAAATCCAATGTATACTGATTTATTGATGTATCAGTCCATAGGCTCTGACCTAAATCCAATGTATACTTATTTATTGACGTATCAGTCCATAGGCTCTGACCTAAATTTAATGGATAGTGATTTATTGATGTATCTGTCCATAGGGTCTGACCTAAATCCAATGTATAGTGATTTATTGATGTTTCAGTCCATAGGCCCTGACCTAAATCCAATGTATACTGATTTATTGTTTCAGTCCATAGGCTCTGACCTAAATCCAATGTATACTGATTTATTGTTTCAGTCCATAGGCTCTGACCTAAATCCAATGTATACTGATTTATTGATGTATCAGTCCATAGGCCCTGACCTAAATCCAATGTATACTGATTTATTGTTTCAGTCCATAGGCTCTGACCTAAATCCAATGTATACTGATTTATTGATGTATCAGTCCATAGGCTCTGACCTAAATCCAATGTATAGTGATTTATTGATGTATCAGTCCATAGGCTCTGACCTAAATCCAATGTATACTGATTTATTGTTTCAGTCCATAGGCTCTGACCTAAATCCAATGTATACTGATTTATTGATGTATCAGTCCATAGGCTCAGACCTAAATCCAATGTATACTGATTTATTGATGTATCAGTCCATAGGCTCTGACCTAAATCCAATGTATAGTGATTTATTGATGTATCAGTCCATAGGCTCTGACCTAAATCCAATGTATACTGATTTATTGATGTATCTGTCCATAGGCTCTGACCTAAATCCAATGTATACTGATTTATTGATGTATCAGTCCATAGGCTCTGACCTAAATCCAATGTATACTTATTTATTGACGTATCAGTCCATAGGCTCTGACCTAAATTTAATGGATAGTGATTTATTGATGTATCTGTCCATAGGGTCTGACCTAAATCCAATGTATAGTGATTTATTGATGTTTCAGTCCATAGGCCCTGACCTAAATCCAATGTATACTGATTTATTGTTTCAGTCCATAGGCTCTGACCTAAATCCAATGTATACTGATTTATTGTTTCAGTCCATAGGCTCTGACCTAAATCCAATGTATACTGATTTATTGATGTATCAGTCCATAGGCCCTGACCTAAATCCAATGTATACTGATTTATTGATGTATCAGTCCATAGGCTCTGACCTAAATCCAATGTATACTGATTTATTGTTTCAGTCCATAGGCTCTGACCTAAATCCAATGTATACTGATTTATTGATTTATCAGTCCATAGGCTCTGACCTAAATCCAATGTATACTGATTTATTGATGTATCAGTCCATAGGCTCTGACCTAAATCCAATGTATACTGATTTATTGATGTATCAGTCCTTAGGCTCTGACCTAAATCAGCTTCCCATTTTTTTTTCTTTTTTGATACCTCGCCCATAAGTTGTATTTATGATGATCGTTAAAAGACAGTGGAATGTTTTTGGCAAGAATGGAGAAGCAAGAATGAGTCTGAAGATTCACATTTGTTTTAATTTGTCATGTGCATAAACCTTTTTACTCAATAAAAAACAAGAGCTAATCAAGACAATGGATGAAGATCCGAACATCTTTAACTTTCTAATTTCAGTTTCAATTGGCACTAATGACATGCACCTAACTGAGATCATGACCTAGTGTGGCCAGGTGTCCTAGATTGTATGTGTCCTAGATTGTATGTTGAAAACATGCTGCAGGGCATTATTTTGCCAATTAGCAGCTGCCAATCACACCATGGTTGACTTGTTGTTCTGGTCAAGATGGTCGTATCTGAGGTCATATTTATATAAGAAATACACAATACATTCTAGTATAACTGGTTGCATTGCCTGAAAAGCAGCATGCCTGTTACTGTGGTCAGATTTCTCAATGAATAAAGAAGCCAAAACGTTTGTATTTATGAAAAATGGCCTTAATAGAGATGTGGTCACTTCAGTAAAGTTGTCGTTAGGTGGAATTTTACTGTAGGTGTAATATTTCCTCTGTATTTAAGATTTGTTACGACTTAAACTTTATGGTTCTACTTTTGTATCAAAGAATATTGCTTTTAGAGACATTTTGCAAAGAAATAAGTAAGTCTGTGCCAAAAATACCGATTTGAAATGTTTAAGTATTTCTAATTAATTTTGTAACTTCTGTAATTAATTGCTATGCACAATTTTGTTGTTTCTGAATCAACTGATTGTATTAATAAAAGCATTGTCATTATAACTGCTTGTAAATATTTATCCCTTTGTTGTATCATATTATGTACATGTTGTTTCAAAGCCAATCTCGCATATTGAATTTATCGAACCATGTAGCCTCTTTAAATAAAGTTGCTATTATAAAACAACATCAGTACTATTCTACCATTTTATGTCATATTTATAACAAGCGGACTATATATATGTGTGAGGTACTAGTTGTCAGTGACAACTGTCCTAATCACTTACATAGGTAGTTGTGAAAGAACCCTCTCTCTCTCCAGGTACCTCCCACAATACATGTGTTACCCTGTGTACCAGGTCAATGGTGGTAAGCCACAAGTGCTGCATTATAGATGTTTGATGGGGCCAGTCATCTTTATCTACACCATCATATAGTCATACACCCTATGGATCTTATGTAGCCCAAATTTTACACAGAAAGGACTAATCTTACCCATAGTCTGACCATTTGTGCCAATCATGATTTAAACATGTCATTAGGAGTAGCCTCTTTATCTTTTACTTCCATGTTTGTCAGGTTATGTTTATTTCTTACATAACCTAGTCAAACAGCTGTCAATATTTAAAATCAAAGATTTAAACCAGTTTTGCAATGTCATTTATATTTTGAAAATATCTGGGTATCTTAATATGAGTATGTTTAAGAAAACAATAGATTTTTCTTTTTTTCACCAAAATCCTCAAAGTACAGTGATGTTCTGACTTCAGCCTCTCAGTAAACAGCTCTGGAGATAACTAAGCCAAAAGTTTCCTCTTTACAGAAAACATGTTCATGGTACTAGATAAAATTTTATATTATTTTATATTTCTTACTTTCCAAGCGATATTTTAATAACAGTTTTTACTTTGTAATTGATATTTAAGCACAATTAATAAATATTTAATGTTAATTTTAATCCGCCATAGGTGAGAACAATCTTTGCCAACTTTTTTTTTTTCATTTTTTTTTAGATATGTTACTCCTGTTTTTATGTAAGAATAATATTATCTTCATATAAAAAATCAACCCATGCCTTTTAAAAGCAGCTTTAAATTTCATTATGCAATAAGTCTATTAATCAATAAATGGGAAATACTAAACATTATAATTATAACTCTGAAATAATTGAATAAAGGAAATATGGGTATATTCAGTATTCCAGTTTTACTTACTTCTAAAATTGATCTCAAAATTTTTATTTGTTTGATAAAGAAACAAATGTTACTCTATATACATATCGCAATGGTCCCACAATGTTTCAATCCAGTTAGTAGTTGCCAAGAAATAGCGTGGAAACAAAATTTGATGGATGGAATGATGGATGGACAGACAATGCCAAAACAAAATCCCCCTCCCGATATCGGCAGGGATAACAAATAGATCAACCAATGATGATGCCTACACTGGCCAGAGGGTCAGGAAAATATCTACATATTTCTTTTTCTTTTTGAAAAGTAGAGGTAAACAAACTTAACATGTTTATGCTGCTTTAACTGTGCTACCTTAGAATGTCCAACTGCCTCTGATCAAACATGACTCAAGTTTAAGTGATGTCCAAACTCAAACATGGTTATATGTTTGCTAAGCACTAGATATCACATATTAAATTCAGTTTCAGGCTTTGTATTTTCTTTAACCATAAAATTGGAAATATGTACACAAAAATACAATTTATTTTATCAAACTTCATGTCCATACTTTCAAAGGGGCATAACTACAACATCACCAGTTTTAGAGTAATGGGAGGGCAGCAAGACTTACTTCCCTTTTCAATGAAAATGTCCCTTAGTGATCAACTTTTATGCAATTGAAATATACATGTTCAAATTTGCTGATATTAAAAGAACATGAAAATCTACTAAGAAACATCAAGGAAAAAGTGATGAACAACCCAATTCATACAATTACTAAAAATCAGAATATAAAATGCATAAAAAGAGTTTGAAAATCAACTTTATCCTATCATCACCTCAGACGGTAGATACATAAAGCACCGTGTGATAACATTTGCTTTATCAAACACCAGTGTGTAAATCCTGTTACGAGCATCCAGATGGACTACTTTTTAAAAGCATAAATTTCATGTCACACTTGAAGTTCCAAACATCGCCAAATTGCATAAACAATTTTATATTTTAAGGGCTGCAACAACTCATGGCCAAAAAAGAATAGTTTAGAAGGTTTTAAATCCCTTTGTTGTTGTCTTAATTTATGACATGAACATCACATGTAGCAACATAAATTTCTTCGAAAACTTCACGTAATTTTTCTGTGTAAACATTGCTTTAAAAGCCATAGAACTTCGGTGTTATTGATATAAAAAAGGAAACCTGTACATGTACAATTTCGATTTAACATCGTATGATGATATGATGTAAAATTGTATTAATTTTTCTCAATTTCGGTTGCAGAATCTTCCAGCAAAACTTAAATCTGTTGACTCTGTTCTCCACCCATCCATGGTTTAGTCTGAGTTTAATAATACAGTGAGGCACCTACTATGAAGTGTTAGTGACTTTGGCTACTAGTAAGTTAAACCTTATTCATGTTTCTTACAGATCGTAGTTCATGAAGGAATAGACATTGTACATTTTTATTTGTTTAACACTTATGCAAATATAACACCCACACTCGAATGCAAAGTCCATTTTCTAAAAACAAAAAAAATCTAAAGATTTGTTTATAAAGCAGATGTAAAGATAAAAAGAATACTACGTTATTGTTGAACAAAGAAAAAGTTATCACACTCGGCATGACAAAACTTTAGATTTGTCTCAGTCTTATAATATTTTTTTTATTCAACATTAACCTAGTATTCTCTTTAGATTAAACAACAGAATAAATGAATAATAGACTTACATGGAGCATTTGAAGCAGAGTTTATGATACAGCAGTCTGCGTCCTCCCCGCGAGGTCAGAGACACACGGGTCTCCTCTCGAACAGGAAACCCACAACTGTTGCACAACTCTGTCTCTAACGGCTCAGAATTCCTGCTGGAACTCCGAAGGATCACAGACTTCCTCAGAGAAGATGGCGACAATTTATCAGACGCATTCTTCCGACCCAGATTTGGTGAGAGGCTATTGAACCTTTGAAGGTTTGTGACTTTGTCATTACGTCTGAATGGCGAAGGTGAATTAGTGAGAGACTGTGTTTCAAATACATGCGGTCTCTTGGAGTACATAACAGTTTGACGTTTGGTGTCAGTTTGTACTCCATTGGACGGCAGAGGCAGAAACTTGCCTGGTTCACTGTTGAGTCGCAGGATCTCCACAGGGGAGGTAACTGGGCGTGGATGTTTTGCAGAGTGGCTGCGACGTTCAACAACAGGTGACGTGAGGGAAGTTTGGCGAACCGCTGCACGCAGGTTGACTGTCTCATTGTCTGGCAGGTATAGGTCTCCTGGAGAATACATTAATAAATATGTATAAATTTCATAATAATAAATATCAAGGTCATCCTCATTATTCTTTGCAGTACTTTTATCTTTTATTGTCATCATGATCTGGCAGACCTGCAGTACAGTAGGGATTCTACATAGACATTCGTCTGGGTTCTTTTTTACAGATTTAGTTATAATGGCGCTAATGGTGTCACTGCAAGGTTTTTCAAAATAAAACAAATCTTCATACTCATCATCAGTGTCATTACCATAATCACTAAGTTAATCATCATCCTAATCACTATCACCAGTGTCATTACCATAATCACCAAGTTAATTATCATCCCAATCACTATCATCAGTGTCATTACCATAATCACCAAGTTAATTATCATCCTAATCACTATCATCAGTGTCATTACCATGATCACCAAGTTAATCATCATCCTAATCACTATCACCAGTGTCATTACCATAATCACCAAGTTAATTATCATCCCAATCACTATCATCAGTGTCATTACCATAATCACCAAGTTAATTATCATCCTAATCACTATCATCAGTGTCATTACCATAATCACTAAGTTAATCATCATCCTAATCACTATCACCAGTGTCATTACCATAATCACCAAGTTAATTATCATCCCAATCACTATCATCAGTGTCATTACAATGATCACCAAGTTAATTATCATCCTAATCACTATCATCAGTGTCATTACCATAATCACCAAGTTAATCATCATCCTAATCACTATCATCAGTGTCATTACCATAATCACTAAGTTAATCATCATCCTAAACACTATCATCAGTGTCATTACCATAATCACCAAGTTAATTATCATCCTAATCACTATCACCAGTGTCATTACCATAATCACTAAGTTAATCATCATCCTAATCACTATCATCAGTGTCATTACCATAATCACCAAGTTAATTATCATCCCAATCACTATCATCAGTGTCATTACCATAATCACCACTTTAATCATCATCCTAATCACTATCATCAGATGCAGTAGCCATAATTTGATAATCATCATCACAACAACCACCACCACAATCATCATGTCATTGTTACTTATAACTCATGTTCTTCCTTTGATTGTTTCATTGTACATTTCTTTAAACTTAAAAGATATAATTGAACAAGGTGACTTTGTTTAACAACATTTGAAAAACTCCATACCTGTTTTTGACATTTCTACTTTATGCCCAGCAGTTGGCCTAATACAAAATTTAAAAATCCCTACAATGTGAGCAAAGAGGCTTTATAAAATTTAGAATTATGATGTGAAACCATTATGCTATTGTTGTATAATGGATGTTTTGTTTTTTTCAGATATCATTTCATGTCACTTTTCAAGAAAAATCATCAGGATACACCATTTATAGCACACACATGCAACAAGAACACTTTAACCTATACCATTATGAAAATAACAGCCACAAATTAAAAATACAATAATGCCATAAACATTCAAATAGATCTAGTCATATAAGCTTATTCACTCTCATTCTAATAACTTGTCTGTCACAGAAATAGAAAATTAACGTAAGCAATTTTATTAATCTGTACACAAATTTTAATCACAAAAGTTATTTTAGTTATCCAAACAACAATTGCAATTAGAAATATCCCAACAAAAATCCAAGTTATCTTAGCCAAAGCATCCACTGAAATATTACACATGTACTTTAACAACAGCCATTACTAAGGCATGATAGAGGAAGATAGTAACTGAGTCAACAGTCATCACAAAGTCATCAATGGGCCACTCATACCGATTTCCTGTTCTCGTACTTTCAACTTTAAGCTTGATATGCATTGTTTAATAAAGTTGATACAAACAGTATAAATCTTGCTTAATAAGATTGATACAAATAGTGTAGATCCTGTTTACAAAGGCAAATATTGTAGATCCTATTTAGGATGGCAAATATTGTAGATTCTGTTTATGAAGGCAAATAGTATAGATCCTGTTTAATAAGGTTGATGCAAATAGTGTAGATCCTGTTTACAAAGGCAAATAGTGTAGATTCTGTTTAATAAGGTTAATACAAATAGTGTAAATCCTGTTTATAAAGGCAAATAGTGTAGATCCTGTTTACAAAGGCAAATATTGTAGATCCTGTTTACAAAGGCAAATAGTGTAGATCCTGTTTATGGATGCAAATAGTGTAGATCCTGTTTACAAAGGCAAATAGTGTAGATCCTGTTTAATAAGGTTGATGCAAATAGTGTAAATCCTGTTTTCAAAGGCAAATAGTGTAGAACCTGTTTATGGAGGCAAATAGTGTAAATCATGTTTAACTAGAACTATCGCTGAATGCGATTCATACCCCCACCAATGTCCTAGACAAAGCTGGTACAAGGGTAAGATGGGTTCTGCACATTGCCCAGATCCTTTCTAATAAGCTTGAGGCAAAAAATGTAGATCCTGTTTAATAAGCTTGAGGCAAATAGTGTAGATCCTGTTCAATAAGCTTGAGGCAAATAGTGTAGATCCTGTTTAATAAGCTTGAGGCAAATAGTGTAGATCCTGTTTAATAAGCTTGAGGCAAATAGTGTAGATCCTTTTTAATAAGCTTGAGGCAAATAATGTAGATCCTGTTTAATAAGCTTGTGGCAGATAGTGTAGATCCAGTTTAAATTAGTTGAGGCAAATAGTGTAGATCCTGTTTAATAAGCTTGAGGCAAATAGTATACCAAATATTACATTATTTTTACCATGATTGTTTTAATTATTACATTTACTTTATGATGTTTCTATTTTGCAATTCATTTCTGGACTGCCGTTTTGAAATTCATTAACCTAATTTAGCCATAACCTATATTTTTTAATGATCACATAGTTTATGCATCCTGACATCATCACACCTCTATATACCTTAAGTAAGAGTTGAATTTAGCAAGATTAATCCTAAATAAAAGCAAATCCAGTTTGGTTAAAAGGTGTAAACTAGAAAGTGACTCCAAGTCATTCAATTACGTCCAAGTCATTCAATTACGTGGGTTACCCAGTCACATCTGAATGGTGACAATTCTTCTATTGGGCTCCAAGTATGGCATGACACATTGTTATGTTGTCCCTAGGTGCAGATGACAGGTTGTCTTTCATCATGTGTCAATTAAAGAATGAATTTGTGCTGAAACTTTAAAGTGGTCATATACACGTAGTCGCCAGTTAGGGGTGGTCACATAGTCATATTTGAATATATTTATGAAATATAATAAGGCATTTTACTACATGTAGACAACTTGCTCAAGGGGAGCTTTTGTGATACCGCTTCGTCCATCGTCAACATTTATCTTGTGAACACTACAGGCCACAGTTTTTATCCAATCTTCATCAAACTTGGTCAGAATGTTTGTCTGCATGAAATCTTGGATGAATTCGTTATTGGGGTCACTAGGTCAAATTTTAGGAAAAACTTGTGAACACACTAGAGACCACATTTATAATCCAATCTTCACCAAAGTTGATCAGAATGTTTGTCTGCTTGAAATTTTGGATGGGTTCATAACTGTGTCATGTGGGGTCAAAAACTAGGTCACTAGGTCAAATCTTAGAAAAAGCTTGTGAACACACTAGAGGCCACATTTATGGCCCAATCTTCACCAAACTTGATCAGAATGTTTGCCTTCATGAAATCTTGCATGAGTTCATAACTGGGTCTCGACGGATCAATAAGTAGGTCACTAGATCAAATCTTAGAAAAAACTTGTCAACACACTAGAGACCACATCTATAGCCCAATCTTCACAAAACTTGGTCGGAATGTTTGTCTGCAAGAAGTCTTGGATCAGTTCCTTATTGTGTCATGTGGGGTCAAAAAAGAGGTCACTAGGTCAAAACTTAGAAAAAGCATGTGAACACACTAGAGGCCACATTCATTGCCCAATCTTCACCAAACTAGCTCAGATTGTTTGTCTGCATGAAATCTTGGATGAGTATATTATTGGGTCACGTGGGGTCAAAAAGTAGGTCACTAGGTCACATTTTAGAAAAACCATGTGAAAACACTTAGAGGCCACATTAATGGCTCAATCTTCACCAAACTTGGCCAGAATGTTTGCCAGTATGAAATCTTTCATATGTTTTGAAGTGAGTCATGTGGATTCAGTAGGTTACTAGGTAAAATTCTAGAAAATGTTATCAACCCAGTGGCCACACTAATGGCCCAATCTTCACCAAAGATTTCTAAAGTAAATAACTCTTAATTACTTGATGCCAGATTTGAGCCTACTATAAGCCTGTGTCATCAGGTGAGCCATTAAGGGCCATCATGGCCCTCTTGTTAATACTTTTATACAAATTTAGCTGTATAGTGTTTCTGTAGTTAATATCTTTTGAAGGTTTTATTGGGTATCTACCAAATGGAAGCATTTACTACTGGAATTTACAATGTAAGATCTTAACCACTTGACTTTTAAGCTGTGTATATATCGTTCAATTTCAATCATACCAAGTCCACCTTCTTCGTATTTTTTACTAATATTTCTTTTTTTAATTCTAGATAAAAATGGAAATACATTCAAAAGTATGAATCAGTCCTTAGCATGTAGGGCCCAACTTGATACTACCCCACTCGTCTCATACAATGACAGTGTTGTCCGAACCTTACTCAGCATCTTATTATCTTCCTCCCAGGAAATGGGTAATGAAAGAGGGACTTGTGTATGACTGGTCAGTGCTGAAGGAAGTTTTAAAGATCTATACAACTAGTAAGTGTAAATGCTAATAAATACTATTGTACAATGCACATGAGCAGACAACAGTTGGAAGACAACAGTTGGAAATGAACATCTGCTCATATCTTGCATTTCTTAATTTTGATGTAATTGTGAAGTCTTGAGTCAGCCAGTATTATCGTTAATTCTCCATCTTTGTGACAATCTTTATTGCAAAGAAACTTTTTAATCTGGAATAGTAAAGACGACATTAAGCCTTACTTACATATATATCCAAGAATAATCTTTTTGTATTTTTGTTAAAGTATGCATTTTTTTTATACTTTAGTATCCTTGTTTTAAATGTTGTGGAGGTTAAGTTATAGAGGTAAAACGTACCTCTCCTAAAGTCAAAAGATAGCATACACTTAACATTTTCCAGACAATAAATGTCTCATATTGTTGAAATGGCAATCTCCATTATGCTTTTCAGTAAGCTAGCCTCCTTTGTCATTACTATGCCAGAGATCACATCATGCCCTCAAGTTCACAGTAATATCAATCAATACTTTGCAAGATATCACATCATGTCCCCCCAGTAACCTAGCAACCCCTGTCACTACTATGCCAGAGATCACATCATGCCCTCAAGTTACACAGTAATTTCAATCACTACTTTGACAGAGATCACATCGTGTCCCCCCAGTAACCTAGCAACCCCTGTCACTACTATGCCAGAGATCACATTGTGTCCCCCCAGTAACCTAGCAACCCCTATCACTACTATGCCAAAGATCACATTGTGTCCCCCCAGTAACCTAGCATCCCCTTGTCACTACTATGCCAGAGATCACATTGTGTCCCCCCAGTAACCTAGCAACCCCTGTCACTACTATGCCAGAGATCACATCATGCCCTTAAGTTCACAGTAATCTCAATCACTACTATGCCAGAGATCACATTGTGTCCTCCCAGTAACCTAGCAACCCCTGTCACTACTATGCCAGAGATCACATCATGCCCTTAAGTTCACAGTAAACTCAATCACTACTATGCCAGAGATCACATTGTGTTCCCCCAGTAACCTAGCAACCCCTGTCACTACTATGCCAGAGATCACATTGTGTCCCCCCAGTAACCTAGCAACCCCTGTCACTACTATGCCAGAGATCACATCATGCCCTCAAGTTACACAGTAATCTCAATCACTACTTTGCCAGAGATCACATTGTGTCCCCCCAGTAACCTAGCAACCCCTGTCACTACTATGCCAGAGATCACATCATGCCCTCAAAATACACAGTAATCTCAATCACTACTTTGCCAGAGATCACATTGTGTCCACCCAGTAACCTAGCAACCCCTGTCACTACTATGCCAGAGATCACATCATGCCCTCAAGTTACACAGTAATCTCAATCACTACTTTGCCAGAGATCACATTGTGTCCCCCCAGTAACCTAGCAACCCCTGTCACTACTATGCCAGAGATCACATCATGCCCTTAAGTTCACAGTAATCTCAATCACTACTTTGCCAGAGATCACATTGTGTCCCCCCAGTAACCTAGCAACCCCTGTCACTACTATGCCAGAGATCACATCATGCCCTTAAGTTCACAGTAATCTCAATCACTACTATGCCAGAGATCACATTGTGTCCCCCCAGTAACCTAGCAACCCCTGTCACTACTATGCCAGAGAT
Organism: Sinonovacula constricta; assembly: GCA_007844125.1. Classification (NCBI taxonomy): domain Eukaryota; kingdom Metazoa; phylum Mollusca; class Bivalvia; order Cardiida; family Solecurtidae; genus Sinonovacula; species Sinonovacula constricta. Next base: position 42,316,385 of record CM017566.1, read on the forward strand.
CACATTGTGTCCCCCCAGTAACCTAGCAACCCCTGTCACTACTATGCCGGAGATCACATCATGCCCTTAAGTTCACAGTAATCTCAATCACTAATTTGCCAGAGATCACATTGTGTCCCCCAGTAACCTAGCAACCCATGTCACTACTATGCCAGAGATCACATCATGCCCTTAAGTTCACAGTAATCTCAATCACTACTATGCCAGAGATCACATTGTGTCCCCCCAGTAACCTAGCAACCCCTGTCACTACTTTGCCAGACATCACATCGTGTCCCTCCAGTAACCTAGCAACCCCTGTCACTACTATGCCACAGATCACATCATGCCCTCAAAATACACAGTAATCTCAATCACTACTTTGCCAGAGATCACATTGTGTCCCCCCAGTAACCTAGCAACCCCTGTCACTACTATGCCAGAGATCACATCATGCCCTCAAGTTACACAGTAATCTCAATCACTACTTTGCCAGAGATCACATTGTGTCCCCCCAGTAACCTAGCAACCCCTGTCACTACTATGCCAGAGATCACATCATGCCCTCAAAATACACAGTAATCTCAATCACTACTTTGCCAGAGATCACATTGTGTCCACCCAGTAACCTAGCAACCCCTGTCACTACTATGCCAGAGATCACATCATGCCCTCAAAATACACAGTAATCTCAATCACTACTTTGCCAGAGATCACATTGTGTCCACCCAGTTACCTAGCAACCCCTGTCACTACTATGCCAGAGATCACATCATGCCCTCAAGTTACACAGTAATCTCAATCACTACTTTGCCAGAGATCACATTGTGTCCCCCCAGTAACCTAGCAACCCCTGTCACTACTATGCCAGAGATCACATCATGCCCTTAAGTTCACAGTAATCTCAATCACTACTTTGCCAGAGATCACATTGTGTCCCCCCAGTAACCTAGCAACCCCTGTCACTACTATGCCAGAGATCACATCATGCCCTTAAGTTCACAGTAATCTCAATCACTACTATGCCAGAGATCACATTGTGTCCCCCCAGTAACCTAGCAACCCCTGTCACTACTATGCCAGAGATCACATTGTGTCCCCCCAGTAACCTAGCAACCCCTGTCACTACTATGCCGGAGATCACATCATGCCCTTAAGTTCACAGTAATCTCAATCACTAATTTGCCAGAGATCACATTGTGTCCCCCAGTAACCTAGCAACCCATGTCACTACTATGCCAGAGATCACATCATGCCCTTAAGTTCACAGTAATCTCAATCACTACTATGCCAGAGATCACATTGTGTCCCCCCAGTAACCTAGCAACCCCTGTCACTACTTTGCCAGACATCACATCGTGTCCCTCCAGTAACCTAGCAACCCCTGTCACTACTATGCCACAGATCACATCATGCCCTCAAAATACACAGTAATCTCAATCACTACTTTGCCAGAGATCACATTGTGTCCCCCCAGTAACCTAGCAACCCCTGTCACTACTATGCCAGAGATCACATCATGCCCTCAAGTTACACAGTAATCTCAATCACTACTTTGCCAGAGATCACATTGTGTCCCCCCAGTAACCTAGCAACCCCTGTCACTACTATGCCAGAGATCACATCATGCCCTCAAGTTACACAGTAACAGATCACATTGTGTCCCCCCAGTAACCTAGCAACCCCTGTCACTACTATGCTAGAGATCACATTGTGTCCCCCCAGTAACCTAGCAACCCCTGTCACTACTATGCCAGAGATCACATTGTGTCCCCCCAGTAACCTAGCAACCCCTGTCACTACTTTGCCACATAACACATCATGTCCCCCAGTAACCTAGCAACCCCTGTCACTACTATGCGAGAGATCACATCGTGTCCCCCCAGTAACCTAGCAACCCCTGTCACTACTTTGCCAGAGATCACATCGTGTCCCCCCAGTAACCTAGCAACCACTGTCACTACTATGCCGGAGATCACATCGTGTCCCCCCAGTAACCTAGCAACCCCTTGTCACTACTATGCCAGAGATCACATTGAGTCCCCCCAGTAACCTAGCAACCCCTGTCACTACTATGCCAGAGTTCACATCGTGCCCCCCCAGTAACCTAGCAACCCCTGTCACTACTTTGCCAGAGATCACATGTCCCCCCAGTAACCTAGCAACCCCTGTCACTACTATGCCTAAGATCACATCATGCCCTTAAGTTCACAGTAATCTCAATCACTACTATGCTAGAGATCACATTGTGTCCCCCCAGTAACCTAGCAACCCCTGTCACTACTATGCCAGAGATCACATCATGCCCTTAAGTTCACAGTAAACTCAATCACTACTATGCCAGAGATCACATTGTGTTCCCCCAGTAACCTAGCAACCCCTGTCACTACTATGCCAGAGATCACATTGTGTCCCCCCAGTAACCTAGCAACCCCTGTCACTACTATGCCAGAGATCACATCATGCCCTCAAGTTACACAGTAATCTCAATCACTACTTTGCCAGAGATCACATTGTGTCCACCCAGTTACCTAGCAACCCCTGTCACTACTATGCCAGAGATTAAATTATGCCCTCAAGTTACACAGTAATCTCAATCACTACTTTGCCAGAGATCACATTGTGTCCCCCCAGTAACCTAGCAACCCCTGTCACTACTATGCCAGAGATCACATCATGCCCTTAAGTTCACAGTAATCTCAATCACTACTTTGCCAGAGATCACATTGTGTCCCCCCTGTAACCTAGCAACCCCTGTCACTACTATGCCAGAGATCACATCATGTCCTCAAGTTACACAGTATTCTCAATCACTACTTTGCCAAAGATCACATTGTGTCCCCCCAGTAACCTAGCAACCCCTGTCACTACTATGCCAGAGATCACATCATGCCCTCAAGTTACACTGTAATCTCAATCACTACTTTGCCAGAGATCACATTGTGTCCCTCCAGTAACCTAGCAACCCCTGTCACTGCTATGCCAGAGATCACATCATGCCCTCAAGTTACACAGTAATCTCAATCACTACTTTGCCAGAGATCACATTGTGTCCCCCCAGTAACCTAGCAACCCCTGTCACTACTATGCCAGAGATCACATCATGCCCTTAAGTTCACAGTAATCTCAATCACTAATTTGCCAGAGATCACATTGTGTTCCCACAGTAACCTAGCAACCCCTGTCACTACTATGCCAGAGATTAAATCATGCCCTCAAGTTACACAGTAATCTCAATCACTACTTTGCCAGAGATCACATTGTGTCCCCCCAGTAACCTAGCAACCCCTGTCACTACTATGCTAGAGATCATATCATGCCCTCAAGTTACACATTAATCTCAATCACTACTTTGCCAGAGATCACATTGTGTCCCCCCAGTAACCTAGCAACCCCTGTCACTACTATGCCAGAGATCAAATCATGTCCTCAAGTTACACAGTAATCTCAATCACTACTTAGCCAGAGATCACATTGTGTCCCCCCAGTAACCTAGCAACCCCTGTCACTACTATGCCAGAGATCACATCATGCCCTCAAATTATACAGTAATCACAATCACTACTTTGCCAGAGATCACATTGTGTCCCCCAAGTAACCTAGCAACCCCTGTCACTACTTTGCCAGAGATCACATCGTGTCCCCCCCCAGTAACCTAGCAACCCTTGTCACTACTATGCCAGAGATCACATCATGTCCCCCAATTAACCTAGCAACCCCTGTCACTACTTTGCCAGAGATCACATCGTGTTCCCCAAGTAACCTAGCAACCCCTGTCACTACTATGCCAGAGATCACATCATATCCCCCCTGTAACGTAGTAACCCGTCACTACTTTGCCAGAGATCACATCATGTCCCCAAGTAACCTAGCAACCCCTGTCACTACTTTGCCAGAGATAACATCGTGTCCCCCAAGTAACCTAGCAACCCGTCACTACTTTGCCAGAGATCACATCTTGTCCCCCCAGTAACCTAGCAACCTGTCACTACTTTGCCAGAGATCACATCGTGTCCCCCCAAGTAACCTAGCAACCCCTGTCACTACTATGCCAGAGATCACATCATGTCCCCCAAGTAACCTAGCAACCCCTGTCACTACTTTGCCAGAGATCACATGGTGTCCCCCCAGTAACCTAGCAACCCCTGTCACTACTATGCCAGAGATCACATCATGTCCCTCAGCAACACAGTAACCTCTCTCACTTCTATGCCAAAGGTCACATCACAACCTCCAGTTACACAGTAACCTCTGTTAATGCTACACCAGAGATCACATCATGTCCCCCAAGTAACCTAGCAACCCCTGTCACTACTATGCCAGAGATCACATCATGTCCCTCAGCAACACAGTAACCTCTCTCACTTCTATGCCAAAGGTCACATCACAACCTCCAGTTACACAGTAACCTCTGTTAATGCTACACCAGAGGTCACATTGTGTCCTCCAGTAACACAGTAACCTCTGTCACTACTATGCCAGAGATCACATCATGATCTCCAGTAACACAGTAACCTTGGTCACTGCTACGCCAGAGGTCATTTAATGACCTTCAGTAACACAGTAACCTTCTCACTTTTATGCCAGAAATCACATCGTGTCCTCCAGTAACACAGTAACCTCTGTCACTGCTACATCATGATCACATCATGACTTTAAGTAACCTCTGTCACTGCTACATCATGATAACATCATGACTTTAAGTAACCTCTGTCACTGCTACATCATGATAACATCATGACTTCAAGTAACCTCTGTCACTGCTACATCATGATAACATCATGACTTTAAGTAACCTCTGTCACTGCTACATCATGATAACATCATGACTTTAAGTAACCTCTGTCACTGCTACATCATGATAACATCATGACTTTAAGTAACCTCTATCACTGCTACATCATGATCACATCATGACTTCAAGTAACCTCTGTCACTGCTACATCATGATAACATCATGACTTTAAGTAACCTCTGTCACTGCTACATCATGATAACATCATGACTTTAAGTAACCTCTGTCACTGCTACATCATGATAACATCATGACTTTAAGTAACCTCTGTCACTGCTTAGAAATACCTTGACGACTCTAACAAAAGGGATTGAAAAAATATTTTCAGAAAGACTTGTATTAGTTACTATTATGTTATATTTTCAGACAAAGCCCGAGAAATGTCTAAATTTTCAGAAATTAATTGTTTTAATTTTATCACACTTTCAATAGCATGGAACACTGAGACCAGTTTTGATGCATACAAGCATTGCCTCCAGTACTTTGGAGAGGTGAATTAATGCAGCATAGTGAAATATAACCATTGAGACAAGCTTAGAAAATGTTTGCCTGGTCAATTATCTCCTATTTTTTTCTTGGCAGTTTAGCACAATTTATTTAAAAAGAAAATACTCTCTCTTCTACTGCAAGCTCAAAACATGAACATGTAATGTAAGGAAAGATAACCCTGCAAAGAAGGTTGACAATTTTTTTTAAATTTAATGAAGGGAAGTAACCACTTACCTCATTTTTTAGGTGACTTTAACTTCTTATTTCCCCTTTTCTATTTAAAATATAGACTTCTTAATTCAAACACCTTGAATACTTAACGTAACAGTCAACTTAAATGATAAAATTTTGTTATAGTTGATTTTCCTTTTTAAATTACTTATTTTCCCAAATAAAGTCTATAGTAATATGGTAACAAACTGAAAAGAAATGTTATAATTTCATATTGTTACATGTAAGCACAAAACCTACCATTACTTCTGGGAAATTTTTCCCCATTAGCCAAGGGTGGAAGTGAACCATTGGAAACAATGCTGTTGTACATGGCATTCTCTCCCCTGTGGTCATACTGGTATATCTCTGATGAACGGCCATTCACATGACCTTGACCTCCAACCATCAGCTGTTGTTGCCTAGCAACCAGGTCGGGGTCAAAGGTATGATGGTGTTGCCATGGTGATATGGCAGAATGGGTAAAGCCATTTCTGGATTGGAGAATAGGAGGGCTGTTCTTATTGTAAACAGGGTACTCAGGGGTTGAGTTCAAATAACCAGTCTGGAATAGTAAAGAAAAGGTACTTTAGTATAAAAAAGGTTACGATATATTACATAATATGATAAATCTGACATCAAAGTTTTAAAGATTGCCAGTGTGTCTCCTATTTCAAAGTTTTATACATGTATAATGTTTATTCAATGCAGCTTATTTTTTTCAAAAGCACATGGCACATTGTTAACACACTGTATAGTTTCTTTAATTGTTTTCAACAGAATAACCTGTACATACTTTTTTTGTCAAAGCAAATCAATTAAAAAAATATATAGACTGCCATCAAACAAAAAAAAGGTGTGTGAAATATAATAAAAGGGTAGTTATCTGCATAAGAAACAGATGGGGAGACGGGCAAAGGATGTGTGTCATACAAAAAAATAATATGTAACAATACAGGCTCAACAGCAGTATATTTGAAAATTCTAGAAAACAAAAAGTGGAAAATAAAATGCCAAAAAGTGGTAGTCAGTATTTATAGTTAGGCATCTAGGAATAGTTACCAAGAAACCCTCCCTCCCCATTACAATATATGTCATAGGTACCAAAACATCCTTTAGGGTATCTAGAAACAGAATCTCCAATATATCAAAAAAAACCTCATTTGCACTGTATGAAAACTAATGGTTTCCATGGCAACCATTATGAAATTTTGAAAGGGGTATGTTTAGATTAATGTTTTAACTTTTCAAAACATGATGATAGAAATATAAAACTGGTACTCAATCAAGGTTTCTGAATGACCATTATGTTCAGTTTTATATGGTTTAGTTCATTTTATTATTTGTTTTAATTTTTTTTCTTATTTTCGTCCAAATTTTTCTCATTCAATCCTGATGGAAAATTTGGCTAGAAGTCTGATCATAACTTACCCATAGCATTCAAGAATATTGAAGACTATCAATAAACTTAGATTTGAAATAATTAATTATGAAAATTAGCCAACATAAATATACATTTTAGCTTTATCTTAATGAGAATCTAAAGATAGATGTCAATTATGACAAGTTAATTAGAATTTATTTCATTCAAAAGCCATATTTAAACAAACTGCATTGTTTTAAAAGATTTTTGGTCATTATTTAATCTGTTGTGATTTTTTTGATTTTTCCCTTTTCATTCTTTTACATAGGATTTCAAGCAACTAACTAAAAATCATTCTAGGATTCGATGAAAGTTTCTAGTAATTATTCAATCAGTGATTTTATGCTACAACACTCATATTGAGTTTTATTTGAATATTGCTTTTAAATAAAACGAATCTAATCATCTTTTTAAAAAAAATGCCTATTTTTACTATTTATAAATTTTGTAAGTGCTTATGTTCAAGAATGACATGTGACCATAATGGCCATTCAATAATCTTTAATTAAGTAGCAGTTTTATACTTTATAATAGTTTCTATCACCATTATTGTAAGAAGGTATTTGCATTTTTCTAAACATACCATTACCTCAGCCATAAATATAAAAAGCTCCATGTATTAACATTTGCTTTATCAATGACCAAAATAGAAATGTTTATTAGGATTTAAATCCCTTTTTGTATTTATTTGTGACATATCACATGTAGAGATATACATTTCTTCAAAGATTTTACATCATTTATCTGTGTCACTGCTATGTCAAAGGTCACATCATGTCCTTCAGTAACACAGTAACCTCTCTCACTGCTATGCCAGAGATCACATCGTGCCCTCCAGTAACACAATAACCTCTCTCACTGCTATGCCAGAGGTCACATTGTGTCCTCCAGTTACACAATAATCTCTCTCACTGCTATGCCAGAGGTCACATTGTGTCCTCCAGTAACACAATATCCACTCTCACTGCTATGCCAGAGGTCACATTGTGTCCTCCAGTAACACAATAACCTCTCTCACTGCTGTGTCAGAGGTCACATTGTGTCCTCCAGTAACACAGCAACCTCTGTCACTGCTACGCCAGAGGTCACATTGTGTCCTCCAGTAACAAGTAAACTCTGTCACTGATATGCCAGAGGTCACATTGTGCCCCCAAGTAACACAGTAACCTCTCTCACTGGTATGCCAGGTCACATTGTGCCCCCAAGTAACACAGTAACCTCTCTCACTGATATGCCAGAGGTCACATTGTGCCCCCAAGTAACACAGTAACCTCTCTCACTGCTATGCCAGAGGTCACATTGTGCCTCCAAGTAACACAGTAACCTCTGTCACTGCTGTGTCAAAGGCCACGTGTCCTCCAGTAACACAGTAACCTCTGTCACTGATATGTCAGAGGTCACATTGTGCCCCCAAGTAACACAGTAACCTCTCTCACTGCTATGCCAGAGGTCACTTTGTCCCCCAAGTAACACAGTAACCTGTCACTGCTGTGTCAAAGGCCACATCGTGTCCTCCAGTAACACAGTAACCTCTGTCACTGCTGTGTCAAAGGCCACATGTCCTCCAGTAACACAGTAACCTCTGTCACTGCTATGCCAGAGGTCACTTTGTGCCCCCAAGTAACACAGTAACCTCAGTCACTGCTATGCCAGAGGTCACATCATGACCTCCCGTCACACAGTCACCTCTGTCAATGCTATGTCAAAGGTCACATCGTGATCTTCAGTAACACAATAACCACTCTCACTGCTATGCCAGAGGTCACATTGTGTTCTCCAGTAACACAGTAACCTCAGTCACTGCTATGCCAGAGGTCACATCATGACCTCCCGTCACACAGTCACCTCTGTCAATGCTATGTCAAAGGTCACATCGTGATCTTCAGTAACACAATAACCACTCTCACTGCTATGCCAGAGGTCACATTGTGTCCTCCAGTAACACAGTAACCTCTGTCACTGCTATGCCAGAGGTCGCATTGTGTCCTCCAGTAACACAGTTACCTCTGTCACTGCTATGCCAGAGGTCACATTGTGTCCTCCAGTAACACAGTAACCTCTCTCACTGCTAGGCCAGAGGTCACATTGTGTCCTCCGGTAACACAGTAACCTCTGTCACTGCTACGCCAGAGAACATTGTGTCCTCCAGTAACACAGTAACCTCTGTCACTGCTACGCCAGAGGTCACATTTTGTCCTCCAGTAACACAGTAACCTCTCTCACTTCTACGCCAGAGGACACATTGTGTCCTCCAGTAACACAGTAACCTCTGTCACTGCTATGCCAGAGGTCACATTGTGTCCTCCAGTAACATAGTAACCTCTGTCACTGCTATGCCAGAGGTCATATCATGAACTCCAGTAACACAGTAACCTCTGTCACTGCTTTGCCAGAGGTCATATCATGAAGTTCAGTAACACAGTAACCTTGGTCACTGCTACGCCAGAGGTCACATTTTGTCCTCCAGTAACCTCTCTCACTGCTATGCCAGAGGTCACATTGTGTCCTCCGGTAACACAGTAACCTCTCTCACTGCTATGCCAGAGGTCACATTATGTCCTCCAGTAACACAGTAACCTCTCTCACTGCTAGGCCAGAGGTCACATTATGTCCTCCAGTAACACAGTAACCTCTCTCACTGCTATGCCAGAGGTCACATTATGTCCTCCAGTAACACAGTAACCTCTCTCACTGCTAGGCCAGAGGTCACATTATGTCCTCCAGTAACACAGTAACCTCTGTCACTGCTTTGCCAGAGGTCACATTGTGTCCTCCAGTAACACAGTAACCTCTCTCACTGGTATGCCAGAGGTCACATTGTGTCCTCCAGTAACACAGTAACCTCTCTCACTGGTATGCCAGAGGTCACATTGTGTCCTCCAGTAACACAGTAACCTCTCTCACTGGTATGCCAGAGGTCATATCATGAACTCCAGTAACACAGTAACCTCTGTCAATGCTTTGCCAGAGGTCACATTGTGTCCTCCAGTAACACAGTAACCTCTGTCACTAGTATGCCAGAGGTCACATTGTGTCCTCCAGTAACACAGTAACCTCTCTCACTAGTATGCCAGAGGTCACATTGTGTCCTCCAGTAACACAGTAACCTCTCTCACTGGTATGCCAGAGGTCATATCATGAACTCCAGTAACACAGTAACCTCTGTCACTACTATGTAAAACAGCAAACCTATACATGTACAATTTGGATTTGTCATAGTGTGATGATAGGATATGCAATTGTATTAGTTTTTCTTGATTGCAGTTGCGGAGAACAGTGTAAAATGAGAATCAATCCAATGGTCCAATGAAACTTATATCTGCTGACTCCGTTCTCCACCAATCCAAGGTTTAGGTTGAGTTTGATAAAGTTCAATGCACCTACCATGAAGTTTTAGAATCTTGAAAGTTAAACTTAATTCACATTCCTTATCGTAGTTCATGTAGGAAGGATTAGTAATTTTACTTTTTTTGCGCATAACTATGAATTCATAACACCCACACTAGAATGTGAATTCTTTTTTCAACAAACAAAACAGATCTAAACATTAAAAAATACTTTTGTTTATAAAACAGATGGTAGGATATATAGAATACTTGGTTTTTGTTGAACAAAGGAAATGTTATCGCACTCAGCAAGCCTTGCAATTTGTCTCAGCCTCGATTGATAACATTTTCTTTATTCAACACTAACCTAGTATTCTCTATATATCCAAATTACATAGCTTGTGGCCAATATTGCTTCTAGAAATTGAAAGTGATGTATTGCATGTTGTGTTTCTAGTAACTACAAGTTATTAACTTGATAATGGTTCTATAAAGCTATTGAAACTTACTAATTCTATTGTCAGGTTTTTTTTACCTATGTTCGTAAATCATATTAAACAAAATGTGAGCCAACACTAACAAATAAAGAACAACAGATTTTCACTCAAAATGGAAAATAATTCTTAAGCAATGAATTTAAAATTAAGTTTGAAAGTGTATTTAAACATCTTTAAAACAGACATAATCTAACAGAGGCATTTTTTTATATCACAGTATAAACATACATTATTCAATCAGTGTATTTCTTAGTTAGTTATCCTAGCATTAAGTAAAATGAAACCTCCAAAGATATTTAAAATGCATAGGTAAAGCGATTTTTATTCAAATTCAACATTTTTAGCAAAAATATATTCTGTTTATGTAACCTTACTTATTTTGCCTAATGACCCATAAAGATACACTAGAGTTTAACATTAAACCCTAGTTTATTTCCTCTACACAGCACTCCTGTGATCTTAAAACTTAATCCAAATTGCACGATGTTACTGGACCCGTGCAGTAACATTACACTTAGATACTGAGACAACACAAAGGGCCTCTATTATAACCTGACATAGAGCCACAGAAGGCTGTGTGGCACTGTCCAGGATACTGGAAATATCTCAGCCTTGTAGACAATTTGATGTTTTTGTCAGAAAATTGTAGTTTTACGCAAATAAGAAATTGTATCTGCTAAAGACTATATTAATACTTAATATCAGCGCATGAAAACATACATATAACTATGTATCAGCGCATCTTTTCAAAGAGCAATGAGAGCGCTTTCGCAGGTAGACAGAGCAGACGACATTTTCAACACCTCGGCTGTGGTCTGTTGTTTTATCTCATACCAGAGTATCGTGTTTCAGCTGCATCGCCGCAGAATGTAGATTAGAGTGGTTTTGGTCAGTTGGTAAGAGGGCTTAGCGAGCCATGTACATTTTGCGCTAGTCATTGTAGTATAAAGTTCAATATTGATTTTATAGTTGTTGATTTAGTGTTTATAAGATTTCTTAGTTGTCATTGACTTCACAATCATAGCCATTTTTCATCATGTTAAATAGAATTCATGTTGTTTGGTTTCATGTTTAATCATACATCGTTTTTCTCATGTTTATATTAGTTGTAGTTGGTTTTTGGTAGTTTGTACATATTGTAGAGCACTTAATGTCAAACACATGTTTGTAAATATTACACTCATCTAAACCCCTAGAACCCAATGCCGGGCATCAATTTATGTTCATTGTAACCATAGTCATATGAAGCAAAGTCACTGACACCTTAGTGCCAGGACCGATTTTTTAAGTCAAGGTTGTGTCGAGAGCGGTAGATTCGAACATTATAGTTCAAGAGCAATCTGCCCGAGCACATCCTGACAGTTTTCTGTCATAACTTTAATGAATTATGGACAATAATTGCTAAATAAGTATTACTCTTTTCATCAGCAACCTTTGTTTATTCTAAATATAGCAATTTTTAATGTTTCTTACATTTGTTTTTTTTCATCCTTATTATCAAGTTTACTCCAAAATATTCTTTTCACTTTTTAAATTGAAGTTTTGCGGATACAAAAAGGGGATGCACTTTTATTGAAAAAATACAGTGTCGTATAAAATTGTCTTTCTTTCATTTATATGTTATTCTCCTGGTTAGCAAAGCAAATTATATACTTAAAATTCATAAACACCTGACAATATTCCAACATAATTTTGTCTCCCGTAATGACTAATAATAACTAAAACCCGCTTACTACCTGGCAGTGATTAACCACTTTTCTTCTGGACAGATGGGCAAATTGACTCTTATGTCTCTACAGGCATTAGAATAAATTTCTTAAATCCATAAAATGCATACCCCAGTGTAATAACCCTCGTCAAGTGATGTTGGATGGTCAGTAGTTGTGTAAGAGGCCTGGTTGCTATGGGTACTGATGGGGTTGAGAGAACAGCCGTTGCTAAGGAAGGTGGGGCTTCTATGACAAAGTGGGGAGTGTGTGTCCAGACGACGATGGTAGCTAGCCAGAACTTCATGGAAACCACTGCTGTCCACTGAAAATATATAAGTTGTTTCTTTTTTGTTTTTGTTTTTAAATACATCCTATTAACACAGTTATGGTCATTACGGAGGAAGACCACAGACAATAGTCTGAGAAGAACCAACAGTGCACAGCAGGTCAGATACCTCCCAGCAGGGAGGTTGGCATCTCAACCTACACTGAAACCCATGCAGTAAGGCGCAGCCAAGGATATATAAAATATTTTTTAATGACAAATCAGCAATACAATTGTTTTTAAACATTTAAATATCTTGAATATAAAATTATTAACAGCAAATTATAAGCAGTAAATCACAGTTAGCATGCATGAGAAAATTTTATAGTAATTATAAAACACAATTAGCTAGAGTGAGCTTAAATTTGTATCAACAGCAATCATTCCAGATGTACAGATCCCACTAGACGGTACAACTGTATTCTGGTAAACACTTGACATGTCCAACAAATTGTTTAAGTTCTTGCTCAGTGTTTGTCAGACTAGATTTTATCAATTTAATATTGTTTATTTAACATAACCATTATAAACAAGAGCACCGCAAGGCAGAGAAAAATACGCCCATCAATGGAGCAATTTATAACAAACTGCTGTGCACTCTGGCGCAATGCAGTATGGTAAAGTTTTGGACTGCACTCTGGGTTATTGCAAGAACAACTGAAATTAAGGTAGAATAACATAAAAAAAAAATCTTTAATCTGCCAAACTGCTGTGCACTCTTGTGCAATGCACCCTGGCATGATTGTGGACTGCAATCTGTGTAATTGAAAAAACAACAAATCAAATATACAAAGATATACATGAGAGTAATGGCATTTGTGCAGAAAGGGGCATTACTCAAAAATAAGAAAAGGATAGTGACGATTCATGTGCACTGCACTCTTTTTCAATAATATCTATCCACCTATGAAGTTCCAAGTCAATAGCTTTGATAATGTTGGAGTATTGTCCAGACAAACATAAAGTACAAAAATTGAACTAAGGGTAAAAACTCCAAACTCATGAAGTGTACAGTGACGGTTCTTATGCACTGCACTCAGTCTAAATGAGATCTATCCACCTGTGAAAATTCAAATCCATAGCTTTGACAAAATAGGAGTTATGCTCCCAACAAGAAAATTAATCGAAGGGGCATAACTCCAAAACAACAAAGTACATACCGGTAGTAACGGTTCCTGTGCATTGCACTTTGTCTCAAAACAAGAAAATTATACAAAGGGGAATAACTCCAAAATCAAATCAATGTGCAGAGTGATGGTTTTTGTGCACTGCACTATGTTTAAATGAGATCCATCCGCCTAGGAAATTTTCAAGTCGATAGCTTTGACAACATAGGAGTTAAGACAAGAAAATTAAACAAAGGGGCATAACTCTACAATCATGAAGTAGAGAGTTACAGTTCCTTTGCACTGCACTTTATCTCAATAAGATCTATCTATGTATGAAGTTTCAAGTCATTAGCTTTGATAATGTAGGAGTTATGTTTTGCCAGACAAGAAAATTAAACAAAGGGCGATAACTCCATCATCATAAAGTGCAGAGTGATGGTTCTTGTGCACTCTGTCTCAATGAGATCTATCCACCTATGTATTTTAAAATCCATAGCTTTGTTAGTGTTAGAGATATGCTCCGGACAAACATCTGGATGCTGCCAGCCCGCCTGCCATGGGTGATCCCATAATACGCAGTGTTTAGGCTAGAACTTCAAAGCAGTGGGCCAATTTGATCCATCACTTCTGAAAACAGTGGGCCAATTTTACAGTCAGATGAAAAAAAAAATCACCATTTTGGTAGCAGACATCGCGAAAAATGTCACAAGGGTTCAGATCACCCAAGCTCTTTACTTATATACTGCATCATAAAAGGTGAAGCATCTATGAATTATGATCAACAGAGTTGTCATTCGTAACGGAAGTCGCTAGTGCATATAAAGTCAATCAAATACAGCCGTTTTTAGATCAACAAGTATTGCCAAGTCGGTCTATTTTCAGCAGAAACTATTTTGTGTACAAGCAAGTCTTAGAATTACGATTGATTGTTACAAAACTATAAGTATTTCTTTCCGTTATATATTTTCTTTACTTTTATTAGCGTGCGCCAAAATGACCCATTTAGTTGAAAATGTAAGCCAACTCTAAGAATTCTGCTCCAATCCAGCAAAGGTGTGCTCTAGCCTAAATACTATATGCATCCTGTCTTCGATGGGTCTATAAAAAAGAAAACATTATCAAAATTATAGAAATGTCCATGTTATATATTTGTACAGACCAACCAACTGCCCATAGGCCAACTGGAAGACTGTCTTACAAGCAAACATTAGGGGGACAGAGGAATCCCATGTAGGTAATAGAAGAATACAATAACTTTCAATTAGGTTGGTTTTGTTCAGCATTCACTTGTTTTAACAATAATGTCCAATATTTATCATTCGAGAAAATATCATTTAACATTTACCTTCAGGGAACCATTGATTGCAGCACTGGTCTCATCATTTAACTGGTTCCCATGATTATACTGTGGTATAATGATTCTGACTGCTGTGAAATAAGCATAGTCAGCTGATATTCATCTGTAAGATACTCTCTGTAATAATGTGACATTTGTCACCACTTTCACAAAATGCCATCAAGCAAAGACTTTTGAGCAAGCCCCTGCTAATGCTGTTACTTCACATGGCCTGCAACAGACCTTTAATTTACAAGAGCTACCAAGAAAGGAAGAAAAACTGATTCATGTGGTAGCATGGTAGTAATTGTTTACCAAAATTTTATACCTAGCGATTCATTTAAACTGTGTTACAAGATTCTATATAGTACGACCATTATATGATTTTGGTAAGAATACAATGATTAAGTACATGACTAGTACATTTCCATTTAATAGATCCATATTTTGTATGTCAAAGACTCGATGACTAACACTTTATTCATTCTATATTGTCCTTAATTTGATAATTTGCATAATTCTACCCATAACTGCCAACTAATAACTAAATGCACTAAAATAAAATTTTCAAGGCTTTTTTTAACAAGAGGGCCATGATGGCCCTTAATCGCTCACCTGAGGACACACTAACTTCTGAATCCACAAGACCCCCTTCAAAACATATGTAATATTTTAGATATAGCCTTCAAGGGAGATGATTTAAGTATGGTAGATATAGCCTTCAAGGGAGATGATTTAAGTATGGTAGACATAGCCTTCAAGAGAGATGATAAAGTATGGCAGATATAGCTTTCAAGGGAGATGATTTAAGTATGGTTGAAGTAGCCTTCAAGGGAGATGATTTAAGTATGGTAGACATAGCTTCAAGGAAGATGATTTAAGTATGGTAGATATAGCCTTCAAGGGAGATGATTTAAGTATGGTAGATATAGCCTTCAAGGAAGATGATTTAAGTATGGCAGATATAGCTTTCAAGGGAGATGATTTAAGTATGGTTGAAGTAGCCTTCAAGGGAGATGATTTAAGTATGGTAGATATAGACACTTTTATGACACAACGTTTCTATTCAAATTAGACGGGCAGTGGTCATTTAGTTGTAGTGCACAACACCTGCATCCGGTCTGAAGATATGTCATACATGTATGAAGATCCCTGCACATATAATCTGAGAAATTTCACTTCAGTAAAAACGCAGATACGGATGCGGGGAATACGGGTAGAAAATTGGAATATACGTGTATAGAGAAGTGGTGTAAGAATGTTAGTAAATTACAGATTTAAATTAATTTGTCTTAACATGGTACATCTTTAAACACTTGTTCAATGTTTAAACAGTGTATCATATTGGCTTCACTTACTTATCATTTGCCTACACATTTTATTATTTAGACGGAAATAGTTATATTGTCTCATTTGAAAGGTGTGAAAACATTACCGCCTATATGCGCTGGAAATGGGCCGATTGGGGCAGAAGGATTTGGACTAAACCGAGTTGGTACAGTATAAATAGGCTGATTGAGTATTTACTTTAACAACATGTCGCATTTGCCATGGTATTTCGTGTAACGTGACGTAAACGTAAACCATACAGTATGTTGTATCGAAGCGTACACCGTATCGCATCGTAACGTGTAGATTTTCTATCGTAATGCATATCGTGTATGGTATCGAACCGTAACGTGTATGGTATCGTGTAAAAACCGCACATGGTATCGTACATCGAACGCAATCGTACCGTACATATATCGTATCGTGTGACAACTGTTACGGTTCCAGAACTGTAGACATAGCCTTTAAGGGAGATGATTTAAGTATGGTAGACATAGCCTTCAAGGGAGATGATTTAAGTATGGTAGACATAGCCTTCAATGGAGATGATTTAAGTATGGTAGACATAGCCTTAAAATGAAGATAATTTAAGTATGGTAGACATAGCCTTTAAATGGAGATGATTTAAGTATGGTAGACATAGCCTTCAAGGGAGATGATTTAAGTATGGAAGACATAGCCTTCAAGGGAGATGATTTAAGTATGGTAGACATAGCCTTTAATTGGAGATGATTTAAGTATGGTAGACATAGCCTTTAAATGGAGATGATTTAAGTATGGTAGACATAGCCTTCCATGGAGATGATTTAAGTATAGTAGACGTAGCCTTCAAGGAGATGATTTAAGTATGGTAGACATAGCTTCAAGGGAGATGATTTTAGTATGGTAGACATAGCATTCAAGGAAAGTGATTTAAGTATGGCAGACAAAGCCTTCAATGGAGATGATTTAAGTATGGTAGACATAGCCTTCAATGGAGATGATTTAAGTATGGTAGACATAGTCTTCAAGGAAGATGATTTAAGTATGGCAGACAAAGCCTTCAATGGAGATGATTTAAGTATAGTAGACATAGCCTTCAATGGAGATGATTTATGTATGGTAGACATTGCTTCAAGGGAGATGATTTAAGTATGGTAGACATAGCCTTCAAGGGGGATGATTTAAGTATGGTAGACATAGCCTTCAATGGTGATGATTTTAGTATGGTAGACATAGCCTTTAAATGGAGATGATTTAAGTATGGTAGACATAGCCTTTAAATAGAGATGATTTAAGTATGGTAGACATAGCCTTTAAATGGAGATGATTTAAGTATGGTAGACATAGCCTTTAAGGGAGATGATTTAAGTATGGTAGACATAGCCTTTAAAGGGAGATGATTTATGTATGGAAGACATAGCTTCAAGGGAGATGATTTAAGTATGGTAGACATAGCCTTCAAGGGGAATGATTTAAGTATGGTAGACATAGCCTTCAATGGTGATGATTTTAGTATGGTAGACATAGCCTTTAAATGGAGATGATTTAAGTATGGTAGACATAGCCTTTAAATAGAGATGATTTAAGTATGGTAGACATAGCCTTTAAATGAAGATGATTTAAGTATGGTAGACATAGCCTTTAAGGGAGATGATTTAAGTATGGTAGACATAGCCTTCAAGGGAGATGATTTAAGTATGGTAGACATAGCCTTCAATGGAGATGATTTAAGTATGGTAGACATAGCCTTAAAATGAAGATAATTTAAGTATGGTAGACATAGCCTTTAAATGGAGATGATTTAAATATGGTAGACATAGCCTTCAAGGGAGATGATTTAAGTATGGAAGACATAGCCTTCAAGGGAGATGATTTAAGTATGGTAGACATAGCCTTTAATTGGAGATGATTTAAGTATGGTAGACATAGCCTTTAAATGGAGATGATTTAAGTATGGTAGATATAGCTTTCAAGGAGATGATTTAAGTATGGTAGACATAGCCTTTAAATGAAGATGGTTTAAGTATGGTAGACATAGCCTTTAATGGAGATGATTTAAGTATGGTAGA
Source organism: Sinonovacula constricta (assembly GCA_007844125.1). NCBI lineage: Eukaryota > Metazoa > Mollusca > Bivalvia > Cardiida > Solecurtidae > Sinonovacula > Sinonovacula constricta. The sequence continues at coordinate 42,334,963 of CM017566.1, forward strand.
CATAGCCTTCAAGGGAGATGATTTAAGTATGGTAGACATAGCCTTCAATGGAGATGGTTTAAGTATGGTAGACATAGCCTTCAATGGTGATGGTTTAAGTATGGTAGACATAGCCTTTAATGGTGATGATTTATGTATGGTAGGCATAGCCTTCAAGGGAGATGATTTATGTATGGTAGACATAGCCTTCAATGGAGATGGTTTAAGTATGACAGACATAGCCTTCAAGGAGATGATTTAAGTATGGTAGACATAGCCTTCAATGGAGATGGTTTAAGTATGGTAGACATAGCCTTTAAATAGAGATGATTTAAGTATGGTAGACATAGCCTTCAATTGGAGATGATTTAAGTATGGTAGACATAGCCTTTAATTGGAGATGATTTAAGTATGGTAGACATAGCCTTCAATGGAGATGATTTAAGTATGGTAGACATAGCCTTTAAATGGATATGATTTAAGAATGGTAGACATAGCCTTTAAATGGAGATGATTTTAGTATGGTAGACATAGCCTTCAAGGGAGATGATTTAGTTATGGTATACATAGCCTTCAAGGGAGATGGTTTATGTATGGTAGACAAAGCCTTTAAATGGAGATGATTTAAGTGTGGTAGACATAGCCTTCAAGGGAGATGATTTAAGTATGGTAGATATAGCCTTCAATGGAGATGATTTAAGTATGGTAGACATAGCCTTCAAGGGAGATGATTTAAGTATGGTAGATATAGCCTTCAATGGAGATGATTTAAGTATGGTAGACATAGCCTTCAATTGAGATGATTTAAGTATGGCAGATATAGCCTTCAAGGAAGATGATTTAAGTATGGTAGATATAGCTTTCAAGGGAGATGATTTAAGTATGGTAGATATAGCCTTCAAGGAGAGGATTTAAGTATGGTAGACATAGCCTTCAATTGAGATGATTTAAGTATGGCAGATATAGCCTTCAAGGAAGATGATTTAAGTATGGTAGATATAGCTTTCAAGGGAGAGGATTTAAGTATGGTAGATATAGCCTTCAAGGAGAGGATTTAAGTATGGTAGACATAGCCTTCAAGGGAGATGATTTAAGTATGGTAGATATAGCCTTCAATGGAGATGATTTAAGTATGGTAGACATAGCCTTCAATTGAGATGATTTAAGTATGGCAGATATAGCCTTCAAGGAAGATGATTTAAGTATGGTAGATATAGCCTTCAATGGAGATGATTTAAGTATGTAGACATAGCCTTCAAGGAGAGGATTTAAGCATGGCAGATATAGCCTTCAATGGTGATGATTTTAGTATGGTAGACGTAGCGTTCAAGGAGAGGATTTAAGTATGGCAGATATAGCCTTCAAGGGAGATGATATATGTATGGAAGACATAGCCTTCAAGGAGAGGATTTAAGCATGGCAGATATAGCCTTCAATGGTGATGATTTTAGTATGGTAGACGTAGCCTTCAAGGAGAGGATTTAAGTATGGCAGATATAGCCTTCAATGGAGATGATTTAAGTATGGTAGACATAGCCTTCAATGGAGACGATTTAAGTATGGTAGATATAGCCTTCAATGGAGATGATTTAAGTATGGTAGACATAGCCTTAAAGGGAGATGATTTAAGTATGGTAGACATAGCTTTTAAGGGGGATGATTTAAGTATGGTAGATATAGCCTTCAAGGAAGATGATTTAAGTATGGTAGATATAGCCTTCAAGGAAGATGATTTAAGTATGGTAGACATAGCCTTCAAGGGAGATGATTTAAGTATGGTAGATATAGCCTTCAATGGAGATGATTTAAGTATGGTAGATATAGCCTTCAATGGAGATGATTTAAGTATGGTAGATATAGCCTTCAATGGAGATGATTTAAGTATGGTAGACATAGCCTTCAATGGAGATGATTTAAGTATGTAGACAAAGCCTTCAATGGGGATGATTTAAGTATGGAAGACATAGCCTTCAAGGAGATGATTTAAGTATGGTAGACATAGCCTTCAATGGAGATGATTTAAGTATGGTAGATATAGCCTTCAAGGAAGATGATTTAAGTATGGTAGACATAGCCTTCAAGGGAGATGATTTAAGTATGGTAGACATAGCCTTCAAGGAAGATGATTTAAGTATGGTAGATATAGCCTTCAATGGAGATGATTTAAGTATGGTAGACATAGCCTTTAATGGTGATGATTTATGTATGGTAGGCATAGCCTTCAAGGGAGATGATTTATGTATGGTAGACATAGCCTTAAATGGAGATGGTTTAAGTATGACAGACATAGCCTTCAAGGAGATGATTTAAGTATGGTAGACATAGCCTTCAATGGAGATGGTTTAAGTATGGTAGACATAGCCTTTAAATAGAGATGATTTAAGTATGGTAGACATAGCCTTCAATTGGAGATGATTTAAGTATGGTAGACATAGCCTTTAATTGGAGATGATTTAAGTATGGTAGATATAGCCTTCAAGGAAGATGATTTAAGTATGGTAGACATAGCCTTCAATGGAGATGATTTAAGTATGGTAGACATAGCCTTCAATGGAGATGGTTTAAGTATGGTAGACATAGCCTTCAAGGAGATGATTTAAGTATGGTAGACATAGCCTTCAATGGAGATGGTTTAAGTATGGTAGACATAGCCTTTAAATAGAGATGATTTAAGTATGGTAGACATAGCCTTCAATGGAGATGGTTTAAGTATGGTAGACATAGCCTTCAATGGAGATGATTTAAGTATGGTAGACATAGCCTTTAAATGGATATGATTTAAGAATGGTAGACATAGCCTTTAAATGGAGATGATTTTAGTATGGTAGACATAGCCTTCAAGGGAGATGATTTAGTTATGGTATACATAGCCTTCAAGGGAGATGGTTTATGTATGGTAGACAAAGCCTTTAAATGGAGATGATTTAAGTGTGGTAGACATAGCCTTCAAGGGAGATGATTTAAGTATGGTAGATATAGCCTTCAATGGAGATGATTTAAGTATGGTAGACATAGCCTTCAAGGGAGATGATTTAAGTATGGTAGATATAGCCTTCAATGGAGATGATTTAAGTATGGTAGACATAGCCTTCAATTGAGATGATTTAAGTATGGCAGATATAGCCTTCAAGGAAGATGATTTAAGTATGGTAGATATAGCTTTCAAGGGAGATGATTTAAGTATGTAGACATAGCCTTCAAGGAGAGGATTTAAGCATGGCAGATATAGCCTTCAAGGGAGATGATATATGTATGGAAGACATAGCCTTCAAGGAGAGGTTTTAAGTATGGCAGATATAGCCTTCAAGGGAGATGATATATGTATGGAAGACATAGCCTTCAAGGACAGGATTTAAGTATGGTAGACATAGCCTTAAAGGGGGATGATTTTAGTAAGGTAGACGTAGCCTTCAAGGAGAGGTTTTAAGTATGGCAGATATAGCCTTCAAGGGAGATGATATATGTATGGAAGACATAGCCTTCAAGGAGAGGATTTAAGCATGGCAGATATAGCCTTCAATGGTGATGATTTTAGTATGGTAGACGTAGCCTTCAAGGAGAGGATTTAAGTATGGCAGATATAGCCTTCAATGGAGATGATTTAAGTATGGTAGATATAGCCTTCAATGGAGATGATTTAAGTATGGTAGACATAGCCTTAAAGGGAGATGATTTAAGTATGGTAGACATAGCTTTTAAGGGGGATGATTTAAGTATGGTAGATATAGCCTTCAAGGAAGATGATTTAAGTATGGTAGATATAGCCTTCAAGGAAGATGATTTAAGTATGGTAGACATAGCCTTCAAAGGAGATGATTTAAGTATGGTAGATATAGCCTTCAATGGAGATGATTTAAGTATGGTAGATATAGCCTTCAATGGAGATGATTTAAGTATGGTAGATATATAGCCTTCAATGGAGATGATTTAAGTATGGTAGACATAGCATTCAATGGAGATGATTTAAGTATGTAGACATAGCCTTCAATGGGGATGATTTAAGTATGGAAGACATAGCCTTCAAGGAGATGATTTAAGTATGGTAGACATAGCCTTCAATGGAGATGATTTAAGTATGGTAGATATAGCCTTCAAGGAAGATGATTTAAGTATGGTAGACATAGCCTTCAAGGGAGATTATTTAAGTATGGTAGACATAGCCTTCAAGGAAGATGATTTAAGTATAGTAGATATAGCCTTCAAGGAGATGATTTAAGTATGGTAGATATAGCCTTCAAGGAAGATGATTTAAGTATGGTAGACATAGCCTTCAAGGAAGATGATTTAAGTATAGTAGATATAGCCTTTTAAGGAGATGATTTAAGTATGGTAGATATAGCCTTCAAGGAGATGATTTAAGTATGGTAGATATAGCCTTCAAGGAAGATGATTTAAGTATGGTAGACATAGCCTTCAAGGAGATGATTTAAGTATGGTAGATAAGCCTTCAAGGAGATGATTTAAGTATGGTAGACGTAGCCTTCAAGGGAGATGATTTAAGTATGGTAGACATAGCCTTCAAGAAGATGATTTAAGTATGGTAGATAAGCCTTCAAGGGAGATGATTTAAGTATGGTAGACATAGCCTTGAAGGGAGATGATTTAAGTATGGTAGACATAGCCTTCAAGGGAGATGATTTAAGTATAGTAGACAAAGCCTTAAAGGGAGATGATTTAAGTATGGTAGACATAGCCTTCAAGGAAGATGATTTAAGTATAGTAGACAAAGCCTTCAAGGGAGATGATTTAAGTATGGTAGACATAGCCTTCAAGGGAGATGATTTAAGTATAGTAGACATAGCCTTCAAGGGAGATGATTTAAGTATGGTAGATATAGCCTTCAAGGAGATGATTTAAGTATGGTAGATATAGCCTTCAAGGGAGATGATTTAAGTGTGGAAGACACAGCCTTAAAGAAGATTATAAAAGTAAGACAGACACAGCCTTCAAGAAGATGATTTAAATATGCAATGTAGTTTTTTATACATCACAATGACATAATAATGGTTATATCAGCATCATGCTGTTACTGGAGAAGCTGGAAATCAAATAAGTATCTGGGTAGAACTACTGCCGTTCTGCTGGTTTGCTGGAGGACCTCCCTGCATGAATGTTCTCGCCCCTTCCGAAGCTTGAACCCACACATCAAGGGGTTTAACAAGTTATAAGCATCGACTCAACTGCTCTACCATGTATGGCTAAGAACTTATTTAGTACTAATGTATTAATAATTACAATAACACCTCTGACTGCTAAACCTTCCACTTAATGGTTCGGAGTCCTGTTCTAGGTGAGGACTTAATATGGGAAGGTTTTCCAGGTGACCTTATGCAAATTATTTTTTGACCTTTTATTTGTAATTGAATAGCAATCTTGGCTTATCTTTGGAATATATCAAAGCAGTTATGTTAAAGTGTGGCATGTTAGCAATTTTAAAATCTTTGCTCAATAAAGCTAGATGTTGTTATACCAAAATAAAAAATTAAGTGTTAGCTCTGATCACTAGACAATGTGTGAACATACTCACCTTCAAAAAACAGTAGTAAGTCGTGCGTTTAAAATACAGAGATCATGGTTACTGACTCACAAAGGGTAGAAAATATAGTTCTCTTTTATTTCTTACCCATCTCTGTCTGTTGAAATAATCATAGGGCTTGTGAAAGACTTATAATTGATATCTATGCTCCAACACAAGGTGGAATGATTTAGCAAATTATATGCCAATCTTTTTGTTCTTTTATTCCATCACAAGCTGTTAATGATTTAACAAGTGCAGAGATAGGTAAAGCTATCTAGTAAATAGGGCAGAGAAAATGAGGCAATGGAATGTGTTTGTTGGGTTTATTCCACCTCCCCCACCAATCTTTTACTTGTCAGGAGATACTGTTCACATAAAGCAGATATAGTGCTGCCTTCACTAAAAATAGCATGTCGTCAACACCTGGCCTGGTACCACATTCAGTATAAGTATGCAAGGCTGACAATTACAATAAACAGCATTTTTCTGGACCTTTGGTCCAATTAGTCGGAAACCACCTTAAATCAACAGTCCTATAGCATTTCGGCGCCATATGACCTGTTAAGTGTCGGTGTGCCATAAAACCCAAATAAATAAATAAACCTATAACAATACTGATTTCTATAACATGGGATGTTGCAACCAAAGTTAGAATCTACATAAATTCATCGAATATTGCTAAATATAAATAAATTATAATAGGCAGGGCCTTCAAAATGATTATATTTCTTTTAGATTGCATATAAAAGCTGTTAACACATTTTCAATAAATAATACAATCAATTTTCATATCATCACATATACAATTATGTTCTAGAATAAATAATATAAAGCTAAAGATTATATCATACAGTACTCAGTTTCCCTTTGAGATAATTTCTAAACCTATTTTTGCCAAGAAAGGTCATGCAAAATCCTAGATTATTTTATACCTGTGGAAATACTGGTAAAATCTTTACAAATGTTGATTAGAATTTTGTACATATTGTTCTTTTAGCAAAACAAAGACACCAAAGAGGCATTGACCAAGAGTAAACATTGATTATTTCTTTTCACAATTTGCTATTACAAAATGGCAGCCACGAGGTAGCTCCAGTCTATTTTCTGCAAAAAAAACAACTCAAGATGAAGTCAGGGTTAAAGCTCAGTGTAAGGGAAAAGTAATAGCATCTACTCCAGCCAAATGTGAGCACAAACTGAACACCCTAGCCAAATGTGAACACAAACCCAAACACCCTAGCCAAATGTGAACACAAACCCAAACCAAATGTGAACACAAACCCTTGCCAGATATGAACACAAAACCTAAGCCAAATTTGAACACAAACACAAGCCAAATGTGAATACAAACAAAAGCCAAATGTGGACACAAACTCAAGCCAAATGTAAACACAAATCCAAGCCAAAAGTGAATACAAACACAAGCAAAATGTGGACTCAAACATAAACCAAATGTGGACACAAACCCTAGCCAAATATGAACACAAACCCAAGCCAAATGTGAACACAAACCCAAGCCAAATATGAACACAAACCTAAGCCAAATATGAACAAAAACCCAAACCAAATATAAACAATAACCCAAGCCAAATGTGAATACAAACACAAGCCAAATGTAGACACAAACACAAGCCCAATGTGGACACAAACACAAGCCCAATGTGGACACAAACACAAGCCCAATGTGGACACAAACACAAGCCCAATGTGGACACAAACACAAGCCCAATGTGGACACAAACACAAGCCCAATATGAACAGAAACCCAAGCCAAATGTGGACACAAACCCAAGCCAAATGTGAATACAAACACAAGCCAAATGTAGACACAAACACAAGCCCAATGTGGACACAAACACAAGCCCAATGTGGACACAAACACAAGCCCAATGTGGACACAAACACAAGCCCAATATAAACAGAAACCCAAGCCAAATGTGGACACAAACCCAAGCCAAATATGAACAGAAACCCAAGCCAAATGTGGACACAAACCCAAGCCAAATATGAACACAAACCCAAGCCAAATATGAACAAAAACCAAGACCCAACCCAAGATGGGGCAGTGGTCACTTTTAATCTGATCTAAAAACATGAGATTGGAATGCAGGACCATTTGGTCTCAAAAAAAATTGTCTCAAAAGAATTTGTCTAAAGACTTCATTTTCAAAAAGGAATATACAGGGGACAACAGAACTTCTAAATAAATTTGTTTCAAGCACAATTTCCTGTCATGACAGTTCGCCATAATAAAGTTCTAATGTATGTGCTATCTCTTTCAGCAGCTATCTAAGGGAACAGTTAGCAGACCTATTTGTGCTTCCCGGATAAGAATATTATCAATGGCAGCTAAAAGTTAGAGGACCTGGTCAAACGAAATCCTTGATCTTACACATCTGTTATACATCTTATACATTTGTTACTAAGATATTGTGGCTTGACACAAGTGCTCTCAAGGACAGATCATTATAAAACATCAGAATGCTTCCAAATAAGAATATTAAACAAGCAAAGCTACCCATATTCAGTTATCAAAACACTTAAATCTAGGTAAATAACACCTTGATTTAGCTATGAAAGACCTAAATTCAGCCAGGTAAGAAACACCAATTAAAAAGCAAAGCTGACTTTTGTTAAAGAAACAACACAATTTATTTTAATAATTTAACAGTTTAACTTCACTGAATGTTCTACAATACTTGGTGAAAAACTTGTTATCATATTTCTGATTAATCATATCATTTATATTACAGGCTTCACAGAAAATTATCCGATTGAAAACCTAATTTCAAAACAACAGTTTCAGTATTAATTGAAAATGTCAATTTCAGCCAAATTTACTTGGACACTAGAATGCCTTTTGTTTTCTTTAATTAAATAGAAAAATGATGTATAGAAAATATAAAATAATAAAACTAGTTAAACATTTGGGATCTAATTTTATCACAGTTAATTGAAATATGATTGTTTACTCCTAAATGTGGTATCATACACTTTGAGCCAGAAATAACATCAATGATAAAGCCAAATAGGATATTGTATTTTAAAAGGTATTCCTAAAAGCAATGCTGATGTCCTTGACTATGGTGGGAGATGCTGTGTAACGCTTTTATATGTAAGGATTGAGCAAAAAGTCCAATAACTATATAAAGATAGATCACACAGTGGTAACGGTGGCTGTAAAACTCCAATAACCATATCAAGAGAGATGGAACCATGGTAACAGTGGCTGTAAGCCTCCAATAACTATATCAAGACAGATCACACAGTGGTAACAGTGGCTGTAAGCCTCCAATAACTATATCAAGACAGATCGCACAGTGGTAACAGTGGCTGTAAGCCTCCAATAACTATATGAAGAGAGATGACACCATGGTAACAGTGGCTGTAAGCCTCCAATAACTATATCAAGAGAGATGGCACCATGGTAACAGTGGCTGTAAGCCTCCAATAACTATATCAAGACAGATTGCACAGTGGTAACAGTGGCTGTAAGCCTCCAATAACTATATCAAGACAGATCGCACAGTGGTAACAGTGGCTGTAAGCCTCCAATTACTATATCAAGACAGATCACACAGTGGTAACAGTGGCTGTAAGCCTCCAATAACTATACCAAGAGAGATGGCATCATGGTAACAGTGGCTGTAAGCCTCCAATAACTATATCAAGACAGAATGCACAGTCGTAACAGTGGCTGTAAGAGTCCAATAACTATATCAAGACAGATCACACAGTGGTAACAGTGGCTCTAAGCCTCCAATAACTATATCAAGACAGATTGCACAGTGGTAACAGTGGCTGTAAGAGTCCAATAACTATATCAAGACAGATCACACAGTGGTAACAGTGGCTGTAAGCCTCCAATAACTATATCAAGAGGGATCACACAGTGGTAACAGTGGCTGTAAGCCTCCAATAACTATATCAAGAGGGATCACACAGTGGTAACAGTGGCTGTAAGCCTCCAATAACTATATCAAGACAGATCGCACAGTGGTAACAGTGGCTGTAAGCTTCCAATAACTATATCAAGACAGATTACACAGTGGTAACAGTGGCTGTAAGCCTCCAATAACTATATCAAGACAGATTGCACAGTGGTAACAGTGGCTGTAAGAGTCCAATAACTATATCAAGACAGATTGCACAGTGGTAACAGGGGCTGTAAGCCTCCAATAACTTTATCAAGAGAGATGGCACCATGGTAACAGTGGCTGTAAGCCTCCAATAACTATATCAAGACAGATCGCACAGTGGTAACAGTGGCTGTAAGCCTCCAATAACTATATCAAGAGAGATCACTCAGTGGTCACAGTGGCTGTAAGCCTCCAATAGCGATATCAAGACAGATTGCACAATGGTAACAGTGGCTGTAAGCCTCCAATAACTATATCAAGACAGATTGCACAGTGGTAACAGTGGCTGTAAGCCTCCAATAACTATATCAAGACAGATTGCACCATGGTAACAGTGGCTGTAAGCCTCCAATAACTATATCAAGAGAGATCACTCAGTGGTCACAGTGGCTGTAAGCCTCCAATAGCGATATCAAGACAGATCGCACAGTGGTAACAGTGGCTGTAAGAGTCCAATAACTATATCAAGACAGATCGCACAGTGGTAACAGTGGCTGTAAGCCTCCAATAACTATATCAAGAGAGATCACTCAGTGGTCACAGTGGCTGTAAGCCTCCAATAGCGATATCAAGACAGATTGCACAATGGTAACAGTGGCTGTAAGCCTCCAATAACTATATCAAGACAAATCACACAGTGGTAACAGTGGCTGTAAAACTCCAATAACCATATCAAGAGAGATGGCACCATGGTAACAGTGGTTGTAAGCCTCCAATAACTATATCAAGACAGATCACACAGTGGTAACAGTGGCTGTAAGCCTCCAATAACTATATCAAGAGAGATTGCACAGTGGTAACAGTGGCTGTAAGACTCCAATAGCTATATCAAGACAGGTCACACGGTGGTAACAGTGGCTCTAAGCCTCCAATAACTATATCAAGACAGATTGCACAGTGGTAACAGTGGCTGTAAGAGTCCAATAACTATATCAAGACAGATCACACAGTGGTAACAGTGGCTGTAAGCCTCCAATAACTATATCAAGACAGATCGCACAGTGGTAACAGTGGCTGTAAGCCTCCAATAACTATATCAAGAGGGATCACACAGTGGTAACAGTGGCTGTAAGCCTCCAATAACTATATCAAGACAGATCGCACAGTGGTAACAGTGGCTGTAAGCCTCCAATAACTATATCAAGACAGATTACACAGTGGTAACAGTGGCTGTAAGCCTCCAATAACTATATCAAGACAGATGGCACAGTGGTAACAGTGGCTGTAAGAGTCCAATAACTATATCAAGAGAGATGGCACCATGGTAACAGTGGCTGTAAGCCTCCAATAACTATATCAAGAGAGATGGCACCATGGTAACAGTGGCTGTAAGCCTCCAATAACTATATCAAGAGAGATGGCACCATGGTAACAGTGGCTGTAAGCCTCCAATAACTATATCAAGAGAGATGGCACCATGGTAACAGTGGCTGTAAGCCTCCAATAACTATATCAAGAGAGATGGCACCATGGTAACATTGGCTGTAAGCCTTCAATAACTATATCAAGAGAGATGGCACCATGGTAACAGTGGCTGTAAGCCTCCAATAACTATATCAAGACAGATTGCACCATGGTAACAGTGGCTGTAAGCCTCCAATTACTATATCAAGAGAGATGGCACCATGGTAACAGTGGCTGTAAGCCTCCAATAACTATATCAAGAGAGATGGCACCATGGTAACAGTGGCTGTAAGCCTCCAATAACTATATCAAGACAGATTACACAGTGGTAACAGTGGCTGTAAGCCTCCAATAACTATATCAAGACAGATTGCACAGTGGTAACAGTGGCTGTAAGAGTCCAATAACTATATCAAGAGAGATGGCACCATGGTAACAGTGGCTGTAAGCCTCCAATAACTATATCAAGAGAGATGGCACCATGGTAACAGTGGCTGTAAGCCTCCAATAACTATATCAAGAGAGATGGCACCATGGTAACAGTGGCTGTAAGCCTCCAATAACTATATCAAGAGAGATGGCACCATGGTAACAGTGGCTGTAAGCCTCCAATAACTATATCAAGAGAGATGGCACCATGGTAACATTGGCTGTAAGCCTTCAATAACTATATCAAGAGAGATGGCACCATGGTAACAGTGGCTGTAAGCCTCCAATAACTATATCAAGACAGATTGCACCATGGTAACAGTGGCTGTAAGCCTCCAATTACTATATCAAGAGAGATGGCACCATGGTAACAGTGGCTGTAAGCCTCCAATAACTATATCAAGAGAGATGGCACCATGGTAACAGTGGCTGTAAGCCTCCAATAACTATATCAAGACAGATTGCACAGTGGTAACAGTGGCTGTAAGCCTCCAATAACTTTATCAAGAGAGATGGCACCATGGTAACAGTGGCTGTAAGCCTCCAATAACTATATCAAGACAGATCGCACAGTGGTAACAGTGGCTGTAAGCCTTCAATAACTATATCAAGAGAGATCACTCAGTGGTCACAGTGGCTGTAAGCCTCCAATAGCGATATCAAGACAGATTGCACAATGGTAACAGTGGCTGTAAGCCTCCAATAACTATATCAAGACAGATTGCACAGTGGTAACAGTGGCTGTAAGCCTCCAATAACTATATCAAGACAGATTGCACAGTGGTAACAGTGGCTGTAAGCCTCCAATGACTTTATCAAGACAGATTGCACAGTGGTAACAGTGGCTGTAAGCCTCCAATAACTATATCAAGACAAATCACACAGTGGTAACAGTGGCTGTAAAACTCCAATAACCATATCAAGAGAGATGGCACCATGGTAACAGTGGTTGTAAGCCTCCAATAACTATATCAAGACAGATCACACAGTGGTAACAGTGGCTGTAAGCCTCCAATAACTATATCAAGAGAGATTGCACAGTGGTAACAGTGGCTGTAAGACTCCAATAGCTATATCAAGACAGGTCACACGGTGGTAACAGTGGCTCTAAGCCTCCAATAACTATATCAAGACAGATTGCACAGTGGTAACAGTGGCTGTAAGAGTCCAATAACTATATCAAGACAGATCACACAGTGGTAACAGTGGCTGTAAGCCTCCAATAACTATATCAAGACAGATCGCACAGTGGTAACAGTGGCTGTAAGCCTCCAATAACTATATCAAGAGGGATCACACAGTGGTAACAGTGGCTGTAAGCCTCCAATAACTATATCAAGACAGATCGCACAGTGGTAACAGTGGCTGTAAGCATCCAATAACTATATCAAGACAGATTACACAGTGGTAACAGTGGCTGTAAGCCTCCAATAACTATATCAAGACAGATTGCACAGTGGTAACAGTGGCTGTAAGAGTCCAATAACTATATCAAGAGAGATGGCACCATGGTAACAGTGGCTGTAAGCCTCCAATAACTATATCAAGAGAGATGGCACCATGGTAACAGTGGCTGTAAGCCTCCAATAACTATATCAAGAGAGATGGCACCATGGTAACAGTGGCTGTAAGCCTCCAATAACTATATCAAGAGAGATGGCACCATGGTAACAGTGGCTGTAAGCCTCCAATAACTATATCAAGAGAGATGGCACCATGGTAACATTGGCTGTAAGCCTTCAATAACTATATCAAGAGAGATGGCACCATGGTAACAGTGGCTGTAAGCCTCCAATAACTATATCAAGACAGATTGCACCATGGTAACAGTGGCTGTAAGCCTCCAATTACTATATCAAGAGAGATGGCACCATGGTAACAGTGGCTGTAAGCCTCCAATAACTATATCAAGAGAGATGGCACCATGGTAACAGTGGCTGTAAGCCTCCAATAACTATATCAAGACAGATACACAGTGGTAACAGTGGCTGTAAGCCTCCAATAACTATATCAAGACAGATTGCACAGTGGTAACAGTGGCTGTAAGAGTCCAATAACTATATCAAGAGAGATGGAACCATGGTAACAGTGGCTGTAAGCCTCCAATAACTATATCAAGAGAGATGGCACCATGGTAACAGTGGCTGTAAGCCTCCAATAACTATATCAAGAGAGATGGCACCATGGTAACAGTGGCTGTAAGCCTCCAATAACTATATCAAGAGAGATGGCACCATGGTAACATTGGCTGTAAGCCTTCAATAACTATATCAAGAGAGATGGCACCATGGTAACAGTGGCTGTAAGCCTCCAATAACTATATCAAGACAGATTGCACCATGGTAACAGTGGCTGTAAGCCTCCAATTACTATATCAAGAGAGATGGCACCATGGTAACAGTGGCTGTAAGCCTCCAATAACTATATCAAGAGAGATGGCACCATGGTAACAGTGGCTGTAAGCCTCCAATAACTATATCAAGACAGATTGCACAGTGGTAACAGTGGCTGTAAGCCTCCAATAACTTTATCAAGAGAGATGGCACCATGGTAACAGTGGCTGTAAGCCTCCAATAACTATATCAAGACAGATCGCACAGTGGTAACAGTGGCTGTAAGCCTTCAATAACTATATCAAGAGAGATCACTCAGTGGTCACAGTGGCTGTAAGCCTCCAATAGCGATATCAAGACAGATTGCACAATGGTAACAGTGGCTGTAAGCCTCCAATAACTATATCAAGACAGATTGCACAGTGGTAACAGTGGCTGTAAGCCTCCAATAACTATATCAAGACAGATTGCACCATGGTAACAGTGGCTGTAAGCCTCCAATAACTTTATCAAGACAGATTGCACAGTGGTAACAGTGGCTGTAAGCCTCCAATAACTATATCAAGACAGATCACACAGTGGTAACAGTGGCTGTAAGCCTCCAATAACTATATCAAGAGAGATCGCACAGTGGTAACAGTGGCTGTAAGACTCCAATAGCTATATCAAGACAGGTCACACGGTGGTAACAGTGGCTGTAAGCCTCCAATAACTATATCAAGAGAGATGGCACCATGGTAACAGTGGCTGTAAGCCTCCAATAACTATATTAAGACAGATCACACAGTGGTAACAGTGGCTGTAAGCCTCCAATAACTATATCAAGACAGATCACACAGTGGTAACAGTGGCTGTAAGCCTCCAAAAACTATATCAAGAGAGATCGCACAGTGGTAACAGTGGCTGTAAGCCTCCAATAACTATATCAAGACAGATTGCACAGTGGTAACAGTGGCTGTAAGCCTCCAATAACTATATCAAGACAGATCACACAGTGGTAACAGTGGCTGTAAGCCTCCAATAACTATATCAAGAGAGATGGCACCATGGTAACAGTGGCTGTAAGCCTCCAATAACTAGATCAAGACAGATCACACAGTGGTAACAGTGGCTGAAAGCCTCCAATAACAATATCAAGAGAGATGGCACCATGGCAACAGTGGCTGTAAGCCTCCAATAACTATACCAAGACAGATCACACAGTGGTTACAGTGGCTGTAAGCCTCCAATAACTATATCAAGAGAGATCACACAGTGGTCACAGTGGCTGTAAGCCTCCAATAACTATATCAAGACAGATCACACAGTGGTAACAGTGGCTGTAAGTGTCCAATAACTATATCAAGACAGATCACACAGTGGTAACAGTGGCTGTAAGCCTCCAATAACTATATCAAGAGAGATGGCACCATGGTAACAGTGGCTGTAAGACTCCAATAACTATATCAAGACAGATCACACAGTGGTAACAGTGGCTGTAAGCCTCCAATATCTATAGCAAGAGAGATGGCACCATGGTAACAGTGGCTGTAAGCCTCCAATAACTATATCAAGACAGATTGCACAGTGGTAACAGTGGCTGTAAGCCTCCAATAACTATATCAAGACAGATCGCACAGTGGTAACAGTGGCTGTAAGCCTCCAATTACTATATCAAGACAGATCACACAGTGGTAACAGTGGCTGTAAGCCTCCAATAACTATATCAAGAGAGATGGCACCATGGTAACAGTGGCTGTAAGCCTCCAATAACTATATCAAGACAGAATGCACAGTCGTAACAGTGGCTGTAAGAGTCCAATAACTATATCAAGACAGATCACACAGTGGTAACAGTGGCTCTAAGCCTCCAATAACTATATCAAGACAGATTGCACAGTGGTAACAGTGGCTGTAAGAGTCCAATAACTATATCAAGACAGATCACACAGTGGTAACAGTGGCTGTAAGCCTCCAATAACTATATCAAGAGGGATCACACAGTGGTAACAGTGGCTGTAAGCCTCCAATAACTATATCAAGAGGGATCACACAGTGGTAACAGTGGCTGTAAGCCTCCAATAACTATATCAAGACAGATCGCACAGTGGTAACAGTGGCTGTAAGCTTCCAATAACTATATCAAGACAGATTACACAGTGGTAACAGTGGCTGTAAGCCTCCAATAACTATATCAAGACAGATTGCACAGTGGTAACAGTGGCTGTAAGAGTCCAATAACTATATCAAGACAGATTGCACAGTGGTAACAGGGGCTGTAAGCCTCCAATAACTTTATCAAGAGAGATGGCACCATGGTAACAGTGGCTGTAAGCCTCCAATAACTATATCAAGACAGATCGCACAGTGGTAACAGTGGCTGTAAGCCTCCAATAACTATATCAAGAGAGATCACTCAGTGGTCACAGTGGCTGTAAGCCTCCAATAGCGATATCAAGACAGATTGCACAATGGTAACAGTGGCTGTAAGCCTCCAATAACTATATCAAGACAGATTGCACAGTGGTAACAGTGGCTGTAAGCCTCCAATAACTATATCAAGACAGATTGCACCATGGTAACAGTGGCTGTAAGCCTCCAATAACTATATCAAGAGAGATCACTCAGTGGTCACAGTGGCTGTAAGCCTCCAATAGCGATATCAAGACAGATTGCACAATGGTAACAGTGGCTGTAAGCCTCCAATAACTATATCAAGACAAATCACACAGTGGTAACAGTGGCTGTAAAACTCCAATAACCATATCAAGAGAGATGGCACCATGGTAACAGTGGTTGTAAGCCTCCAATAACTATATCAAGACAGATCACACAGTGGTAACAGTGGCTGTAAGCCTCCAATAACTATATCAAGAGAGATTGCACAGTGGTAACAGTGGCTGTAAGACTCCAATAGCTATATCAAGACAGGTCACACGGTGGTAACAGTGGCTCTAAGCCTCCAATAACTATATCAAGACAGATTGCACAGTGGTAACAGTGGCTGTAAGAGTCCAATAACTATATCAAGACAGATCACACAGTGGTAACAGTGGCTGTAAGCCTCCAATAACTATATCAAGACAGATCGCACAGTGGTAACAGTGGCTGTAAGCCTCCAATAACTATATCAAGAGGGATCACACAGTGGTAACAGTGGCTGTAAGCCTCCAATAACTATATCAAGACAGATCGCACAGTGGTAACAGTGGCTGTAAGCCTCCAATAACTATATCAAGACAGATTACACAGTGGTAACAGTGGCTGTAAGCCTCCAATAACTATATCAAGACAGATGGCACAGTGGTAAACAGTGGCTGTAAGAGTCCAATAACTATATCAAGAGAGATGGCACCATGGTAACAGTGGCTGTAAGCCTCCAATAACTATATCAAGAGAGATGGCACCATGGTAACAGTGGCTGTAAGCCTCCAATAACTATATCAAGAGAGATGGCACCATGGTAACAGTGGCTGTAAGCCTCCAATAACTATATCAAGAGAGATGGCACCATGGTAACAGTGGCTGTAAGCCTCCAATAACTATATCAAGAGAGATGGCACCATGGTAACATTGGCTGTAAGCCTTCAATAACTATATCAAGAGAGATGGCACCATGGTAACAGTGGCTGTAAGCCTCCAATAACTATATCAAGACAGATTGCACCATGGTAACAGTGGCTGTAAGCCTCCAATTACTATATCAAGAGAGATGGCACCATGGTAACAGTGGCTGTAAGCCTCCAATAACTATATCAAGAGAGATGGCACCATGGTAACAGTGGCTGTAAGCCTCCAATAAACTATATCAAGACAGATTACACAGTGGTAACAGTGGCTGTAAGCCTCCAATAACTATATCAAGACAGATTGCACAGTGGTAACAGTGGCTGTAAGAGTCCAATAACTATATCAAGAGAGATGGGCACCATGGTAACAGTGGCTGTAAGCCTCCAATAACTATATCAAGAGAGATGGCACCATGGTAACAGTGGCTGTAAGCCTCCAATAACTATATCAAGAGAGATGGCACCATGGTAACAGTGGCTGTAAGCCTCCAATAACTATATCAAGAGAGATGGCACCATGGTAACAGTGGCTGTAAGCCTCCAATAACTATATCAAGAGAGATGGCACCATGGTAACATTGGCTGTAAGCCTTCAATAACTATATCAAGAGAGATGGCACCATGGTAACAGTGGCTGTAAGCCTCCAATAACTATATCAAGACAGATTGCACCATGGTAACAGTGGCTGTAAGCCTCCAATTACTATATCAAGAGAGATGGCACCATGGTAACAGTGGCTGTAAGCCTCCAATAACTATATCAAGAGAGATGGCACCATGGTAACAGTGGCTGTAAGCCTCCAATAACTATATCAAGAAAGATTGCACAGTGGTAACAGTGGCTGTAAGCCTCCAATAACTTTATCAAGAGAGATGGCACCAAGGTAACAGTGGCTGTAAGCCTCCAATAACTATATCAAGAGAGATCACTCAGTGGTCACAGTGGCTGTAAGCCTCCAATAGCGATATCAAGACAGATTGCACAATGGTAACAGTGGCTGTAAGCCTCCAATAACTATATCAAGACAGATTGCACAGTGGTAACAGTGGCTGTAAGCCTCCAATAACTATATCAAGACAGATTGCACAGTGGTAACAGTGGCTGTAAGCCTCCAATGACTTTATCAAGACAGATTGCACAGTGGTAACAGTGGCTGTAAGCCTCCAATAACTATATCAAGACAAATCACACAGTGGTAACAGTGGCTGTAAGCCTTCAATAACTATATCAAGACAGATCGCACAGTGGTAACAGTGGCTGTAAGCCTTCAATAACTATATCAAGAGAGATCACTCAGTGGTCACAGTGGCTGTAAGCCTCCAATAGCGATATCAAGACAGATTGCACAATGGTAACAGTGGCTGTAAGCCTCCAATAACTATATCAAGACAGATTGCACAGTGGTAACAGTGGCTGTAAGCCTCCAATAACTATATCAAGACAGATTGCACAGTGGTAACAGTGGCTGTAAGCCTCCAATGACTTTATCAAGACAGATTGCACAGTGGTAACAGTGGCTGTAAGCCTCCAATAACTATATCAAGACAAATCACACAGTGGTAACCAGTGGCTGTAAAACTCCAATAACCATATCAAGAGAGATGGCACCATGGTAACAGTGGTTGTAAGCCTCCAATAACTATATCAAGACAGATCACACAGTGGTAACAGTGGCTGTAAGCCTCCAATAACTATATCAAGAGAGATTGCACAGTGGTAACAGTGGCTGTAAGACTCCAATAGCTATATCAAGACAGGTCACACGGTGGTAACAGTGGCTCTAAGCCTCCAATAACTATATCAAGACAGATTGCACAGTGGTAACAGTGGCTGTAAGAGTCCAATAACTATATCAAGACAGATCACACAGTGGTAACAGTGGCTGTAAGCCTCCAATAACTATATCAAGACAGATCGCACAGTGGTAACAGTGGCTGTAAGCCTCCAATAACTATATCAAGAGGGATCACACAGTGGTAACAGTGGCTGTAAGCCTCCAATAACTATATCAAGACAGATCGCACAGTGGTAACAGTGGCTGTAAGCCTCCAATAACTATATCAAGACAGATTACACAGTGGTAACAGTGGCTGTAAGCCTCCAATAACTATATCAAGACAGATTGCACAGTGGTAACAGTGGCTGTAAGAGTCCAATAACTATATCAAGAGAGATGGCACCATGGTAACAGTGGCTGTAAGCCTCCAATAACTATATCAAGAGAGATGGCACCATGGTAACAGTGGCTGTAAGCCTCCAATAACTATATCAAGAGAGATGGCACCATGGTAACAGTGGCTGTAAGCCTCCAATAACTATATCAAGAGAGATGGCACCATGGTAACAGTGGCTGTAAGCCTCCAATAACTATATCAAGAGAGATGGCACCATGGTAACATTGGCTGTAAGCCTTCAATAACTATATCAAGAGAGATGGCACCATGGTAACAGTGGCTGTAAGCCTCCAATAACTATATCAAGACAGATTGCACCATGGTAACAGTGGCTGTAAGCCTCCAATTACTATATCAAGAGAGATGGCACCATGGTAACAGTGGCTGTAAGCCTCCAATAACTATATCAAGAGAGATGGCACCATGGTAACAGTGGCTGTAAGCCTCCAATAACTATATCAAGACAGATTACACAGTGGTAACAGTGGCTGTAAGCCTCCAATAACTATATCAAGACAGATTGCACAGTGGTAACAGTGGCTGCAAGAGTCCAATAACTATATCAAGAGAGATGGAACCATGGTAACAGTGGCTGTAAGCCTCCAATAACTATATCAAGAGAGATGGCACCATGGTAACAGTGGCTGTAAGCCTCCAATAACTATATCAAGAGAGATGGCACCATGGTAACAGTGGCTGTAAGCCTCCAATAACTATATCAAGAGAGATGGCACCATGGTAACAGTGGCTGTAAGCCTCCAATAACTATATCAAGAGAGATGGCACCATGGTAACATTGGCTGTAAGCCTTCAATAACTATATCAAGAGAGATGGCACCATGGTAACAGTGGCTGTAAGCCTCCAATAACTATATCAAGACAGATTGCACCATGGTAACAGTGGCTGTAAGCCTCCAATTACTATATCAAGATGGATGGCACCATGGTAACAGTGGCTGTAAGCCTCCAATAACTATATCAAGAGAGATGGCACCATGGTAACAGTGGCTGTAAGCCTCCAATAACTATATCAAGACAGATTGCACAGTGGTAACAGTGGCTGTAAGCCTCCAATAACTTTATCAAGAGAGATGGCACCATGGTAACAGTGGCTGTAAGCCTCCAATAACTATATCAAGACAGATCGCACAGTGGTAACAGTGGCTGTAAGCCTTCAATAACTATATCAAGAGAGATCACTCAGTGGTCACAGTGGCTGTAAGCCTCCAATAGCGATATCAAGACAGATTGCACAATGGTAACAGTGGCTGTAAGCCTCCAATAACTATATCAAGACAGATTGCACAGTGGTAACAGTGGCTGTAAGCCTCCAATAACTATATCAAGACAGATTGCACCATGGTAACAGTGGCTGTAAGCCTCCAATAACTTTATCAAGACAGATTGCACAGTGGTAACAGTGGCTGTAAGCCTCCAATAACTATATCAAGACAAATCACACAGTGGTAACAGTGGCTGTAAAACTCCAATAACCATATCAAGAGAGATGGCACCATGGTAACAGTGGCTGTAAGCCTCCAATAACTATATCAAGACAGATCACACAGTGGTAACAGTGGCTGTAAGCCTCCAATAACTATATCAAGAGAGATCGCAGTGGTAACAGTGGCTGTAAGACTCCAATAGCTATATCAAGACAGGTCACACGGTGGTAACAGTGGCTGTAAGCCTCCAATAACTATATCAAGAGAGATGGCACCATGGTAACAGTGGCTGTAAGCCTCCAATAACTATATTAAGACAGATCACACAGTGGTAACAGTGGCTGTAAGCCTCCAATAACTATATCAAGACAGATCACACAGTGGTAACAGTGGCTGTAAGCCTCCAAAAACTATATCAAGAGAGATCGCACAGTGGTAACAGTGGCTGTAAGCCTCCAATAACTATATCAAGACAGATTGCACAGTGGTAACAGTGGCTGTAAGCCTCCAATAACTATATCAAGACAGATCACACAGTGGTAACAGTGGCTGTAAGCCTCCAATAACTATATCAAGAGAGATGGCACCATGGTAACAGTGGCTGTAAGCCTCCAATAACTAGATCAAGGACAGATCACACAGTGGTAACAGTGGCTGAAAGCCTCCATAACAATATCAAGAGAGATGGCACCATGGCAACAGTGGCTGTAAGCCTCCAATAACTATACCAAGACAGATCACACAGTGGTTACAGTGGCTGTAAGCCTCCAATAACTATATCAAGAGAGATCACACAGTGGTCACAGTGGCTGTAAGCCTCCAATAACTATATCAAGACAGATCACACAGTGGTAACAGTGGCTGTAAGTGTCCAATAACTATATCAAGACAGATCACACAGTGGTAACAGTGGCTGTAAGCCTCCAATAACTATATCAAGAGAGATGGCACCATGGTAACAGTGGCTGTAAGACTCCAATAACTATATCAAGACAGATCACACAGTGGTAACAGTGGCTGTAAGCCTCCAATATCTATATCAAGAGAGATGGCACCATGGTAACAGTGGCTGTAAGCCTCCAATAACTATATCAAGACAGATTGCACAGTGGTAACAGTGGCTGTAAGCCTCCAATAACTATATCAAGACAGATCACACAGTGGTAACAGTGGCTGTGAGCCTTTAATAACTATATCAAGACAGATCACACAGTGGTAACAGTGCTGTAAGCCTCCAATAACTATATCAAGAGAGATGGCACCATGGCAACAGTAGCTGTAAGCCTCCAATAACTATACCAAGACAGATCACCACAGTGGTTACAGTGGCTGTAAGCCTCCATAACTATATCAAGAGAGATCACACAGTGGTCACAGTGGCTGTAAGCCTCCAATAACTATATCAAGACAGATCACACAGTGGTAACAGTGGCTGTAAGTGTCCAATAACTATATCAAGACAGATCACACAGTGGTAACAGTGGCTTGTAAGGCCTCCAATAACTATATCAAGAGAGATGGGCACCATGGTAACAGTGCTGTAAGCCTCCAATAACTATATCAAGACAGATGGCACCATGGTAACAGTGGCTGTAAGCCTCCAATATCTATATCAAAGAGAGATGGCACCGTGGTAACAGTGGCTGTAAGCCTCCAATAACTATATCAAGACAGATTGCACAGTGGTAACAGTGGCTGTAAGCTCCAATAACTATACCAAGACAGATCACCACGTGGTAACAGTGGCTGTAGGCCCCCAATAACTATATCAAGAGAGATGGCACCATGGTAACAGTGGCTGTAAGCCTACAATAACTATATCAAGACAGATCGCACAGTGGTAACAGTGGCTGTAAGCCTCCAATAACTATATCAAGACAGATTGCACAGTGGTAACAGTGGCTGTAAGCCTCCAATACCTATACCAAGACAGGTCACACAGTGGTAACAGTGGCTGTAAGATTCCAATAACTATATCAAGACAGATCGCACAGTGGTAACAGTGGCTGTAAGCCTCCAATAACTATATCAAGACAGATTGCACAGTGGTAACAGTGGCTGTAAGCCTCCAATAACTATATCAAGACAGATCACACAGTGGTAACAGTGGCTGTAAGCCTCCAATAACTATATCAAGACAGATCGCACAGTGGCTGTAAGACTCCAATAGCTATATCAGAGAGATGGCACCATGGTAACAGTGGCTGTAAGACTCCAATAGCTATATCAAGAGAGATCGCACAGTGGTAACAGTGGCTGTAAGCCTCCAATAACTATATCAAGAGAGATGACACCATGGTAACAGTGGCTGTAAGCCTCCAATAACTATATCAAGACAGATCATACAGTGGTAACAGTGGCTGTAAGCCTCCAATAACTATATCAAGACAGATCGCACCATGGTAACAGTGGCTATAAGAGTCCAATACTATATCAAGAGAGATGACACCATGGTAACAGTGGCTGTAAGCCTCCAATAACTATATCAAGAGAGATGACACCATGGTAACAGTGGCTGTAAGCCTCCAATAACTATATCAAGAGAGATGGCACCATGGTAACAGTGGCTGTAAGCCTCCAATAACTTATCAAGACAGATCACACAGTGGTAACAGTGGCTGTAAGCCTCCAATAACTATATCAAGACAGATTGCACAGTGGTTACAGTGGCTGTAAGCCCCCAATAAACTATACCAAGACAAATCACACAGTGGTAACAGTGGCTGTAAGCCTCCAATAACTATATCAAGAGAGATGGCACCATGGTAACAGTGGCTATAAGTATCCAATAACTATATCAAGAAAGATTGCATCATGGTAACAGTGGCTGTCAGCTTCCAATAACTATATCAAGACAGATCACACAGGGGTTAACAGTGGCTGTAAGCCTCCAATAACTATATCAAGACAGATCGCACCATGGTAACAGTGGCTGTAAGCCTCCAATAACTATATCAAGACAGATCACACCATGGTAACAGTGGCTATAAGCCTCCAATAACTATATCAAGAAAGATCGCACAGTGGTAACAGGTGGCTGTAAGCCTCCAATAACTATATCAAGAGAGATGGCACCATGGTAACAGTGGCTGTAAGCCTCCAATAACTATATCAAGACAGATCACACAGTGGTAACAGTGGCTGTAAGCCTCCAATAACTATATCAAGACAGATTGCACCATGGTAACAGTGGCTGTAAGCCTCCAATAACTATATCAAGACAGATCACACAGTGGTAACAGTGTCTATAAGCCTCCAATAACTATATCAAGACAGATTGCACCATGGTAACAGTGGCTGTAAGCCTCCAAAAACTATATCAAGAGAGATGGCACCATGGTAACTGTGGCTGTAAGCCCTCCAATAAACTATATCAAGACAGATCGCACAGTGGTAACAGTGGCTGTAAGCCTCCAATAACTATATCATGAAAGATCGCACCGTGGTAACAGTGGCTGTAAGCCTCCAATAACTATATCAAGACAGATCACACAGTGGTAACAGTGTCTATAAGCCTCCAATAACTATATCAAGACAGATTGCACCATGGTAACAGTGGCTGTAAGCCTCCAAAAACTATATCAAGAGAGATGGCACCATGGTAACTGTGGCTGTAAGCCCCCAATAACTATATCAAGACAGATCGCACAGTGGTAACAGTGGCTGTAAGCCTCCAATAACTATATCATGAAAGATCGCACCGTGGTAACAGTGGCTGTAAGCCTCCAATAACTATATCAAGACAGATCACACAGTGGTAACAGTGGCTGTAAGCCTCCAATAACTATATCAAGACAGATCACACAGTGGTAACAGTGGCTGTAAGCCTCCAATAACTATATCAAGACAGATCGCACCATGGTAACAGTGGCTGTAAGCCTCCAAAAACTATATCAAGAGAGATCGCACAGTGGTAACAGTGGCTGTAAGCCTCCAATAACTATATCAAGACAGATGCACAGTGTAACAGTGGCTGTAAGCCTCCAATAAATAAGACAGATCACACAGTGGTAACAGTGGCTGTAAGCCTCCAATAACTATATCAAGAGAGATGGCACCATGGTAACAGTGGCTGTAAGCCTCCAATAACTAGATCAAGACAGATCACACAGTGGTAACAGTGGCTGAAAGCCTCCAATAACAATATCAAGAGAGATGGCACCATGGCAACAGTGGCTGTAAGCCTCCAATAACTATACCAAGACAGATCACACAGTGGTTACAGTGGCTGTAAGCCTCCAATAACTATATCAAGAGAGATCACACAGTGGTCACAGTGGCTGTAAGCCTCCAATAACTATATCAAGACAGATCACACAGTGGTAACAGTGGCTGTAAGTGTCCAATAACTATATCAAGACAGATCACACAGTGGTAACAGTGGCTGTAAGCCTCCAATAACTATATCAAGAGAGATGGCACCATGGTAACAGTGGCTGTAAGACTCCAATAACTATATCAAGACAGATCACACAGTGGTAACAGTGGCTGTAAGCCTCCAATATCTATATCAAGAGAGATGGCACCATGGTAACAGTGGCTGTAAGCCTCCAATAACTATATCAAGACAGATTGCACCATGGTAACAGTGGCTGTAAGCCTCCAATTACTATATCAAGAGAGATGGCACCATGGTAACAGTGGCTGTAAGCCTCCAATAACTATATCAAGAGAGATGGCACCATGGTAACAGTGGCTGTAAGCCTCCAATAACTATATCAAGACAGATTGCACAGTGGTAACAGTGGCTGTAAGCCTCCAATAACTTTATCAAGAGAGATGGCACCATGGTAACAGTGGCTGTAAGCCTCCAATAACTATATCAAGACAGATCGCACAGTGGTAACAGTGGCTGTAAGCCTTCAATAACTATATCAAGAGAGATCACTCAGTGGTCACAGTGGCTGTAAGCCTCCAATAGCGATATCAAGACAGATTGCACAATGGTAACAGTGGCTGTAAGCCTCCAATAACTATATCAAGACAGATTGCACCATGGTAACAGTGGCTGTAAGCCTCCAATAACTTTATCAAGACAGATTGCACAGTGGTAACAGTGGCTGTAAGCCTCCAATAACTATATCAAGACAAATCACACAGTGGTAACAGTGGCTGTAAAACTCCAATAACCATATCAAGAGAGATGGCACCATGGTAACAGTGGCTGTAAGCCTCCAATAACTATATCAAGACAGATCACACAGTGGTAACAGTGGCTGTAAGCCTCCAATAACTATATCAAGAGAGATCGCACAGTGGTAACAGTGGCTGTAAGACTCCAATAGCTATATCAAGACAGGTCACACGGTGGTAACAGTGGCTGTAAGCCTCCAATAACTATATCAAGAGAGATGGCACCATGGTAACAGTGGCTGTAAGCCTCCAATAACTATATTCAAGACAGATCACACAGTGGTAACAGTGGCTGTAAGCCTCCAATAACTATATCAAGACAGATCACACAGTGGTAACAGTGGCTGTAAGCCTCCAAAACTATATCAAGAGAGATCGCACAGTGGTAACAGTGGCTGTAAGCCTCCAATAACTATATCAAGACAGATGCACAGTGGTAACAGTGGCTGTAAGCCTCCAATAACTATATCAAGACAGATCACACAGTGGTAACAGTGGCTGTAAGCCTCCAATAACTATATCAAGAGAGATGGCACCATGGTAACAGTGGCTGTAAGCCTCCAATACTATATCAAGACAGATCACCAGTGGTAACAGTGGCTGTAAGCCTCCAATAACTATATCAAGAGAGATGGCACCATGGTAACAGTGGCTGTAAGCCTCCAATAACTATACAAAGACAGATCACAGTGGTAACAGTGGCTGTAAGCCTCCAATAACTATATCAAGAGAGCACACATGGTCAACAGTGGCTGTAAGCCTCCAATAACTATATCAAGACAGATCACACAGTGGTAACAGTGGCTGTAAGTGTCCAATAACTATATCAAGACAGATCACACAGTGGTAACAGTGGCTGTAAGCCTCCAATAACTATATCAAGAGAGATGGCACCATGGTAACAGTGGCTGTAAGACTCCAATAACTATATCAAGACAGATCACACAGTGGTAACAGTGGCTGTAAGCCTCCAATATCTATATCAAGAGAGATGGCACCATGGTAACAGTGGCTGTAAGCCTCCAATAACTATATCAAGACAGATTGCACAGTGGTAACAGTGGCTGTAAGCCTCCAATAACTATATCAAGACAGATCACACAGTGGTAACAGTGGCTGTGAGCCTTTAATAACTATATCAAGACAGATCACACAGTGGTAACAGTGGCTGTAAGCCTCCAATAACTATATCAAGAGAGATGGCACCATGGCAACAGTAGCTGTAAGCCTCCAATAACTATACCAAGACAGATCACACAGTGGTTACAGTGGCTGTAAGCCTCCAATAACTATATCAAGAGAGATCACACAGTGGTCACAGTGGCTGTAAGCCTCCAATAACTATATCAAGACAGATCACACAGTGGTAACAGTGGCTGTAAGTGTCCAATAACTATATCAAGACAGATCACACAGTGGTAACAGTGGCTGTAAGCCTCCAATAACTATATCAAGAGAGATGGCACCATGGTAACAGTGGCTGTAAGCCTCCAATAACTATATCAAGACAGATGGCACCATGGTAACAGTGGCTGTAAGCCTCCAATATCTATATCAAGAGAGATGGCACCGTGGTAACAGTGGCTGTAAGCCTCCAATAACTATATCAAGACAGATTGCACAGTGGTAACAGTGGCTGTAAGCCTCCAATAACTATACCAAGACAGATCACACAGTGGTAACAGTGGCTGTAGGCCCCCAATAACTATATCAAGAGAGATGGCACCATGGTAACAGTGGCTGTAAGCCTACAATAACTATATCAAGACAGATCGCACAGTGGTAACAATGGCTGTAAGCCTCCAATAACTATATCAAGACAGATTGCACAGTGGTAACAGTGGCTGTAAGCCTCCAATAACTATACCAAGACAGGTCACACAGTGGTAACAGTGGCTGTAAGATTCCAATAACTATATCAAGACAGATCGCACAGTGGTAACAGTGGCTGTAAGCCTCCAATAACTATATCAAGACAGATTGCACAGTTGTAACAGTGGCTGTAAGCCTCCAATAACTATATCAAGACAGATCACACAGTGGTAACAGTGGCTGTAAGCCTCCAATAACTATATCAAGACAGATCGCACAGTGGCTGTAAGACTCCAATAGCTATATCAAGAGAGATGGCACCATGGTAACAGTGGCTGTAAGACTCCAATAGCTATATCAAGAGAGATCGCACAGTGGTAACAGTGGCTGTAAGCCTCCAATAACTATATCAAGAGAGATGACACCATGGTAACAGTGGCTGTAAGCCTCCAATAACTATATCAAGACAGATCATACAGTGGTAACAGTGGCTGTAAGCCTCCAATAACTATATCAAGACAGATCGCACCATGGTAACAGTGGCTATAAGAGTCCAATAACTATATCAAGAGAGATGACACCATGGTAACAGTGGCTGTAAGCCTCCAATAACTATATCAAGAGAGATGACACCATGGTAACAGTGGCTGTAAGCCTCCAATAACTATATCAAGAGAGATGGCACCATGGTAACAGTGGCTGTAAGCCTCCAATAACTATATCAAGACAGATCACACAGTGGTAACAGTGGCTGTAAGCCTCCAATAACTATATCAAGACAGATTGCACAGTGGTTACAGTGGCAGTAAGCCCCCAATAACTATACCAAGACAAATCACACAGTGGTAACAGTGGCTGTAAGCCTCCAATAACTATATCAAGAGAGATGGCACCATGGTAACAGTGGCTATAAGTATCCAATAACTATATCAAGAAAGATTGCATCATGGTAACAGTGGCTGTCAGCTTCCAATAACTATATCAAGACAGATCACACAGGGGTAACAGTGGCTGTAAGCCTCCAATAACTATATCAAGACAGATGGCACCATGGTAACAGTGGCTGTAAGCCTCCAATAACTATATCAAGACAGATCACACCATGGTAACAGTGGCTATAAGCCTCCAATAACTATATCAAGAAAGATCGCACAGTGGTAACAGTGGCTGTAAGCCTCCAATAACTATATCAAGAGAGATGGCACCATGGTAACAGTGGCTGTAAGCCTCCAATAACTATATCAAGACAGATCACACAGTGGTAACAGTGGCTGTAAGCCTCCAATAACTATATCAAGACAGATTGCACCATGGTAACAGTGGCTGTAAGCCTCCAATAACTATATCAAGACAGATCACACAGTGGTAACAGTGTCTATAAGCCTCCAATAACTATATCAAGACAGATTGCACCATGGTAACAGTGGCTGTAAGCCTCCAATAACTATATCAAGAGAGATGGCACCATGGTAACTGTGGCTGTAAGCCCCCAATAACTATATCAAGACAGATCGCACAGTGGTAACAGTGGCTGTAAGCCTCCAATAACTATATCATGAAAGATCGCACCGTGGTAACAGTGGCTGTAAGCCTCCAATAACTATATCAAGACAGATCACACAGTGGTAACAGTGGCTGTAAGCCTCCAATAACTATATCAAGACAGATCACACAGTGGTAACAGTGGCTGTAAGCCTCCAATAACTATATCAAGACAGATCGCACCATGGTAACAGTGGCTGTAAGCCTCCAATAACTATATCAAGACAGATCACACAGTGGTAACAGTGGCTGTAAGCCTCCAATAACTATATCAAGACAGATCACACAGTGGTCACAGTGGCTGTAAGCCTCCAATAACTATATCAAGACAGATCACACAGTGGTAACAGTGGCTGTAAGTCTCCAATAACTATTTCAAGACAGATCGCACCATGGTAACAGTGGCTGTAAGCCTCCAATAACTATATCAAGACAGAATGCACAGTGGTAACAGTGGCTGTAAGCCTCCAATAACTATATCAAGACAGTTTGCACAGTGGTAACAGTGGCTGTAAGCCTCCAATAACTATATCAAGACAGATCACACAGTGGTAACAGTGGCTGTAAGCCTCCAATAACTATATCAAGACAGATTGCTCAGTAGTAACAGTGGCTGTAAGCCTCCAATAACTATACCAAGACAGATCACACAGTGGTAACAGTGGCTGTAAGCCTCCAATAACTATATCAAGACAGGTCACACGGTGGTAACAGTGGCTGTAAGCCTCCAATAACTATATCAAGAGAGATGGCACCATGGTAACAGTGGCTGTAAGACTCCAATAGCTATATCAAGACAGGTCACACGGTGGTAACAGTGGCTGTAAGCCTCCAATAACTATATCAAGAGAGATGGCACCATGGTAACAGTGGCTGTAAGCCTCCAATAACTATACCAAGACAGATCACACAGTGGTAACAGTGGCTGTAAGCCTCCAATAACTATATGTGACGCGCTCTGAGAAAACGGGGCTTGTTGAGTTTTGACGTCATCGGTAGAAAACGTGAAAAAACGTAGCGCAAAATTTTGTGCCGTTATTACTTACCGCACATGAGTAACTAATTCATTAATTGGCCGTAGTTAAGCTGTATTTTAATTCTTTAAACTAGCATTTTATACTGAAATTATAACATATTTCCAAAATATGCCTAAACGTTCACAAAATATTTGAAAACCAATAATTGTAAGTCAAATAAACAGTTTAAACGTGGACATGCACCAAAATAGTGATTATCTCAATACTCTCCCTTTATTGTAATTTGCCTCAGACCAGTGAGTTAAATCCTTTCTGTGGGCAGACAACTGAACTTTGACTGCAAGGTCCTGTTCATCTGAGGTCATTTCTTGACATTGTTGCCTAAAGTCAATAGCTTGTTCTATATCAATAATTGAACTGCATGGTTTGCCATGAATCTTGGAACAACCGCAGCCATTAGTTCTAAACTGCCTCACACACTCATTATCTTGTAGATCTAAATCATGCTGGCAGTCTACAGATAGTGCATTTATTTCCAAATGACTCTCGTCATCACTGCCAGAGCTAACTTCATCAACATTTTCTACATTGGAAAAATAAAGAATGTCTACATTTTCTAACTCTTTAACAAATTCAGTATCTTGGGACTGTATTAAGTTTTCTGGAATGGACGACTGTAGATATAAAGCTTGCATTAGATAATCGACTCATTATACTCATTATATTTTCACCATTTTAATATGTCAGCGGTCGTATGTTATTTCGTTGTTATCGTCTGCCGAGTTGTTTACATCCGTTTACATGACAACGGTGCATCATATAATACTTACTAATGTAAAACTAATATTTTTCAAGGGAGATTAATCGTAAATGTATTCACGTGACATTAAAATAGCGAACTGGTTTTGTGAACTAGAGTCTGGTCTGCTCATATTACACCGATAGTCGGCAGTTGTTATAACTGATGTTTATATTATACCTTTTTTTACTAAACTATGAATTATTTGCTAGAAATGATATTTGTTCGGTCCCATAATGTTATTATGTATTGTTCTTTGGTATAAATGTAAATCGTAACTTTTAACACTTTAATTGAAAGTAACACCACGCGACGTTATTCACGTTCGAGGCATGACGTCAAATGCACGTATCTCGGCATTTGAAAGGATTTTGGTGGTGTTACAAAAACTGTCATATCTAAATAAGTAAGCGTCATATTAGAAAAATATTTCCCCACAATACTCAGAAATGGACGGCGAATAAGAAAAGAAGAAAACCTCAATTTTGTTAAAAAACTTCAACAAGCCCTATTTTCTCGTGGCGAGTCACATATCAAGAGAGATGACACCATGGTAACAGTGGCTGTAAGCCTCCAATAACTATATCAAGAGAGATCCCACCATGGTAACAATGGCTGTAAGCCTCCAATAACTATATCAAGACAGATCACACAGTGGTAACAGTGGCTGTAAGCCTCCAATAACTATATCAAGACAGATTGCACCATGGTAACAGTGGCTGTAAGCCTCCAATAACTTTATCAAGACAGATTGCACAGTGGTAACAGTGGCTGTAAGCCTCCAATAACTATATCAAGACAAATCACACCATGGTAACAGTGGCTGTAAGCCTCCAATAACTATATCAAGACAGATCACATCATGGTAAAAGTGGCTGTAAGCCTCCAATAACTTTATCAAGACAGATTGCACAGTGGTAACAGTGGCTGTAAGCCTCCAATAACTATATCAAGACAGATCACACCATGGTAACAGTGGCTGTAAGCCTCCAATAACTATATCAAGACAGATCACACCATGGTAAAAGGGGCTGTAAGCCTCCAATAACTTTATCAAGACAGATCACACCATGGTAACAGTGGCTGTAAGCCTCCAATAACTATATCAAGACAGATCACACAGTGGTAACAGTGGCTGTAAGCCTTCAATAACTATATCAAGACAGATCACACAGTGGTAACAGTGGCTGTAAGCCTCCAATAACTATATCAAGACAGATCACACAGTGGTCACAGTGGCTGTAAGAGTCCAATAACTATATCAAGACAGATCACACAGTGGTAACAGTGGCTGTAAGCCTCCAATAACTATATCAAGACAAATCACACAGTGGTAACAGTGGCTGTAAGCCTCCAATAACTATATCAAGACAGATCACACCATGGTAACAGTGGCTGTAAGCCTCCAATAACTATATCAAGACAGATCACACAGTGGTTACAGTGGCTGTAAGAGTCCAATAACTATATCAAGAGAGATCACACAGTGGTAACAGTGGCTGAAAGCCTCCAATAACTATATCAAGAGAGATCACACAGTGGTAACAAGATATCACAGATGTCCCAGCCTTGTTTATAATGCATAGCCAGCAGAACACTTGTTCTTGTCCCTTTAGTCAAGGAGTGATATTCTTTAGCATCATTGTTCATTCATAGATCTGAATTTCATGTATAATGTAACCAGGTGTTGTGAATACAATTCAGCACATATCAATACCTGTATATTGTGTAATACTAGTGACCTTTGTTATATAACAGTAACAGTGCTGATCAAAAATCTTGTTTTAATCTGTAAGCTTGTATGGGAGAGAGTTGTTTTATGAGTGTGCATGGGTTGTGTATATGAGCTGCATGTTTAAATACTGAAGTGTCATTATATTAAGGTGTCAGTGCCACATACTAGTCAGGGAGGGCTGCTGAGGAAGTGCAGGTTGTAATTAAGGATGTAATTGAAAACTATTTGAAGCAGACATTTGCTATGCTAGTACTGATCTGTTATGTATAATAGGTGAGGGTCTTGAAAAAAGAGCATGTGTTATTTTTAGATCTACAGACCATGCGTGATGCAAACAAACTTAATTTTTTAAAGTAAATGTTTATTATTTTGTTTTTGCAGTTATGGCCCTTTTTTTCTGTTGGGTCTCCTTTCTTGAAATCCATTGGCCCGAAGGGCATCCTTTGGAGAAAAAGCTGGATTGAACACAAATGTTAATTATGATACCATTTAAAGCATACTCAGACACAATTAACAAATTTAGTTCTATGACAAATCTCCCACCTTGCTAGTGAAAATCTCCCACTTTGGCCTCAGAAAAAGTTCACATGTATAATTATGTAAGTGACCATGTTTGTCTTACAGCTTTAGGATGGACTATACTTGATATCAAAGGTTGCTACGGATGTTGGAGTGACACATAGGCTCAAACCATGTCAGCTCAATTGTATGAAAACAGATATGAATTAGGAGATGTCATGGCTGTAGTGCCTCCCCAGAACTGTCTGGCCTGGTAGCTCAATTAATAGAGCAGGAGGTAATAGGTTCAAACCCCATCCTGGGTAAAAAGGGTTTTACAGCTCTGTTCACTATAATAATGTCTGAAGTGTTCTTAAGAGAACCGTTGGAAGCAATACAGGCTTTACTTAGTAAAACCCATAGTTACAGCTGCCTGGCTCCTAAAAAGGTTAAAGAGGGGAGGAACCGCATGAAAACTACCGGTAATATGATTTAAATAAATGTCATGGCTGTCTGCCTGGGTAGCTCAGGTGGTAGAGCACTGGACTCCAGAGCAGAAGGTCGTGGGTTCAAACCTCATCCTGGGTAAATAGTTCTCTGCAACTCTATTCACTTTTTGGCTGTACTACCCATAATCCTTTGAGCACCTTTATTGTGTTGCTGGGAACGGCAATCCTTTATTTATAATTGTTTTTGAAAATGCCATAGGGTGATGTCACAGCTTTTAAAAGGCGATCATATTTTTTTAAATGAAAATTATTATTGCATTTCAGTTGTTAAAAAACATACTGTTACATTTATACTTAAGTTTTCTGTTTCTTTTGTTGTGTCTCCTAAGAATTACTACATAAACAATAAAATAAACGTAGGAACTATGAAAAAGTTAAAGTAAACTTTTATGCACAATGAATGTAAAATTCTTATTTTCAAAGTGCAGGACTGCAGTAATTTGATCACAATCTCTTCAGTAGCATATTCATGGTTAATCTTTTCTTCATATAAAACATTTATTGTTTCCTTTTTTAATAATTAGAAATCGCAGTTTTGGTCTTTTATTACAACCCAACAAAAAACTTTTAGGGGCGAATCATGCAATAACAGCTTGGATGAATATTACAACAATTGGTACTGTGTTTGGTTTTTATTTCGACAGACTACACTAAAAACCATGCACATAACACTTTGATTGATATATATATGTAACATTTGCTCGTTATTCAAGGTCTATTAAGATTTGAAATTTAAGGTTTTACTTTTGTATTAAAGAATATTACTTTTGGAGACATTTTGTGAAGAAAAAAAACAAAGCCATATAAATTCAACGTTTTTGTTGCGTGTTGTAAAGATATCTCTTGCAAAGGTGGATGATGGTGACATTGTACAATTTCAAAGTCGTACCACAATTATTTTTTAGGAGACTTTGTACGACATTTTTTGACTGAATTAAAAATTGTCATTCACACTTACAAATTTCTCAGTTAACAACATAAGTTTTTTGAAACATTTTTATTCCACAAATGAAGCAAATGAAAGTGGTGCTAAATGCTACTATACTAAACATGCATAGCTTTCTGATATATTATTTCCAGCGACTCTGATGGTCTGCATCAACTTTTTCTTGCAGAGACTATTTGTTTAATCTTGTGTTGACATACTGCCCTCTACATACCTATTTGTTTCTGCACATGGACTACTTTTTACAAGGCATGAAGACTGACCACTAGAATTCAAGGTCATGCAGGGTCAATCCTTCAAGCTTCCTAAATTCACCTTTCTCATAACTCTGGACAATCAAAAGATGTTTGTTTTACACTACAAAACATGGTTGCCCCTTGAAAAATAAAATAAAATATAACTGACGACATAATTATTTTGTGATTTAAAAATATTTAATAACCCCATAAAACACCAACTCAGCATACTGATTTATCTGATTATCTGTAAGATATCCATATAGCCATTTCACTAAAACTGTTTCTTTACAGCTTACCAGCATTCTAAAATTTCCAACAGTTCTATTCTATGTTGTATGTTTGCATCCATTAGCCACCTGAAACTAATTAATGATGCAATTAGTTTCACTACCTTTAAGTTTAAACACTTTATAACCCTTTAGAAGAAATGATAATTTTATCAGCTATATCAAGCTCCAGTTATATTGCTCCACATTTCCTCACAAAAAAACATGTCTGTTTTCATCATTTATATGTGACATGTTTAGGACATTTTTAATATTCCTGGAATTAGATTTTGTCATTGAGAGCTAAAGAGCTTTGGCTTAAAGGGGGCATTGCTGTTAATTGAGGTTTTCACCTCACAACACTGCTTGTTGATACACATTGCTATGGTTTTCTTATGGCAAAAAATGTAAGTAAAATTTACTTCAATGTAACAATTAGAAGAAAAATAGTAAACATATTACACAACAATAGCAGATTTGATCTATTATTTATTAAAGGATTTGTACTCTTGTTGGTCTAGTGGGGATATAGTGGTAGTCTATTGGCTCTCATGTATTTTACCAGCAGCAGTGTCCATACTCCAGAAGGTTCTGGAGACTTGTTTAACATTTCCCACAGCTCTTCCCAGATGTTATCTAAGAGCACCTACTACACAACAGCAGGGATGCAAACTTCCTGTACCCATGAACTCCTTTAAAATCATTTTTTCTCATTTTTTTGCTATCATGTGCAGCTGTCATAGCCCTATTGCAGCCACTCAAAATCTATTTGCCTCTTTAGACCTTATCTCAATATCCCTGTTATCCATTTAATACAGATTGTGTGAAGAGGTCAATTTTAGTGTGTGGAAATGTCAATTTTTCCATGACGCTTTTCAGAATTCATTAATTTTCCTCAAAAACCTCCTTTTCTCTTGTGTAATGACTGGTGCCACTCTAGAGAGCAGCGCCTCTTGTGGATTGCAATTCTGTTATGGGGACATTAGTGTAGCTGGCAAAAACAGGAAATCGCAGCTGTTCTGTGAGACATTTTTCAGAGAAACCAACTGAGCATTCCTTTTTAATATTGTAGCTTCAAACAATAATGTGTAGCTTGCAATTATACAAAAGGAGCTGGCATTTATAGGAGTTCACAGCTGTTTGGCAAAGAATTATTTAACAAAAGAAACTAAGTATACCAATGTTGTAAATACAGAGGTAGCAGAGAACAATGAAAACAAACACAGT
The DNA here is from genome assembly GCA_007844125.1 of Sinonovacula constricta. Taxonomy (NCBI): domain Eukaryota; kingdom Metazoa; phylum Mollusca; class Bivalvia; order Cardiida; family Solecurtidae; genus Sinonovacula; species Sinonovacula constricta. The sequence goes on from CM017566.1 coordinate 42,371,616, forward strand.
AAATATCCTTCGTCCCATCAGATTTATGGTTCATTGCATTCAAATGTTTATGTAATTAGTCAACAGTGTAAGAAAGTGTTTAGTTCCCAGGATAGTCAATTTCTTGTTTATAGCACATGCTCTCTGCAGGCCCTTGGATGTCTCACATCCTAGTTCTTTCTGGTGTTATTTTGACACAAGTTCAAACAACTAAAATGAATACCTCTCAATGCCCTTCTTCTACCAGGGTAGAACTGTACTAGAGTATGTTTGGATGGGGTGCACAGAAGCAGGTAGAATGTATTTTAGGGCTTTTACTAGTTACTACACAACAACACTTGATAGGTCATACTGTGCTGAAGCAGGGAGAAATTTGTGAATGTTAAATATGCATTTGCTACTACAGTCAACTTTTATCAAGCAGCCTTCTAAGGGACAGCCCAAAGTTGGCTGCCTTGGACAACATAGTGGCTTAAGACAAAAAAATGACATCACTAAATGTATGAATTGCAAGTTCTACTCTAATTGATATCTATTTTTACTGCCAGTATTGTTAACATATGATTCAGAATATCAAAGGTTTCCTAGCTTATACAAAGGAAATATTGCACCATTAGTAATAATAAGGTTACCAATAGTACAAGCATAACATTTTAAGTCATTCACCTGGGGTAGATACAAACCCTAAATCTGACCTATTTATATGTACAGAAAAAAAATCATGTCACTTGTCCTAGGTCACTTAACAGTAAACCAATGGTTGAGATTCATTGTAAAAAGAACACAAAAACTGTTCAAATGACACATTTTGTTTCCAAATGTGGTAAAATGTCAGCAACATGTGCACACAAACACATTTCATGAAAGGCAGCATCATGTATACTAATAACAGATATTTAGTACTGTAATTATTAAATTAACAAAGCCTTAACTACAAATGTTGGGGATTACTGTAGTACTACTCATTACAGTGTTTATAGAGAAACACACAGGCCACCATTTAGAATATCTACAAGTGACATGTAGCTGCAAGAATCTCATCAATATTGTGTCAACATCAAGGCATTTGCCATGATTCATATGCATCAGTGCCAGAGCACTGAGTCAGTCCTATAACATTGTGCTTCTTGTGTATGCTTTTAGACCATGTAGTGCTGAAAGTAACCTCTTACATTTACAAGCGTTGACAGGGAAGGTGCATAGAATTCTGAGAGCCATGGGGTTATATGGGAACATGATGGGGGCCACTTGCCAATATGTCTATGCTTATCAGTGGGTGTGCTGAAAACCAATTATTTGGGTCTTTGAAATAATTACCTATGAAATTTTGACAGTTTCATGTGAAATAATGTGATATGGTATGGGGCTGCTATTGTTCACATCAAATTAATGCTGAGTGAACCACAATCTTAGTAAAATTATTGATCCACAAATTGCTGAAAAATGATCATATATCCAGAAATGTACAGCTTTGCATGGTGCAAGTTTTTAACTTTTCTAAAACAAAATATGGAAAGAGGTACCTTGTAAGAGCAAGAAAATAGTTACAAATGTCATTTCAACAGGATCTGGATCGAAGAGAACTGAAAGTGAAGCAGTTTTATTCAATTACTTATTCTTTAGCAGTACAAAATCTTAGGCTTACTTACAACAACATGCAAAGTTAACCTGCTGCTTTAGACCATGAAGCAAACAGTCAGTGTGGTGGAGGCTCACATACTCCGTTCCTGTTACATTTCTCCAGTGCTCAAAACTTAACTCTTCCACCAAAGGACGGTGCAGGTTTAATAGTCTAAATCGTAGTTATTAAATGATGTGCATTTCTTTTCGATGTAATTTAAGCATGAGGTTTTTCAAGCAAATGCTTATTGTACCAATACATGTAATCAATTATTATATATACTCGAACTCTGTATTATCGACGCATCTCTATTACCGACGTATTCCGAATATTTCAACATGCAAATCAACACAGAATGGCTTTAACCTAGATTTCTAAAAATTAGTTGATTATATGGTAAATTTTTGGTTTAGATGTTAGTTGTCCTTTACAAATTCAAAGTTTATAAGCTGATATTGTCATGCATACACATCAAAGATAAGTCAAACAAGTACGACGATAATACAGTGGTCCATGCTACAGTACAATTAAAAAATTGGTGAATTTATTATTATTCCGTATGAACTATACTTCTTAAACCACACTAGGGAAAAGTTGCAAAATTAAACGAAAAATGAAAACAACATACAAACAATAACCAAATAAATGAAAATACCAGACATTTGTTAGTGAAATGTTAGGTGCTGGCATCTAGAGTATATCGTCACGTGGGGTCAGGGTCACATGACAATGCATCATAATTAGGCGCGCTTGATTTAAAACGCGTTCCCATTATTCTGTTCTTAATCGTTAAAAGTTGCCTAGTTGTTAGCAGTGTTATTTTAAGTTTTTTCGTATGCATCTTGTCCGGAATCAATGATCAAGAAATGTTACTTAAAAACCATTAATGTAAGACCTTAAGAATAAAATGAATTGCCTAAATATTTTGTGACAGAAAGATAATTGCTAGAATTTGAAAGGCATAAGTTCAAATACAATCAATTACAAATAATTCTTTCTTAATCAAATGAAAACATCTATATACAGATATTTAATAAGATTGCAGAGTGTTAAGAACTAATTTTAATCGCTGGTTTATGTCTCAAAATAATAACGCACAAATGCTAGTATAGAAGCACATCCTATAAGAAATATCGAAGAAGTAAGTTTTAGTTTTATAGATATGATATCTTAACTAAACGTGGCAATGCTTACGAAACACATACTTTAGCCAACTTTTTTGTTGCTGAACAAAACTTGGCTGTAAATAACGGGATGATAGGACCGCGAAATATCCCTTTATTCACTGAATGTAAAAAAAAGTTCCTCTCACCTCTTAAAAACACAGATGTAGCTTTAGAATACAACGAGTTCAGTTTACTCTTGGTCCGAAATCAATCATGGCCCCTGAATAGTCCCAAGCCGAGCTAAAAAGGTGTCCTACCTTAGCTCTAGATGGAAGATAATCATTTAAAATTAAGGTCTATTTACTGATTTCAAGTAGGTCTACATTTACGTAGAAAATCAACTAGTTAACATTATAAAGAACCGTCAAATTAAACTCGTTTTCATACTCCTTTGCATATCTAAGAAATAAAGCAATATTTCGTTATGTTGGTATATATACAGAATCAAGAAGGCCATGATGGCCCCATATGGCTCGCCTGAGTGCCGTAGACAATTCAAAGTCAACTCAATTCCGACAATCATTTTCTTTGTGTCCTTTTTGCAACTCAGTCCCAAGTACCAGTTTCTGTTGTATTACAGACTTTATGGTCCTCTGCGTGCGGACTATGTTTTGACTGACTATACTTGCATTCGTAACCAGCTCGGCTAAACACCCCAAACACAATGGGAATTTCTGAGCGCTGATGATATAATCTAAAAGAAATTGGTTTTCTTAGTTTAAAAAATAGCTAACTTTGCAGCATGGCTCGGACATGAAATACACGATTAAACTTACTATCCCAAACAACGCTTTGCTGTAAGTTTGGCCCCAGATTTCGTTTAAGCAGATTTTACCATTGCAGCCTGCCGACGGTACACTTTCGGCTGAACCTCCGATACACATGGACGGATTGTCCTACGCGCTAAGTCTTGTTTTGATTTGTGCCAAGAACATATTTCATCTTCGTATTAAGAATTATGACAATAAATGAAACTGAAATCACAGCGGACGTCACATACATCACATGGATTAGGCTAAGTATGTTAATGAATGTACGTGCTAAAATGCAGTTTCTTCGCAAGTCATATATATTTTTATATGTTTCAACACGATTGGTAAGTTGAAGAAAAAGACAAGTAGAAGAAAAAGACATTGAAACGGTAAACAGTTTACAAAAAGACATTGAAACGGTAAACAGTTTACAATGTATAAGCATAGTATTGGTAAAAAACTGCAAACCACAATCACGGAAGAATGAAGCAAAGTCGTGAACTGCTGCACAGCTATCACAACTGATAGCGTAAACACTGCAGACATGTATCAGTTTCTGTAAATATTAGCTTATCGTTGCAAATACTGCGAATGTGCACATTAACTTGACATTTGATTATTTGCTGTTAATAGTAAGTGATGTATATTTCTAATATGTTGACACAACGCAGATTATTGTCGATTTTCTGTATGAGAGTAATGGAGTGCTGCCATTACACGCCGCCATTTTATAGGGTAACTGTGAAAACTCGAGTTTATATTTGTTTATACACACAAGGCTCCACAGAACAGTGACATACACACACACCGCTCCATAGAACAATTGCATTAACTCACAACAATCCACAGAACAGTGACAGAGACACATAACGCTCCACAGAACAATGGTAGACACACACAACGCTCCACAGAACAATGGCCGACACACACAACGCTCCACACAACAATGGCAGACACACACTACGCTCCACAGAACAAAGACCGACACACACAACGCTCCACAGAACAATGACCGACACACACAACGCTCCACAGAACAATGACAGACACACACAACGCTCCACAGAACAATGGCAGACACACAAACGCTCCACAGAACAATGACCGACACACACAACGCTCCACAGAGCAATGACAGACACACACAACGCTCATCAGAACAATGACAGCTCCACAGAACAGTGACAGACATACACAACGATCCACAGAACAATGACAGTTTCACACAACGCTCCACAGAACAGTGACAGACATACACAACGATCCACAGAACAATGACAGTTTCACACAACGCTCCACAGAACAGTGACAGACATACACAACGATCCACAGAACAATGACAGTTTCACACAACGATCCACAGAACAATGACAGTTTCACACAACGCTCCACAGAACAGTGACAGTTTCACACAACGATCCACAGAACAATGACAGTTTCACACACATCGCTCCATAGAACAATTGCAGTAACTCACAACAATCCACAGAACAGTGACAGACACAGATAACGCTCCACAGAACAATGGTAGACACACACAACGCTCCACAGAACAATGACCGACACACACAACGCTCCACAGAACAATGACCGACACACACAACGCTCCACAGAACAATTACAGAAGCACACAACGCTCCACAGAACAATGGCAGACACACACTACGCTCCACAGAACAATGACCGACACACACAACGCTCCACAGAACAATGACAGACGCACACAACGCTCAACAGAACAATGACAACTCCACAGAACAGTGACAGACACATAACGATCCACAGTACAATGACAGTCACACACAACGCTCCACGGAACAATGGCAGACACACACAACGATCCACAGCACAATGACAGTCACACACAACGCTCCACCGAGCAATAACAGCTCCACACAAAGCTCCACAGAACAATGACAGCTCCACACAACGCTCCACAGAACAATAACAGCTCCACGCAAAGCTCCACAGAAAAATGCAAGCCACACACAACGCTCCACACAACAATGACAGCTCCACACAACGCTCCACAGAACAGTGACAGACACACACAACGCTCCACAGAACAATGACAGCTCCACACAAACTTCCAAAGAACAATGAAAGCTCCACAAAAAGCCCCACAGAACAATGACAGACACACACAACGCTCCACAGAACAATGACAGCTCCACACAAACCTCCAGAGAACAATGAAAGCTCCACACAAAGCTCCACCGAACAATGACCGACACGCACAACGCTCCACGGAACAATGACAGCTCCACACAAACCTCCAGAGAACAATGACAGCTCCACACAAACCTCAAGAAAACAATGAAAGCTCCACACAAAGCTCCACCGAACAATGACAGACACACACAACGCTCCACAGAACAATGACAGCTCCACACAAACCTCCAGAGAACAATGGAAGCTCCACACAAAGCTCCACCGAACAATGACAGACACACACAACGCTCCACAGAACAATGACAGCTCCACACAAACCTCCAGAGAACAATGACAGCTCCACACAAACCTCCAGAAAACAATGAAAGCTCCACACAAAGCTCCACCGAACAATGACAGACACACACAACGCTCCACAGAACAATGACAGCTCCACACAAACCTCCAGAGAACAATGAAAGCTCCACACAAAGCTCCACCGAACAATGACAGACACACACAACGCTCCACAGAACAATGACAGCTCCACACAAACCTCCAGAAAACAATGAAAGCTCCACACAAAGCACCACCGAACAGTGACAGACACACACAACGCTCCACAGAACAATAACAGCTCCACACAAACCTCAAGAGAAGAATGAAAGCTCCACACAAAGCTCCACCGAACAATGACAGACACACACAACGCTCCACAGAACAATGACAGCTCCACACAAACCTCCTGAGAACAATGAAAGCTCCACACAAAGCTCCACAGAACAATGACAGACACACACAACGCTCCACAGAACAATAACAGCTCCACACAAAGCTCCACAGAACAATGACAGCTCCATACAACGCTCCAGCAGAACACTGGCAGCCACACACAACGCTCCACAGAACAAGGGCACCCACACACAAAGCTCTAGTTTATCTTTGCATGTTTATTATTATGAATTCTTAACTTTCTTTTTCAGGCCATGCATGCTAAGATTTATGGGATATATTAAAACTCAATCTTCTCTTTAAAACATTTCTCAATTCTCAAGATATGCCTCAATTTCAATATTGACAGCTCCTACCACTACACCGGCCTTCAGGTATAATATTACAATAGTTGAATTTCTTATTACACCATTACCTAGGAAGGATTTGTTATAAACATGTAACAATGAAATGTTACAAATAATATAAATAAAAACTAACCAACTTAACATTGAGCTAGTCCGACAACTCAAATAAGACATGTGTCTGCAAGTCGGACCAGGACTTGTGTATCCTAGCACAGCAGCCAGATCGATGGACCGATTTGTTCAAGAACCCAATCGCAGGATATAGGCTGTCGCGCATTGCATGGAACGTCTTTAGTGGATTATTTCTTCTCCGTTAATATAATGGAATATGTCATGGTGTATACAACCTCCTGATACCTGTTTTAGTGATCTTTGTGGATAGTGGTTTGGAGAAAAATAACGACAGAAAATTGTTGCCTTCCATGACAAGAAGTCTGTTAATAGCAGCAAGAATACAGTTAGACGATTTAGTCTAATTAAAATCGCATTTTGTCATGCTTTAACCTTTTTAAGTCGGCAAATGAGAGAATGGCACCATCACAAAGTATTCATGTATTCGCTTTTAAGTAAAATTAGTGTGCCGTCATCAACAAATCTGAAGCATTTCAGAAACATGTAAATCGTTGTGAAACCATTTGATACCTTAATAATGGCTAATGTATTGCATTGTCTTTTCACAGCAGTAATACCGTGCACGCCATTTTATCACATTGGCATTTATATAATATAAAGGACAATAAAAATATTATCAAAACTATAATTATTCAAAATAGCGTTTAATAAAGGGAGCGTATCCAGTCCAGAGTTTGATCGGAAATTGTAAATATTCATTATCTTTATTAATTAACCAGAACATATGAAAATATGAGCCTAATGGAAATTCCAATATAAGTAAACATTTGAAATAAAACTAGATGTATGTACAATATGCAAACTAAATATAAAAGTAGCAAAAAATACTGAGACGAAGAGAAAACCCTTGGAAAGGCCGGTCTGCTGACAGGCCGACTGACGTGCTTTAACAGGGTTGGACAGGAGATCCAACCACCCACTTCCTGAATGTTTTCCTGAGCACAACCCATTTAATGAGGCGCATTCTATGAGTGTGTCACTGTTTGATGTCCCGCAAGGAAAGCAACTAGCAGTCGTACTGTGCGTCGGCTCATCTCTCTGTACGTATCTTCATCCAATTTCCGTGTCAGCCATTAATTCCTTATTACTTACAGTAATTCAACTTCACAGTATTACATAGCATAACAGAAGGTGTGTAATGCAATCACTAAGAACAAAGTCATATAAAAGGTGTTATTAAAAAGCATTATATTCTACTATCTGACCATACTCTGTCATGTTTAATGCATTCTTAAGTCCCCTTTTCACTAAGATATTTTTGAAGGCGTGTCCCGCATACCCTTGTTCAAGTGCAACCTTCAAGGTCATTGCATCTTTGGGATCGGAAATATGTAAATTTAGTTCAGACAATACCTTTATCTAGACATAAACTTTGGTTTGCTGGCATGCGTTCAATACAATTAGATGTGTAAGATTAACAATATTTGTTAACCTGTGACTGTATTTTGCACGCAGCACCCTGAAACGTCCATAAGGAACTCAAGGTTATTATGGGTTATATGAACATTTTAGACTAACACACAATTGAGCTGTATTCATACAATGACAGCTACATTGACGACTAGCTGGGTGTTGCCGTGTATACATGATATATATTTAACACGTAGTGAATGGCATTAGTATTAGCCCAAGCCTAAAAGAAAACCTCTGTTTGAAGTGTCCACAGAAGGCTAGAACTGATGTCAACTGCTCTGAAACTGTGGGTTGAGGGTTCGAATCACAGTAGGTCCATTTTTGTCGGCAATCATTTCTGCATTGTTCAGACCAGTTTTTGATAGAAAAAAATCTTTTTAATTAATTGAATAGATATTTGTTAGACAACTTATTCTAAATGCAGCAGTAATGTTTTACTTATGGCCCAACAGTACGCTAGCTCATGCTTGCATTTAGTAAATCTATATGTTTGGCTAAGCCTGGATAATCTTATTGTAGTCTTATTTTCAGATGCAGAACAGGATCGTATTTTATGACGACCTTAACAAAGTCATCTTCGTAACATATACATAATTGCATTAAAATTTCAATACCTGACTTGAAAGCAGGAGACCTTTAAGAAAATGATAATACGGAGTCACTGAAAATCGTTATGTTTCTCTGAAACCTATCTCTATTTACATTCCATATTAGCCGAATAACTTATATGTCGTAGACAAAACAGTTTATGTTCTATACGGATATACGTGTAATGTGATTATGAAAGCATAACACCTCCTTCGAAGTCGTAATTAAGACCGGAAGTAGATCCTTAATGACCATTTCAGTTTTCTTCAAACATCTTAGAAATACATAGAGTGAAAACCGAAACAGCATCAGCCCCAAACACCATCCTCCTCCTCCTCATCATCATCATTACCATTACATGTAAAACAACAAGATTAACAGCCTTAATGGGCTGTGTCGCTTGCTTGGGTCAAACACCGCCCAAACAGCGCTTCTAAGCGCATTGATTTTATTCAGAGCCACAAGTGTCCCAATGGCAATTCTCGACTACTTGCTTTAATAAAACCAGTGACATTTACGTTTATGTGAATACGATTTTAGTCTTTGTATGACAATGTGTCACTATTATCTTCACTTTGTTTTAAATCTATTAATTCGAGGCGGCCGCCTATTTAAAACTAAGTAAAGCAAGTAAATTGCACTATCGGATATGGCTGGACTCTTATGTAAGCACCAGTTAGTAAATGGGACACAGTATCTTTAGATACAAGCCACCAGGTGAAGCACCGGTTAGTAAATGGAACACAGCATCTTTGGATACAAGCCACCAGTTGAGGCATCGGTTAGTAAATATGTTACAGCATCTTTGGATACAAGCCACCAGTTGAGGCATCGGTTAGTAAATGGGACACAGCATCTTTGGAAACAAGCCACCAGTTGAGGCATCGGTTAGTAAATGGGACACAGCATCTTTGGAAACAAGCCACCAGTTGAGGCATCGGTTAGTAAATGGGACACAGCATCTTTGGATACAAGCCACCAGTTGAGGCATCGGTGAGTAAATGGGACACAGCACCTTTGGATACAAGCCACAAGCTGAGGCATCGGTTAGTAAATGGGACACAGCATCTTTGGATACAAGCCACCAGTTGAGGCATCGGTTAGTAAATGAGACACAGCATCTTTGGATACAAGCCACCAGTTGAGGCATCGGTTAATAAATGAGACACAGCATCTTTGGATACAAGCCACCAGTTGAGGCATCGGTTAAAAAATGTGAGACAGCATCTTTGGATACAAGCCACCAGTTGAGGCATCGGTTAATAAATGTTACACAGCATCTTTGGATACAAGCCACCAGTTGAGGCATCGGTTAGTAAATGAGACACAGCATCTTTGGATACAAGCCACCAGTTGAGGCATCGGTTAATAAATGGGACACAGCATCTTTGGATACAAGCCACCAGTTGAGGCATCGGTTAATAAATGGGACACAGCATCTTTGGATACAAGCCACCAGTTGAGGCATCGGTCAATAAATGTGACTCAGCATCTTTTAATACAAGCCATCATGTTGAGGCATCGGTTAGTTAATGGGACACAGCATCTTTGGATACAAGCCACCAGTTGAGGCACCGGTTAGTAAATGAGGCACTGTATCTCTTGATAAAAGCCACCAAGCGAAGCACCGGTTAATCATTGAGACACAGTATCTTCGGATACAAGCCACCAGATAAATCATCGGTTCGTAAATGAGACCCCCTTATTTTAAATACAAGCCACGATATGAAGCACCAGTTAGCAAATAAGACACCATATTTGTGGATACAAGTCACCGGATGAAGCAATGGTTAGTAAATGAGACACAACATCTCTGGAAACAAACCAATAGATGAAGCACCGCTTAAAAAATGAGACACTATATTTGTGGATACAAGTCACCAGGCGAAACACCGGTTAATAGATGAGACACCAGTGTCTTTGGATACAAGCAACCAGGTGAAGCACCGGTTAATAGATGAGACACCATGTCTTTGGATACAAGCCACCAGGTGAAGCACCGGTTAATAGATGAGACACCATGTCTTTGGATACAAGCCACCAGGTGAAGCATCGGTTAATAAATGAGACACCGTGTCTTTGGATACAAGCCACCAGATGAAGCACCGGTTAATAAATAAGACACCATGTCTTTGGATACAAGCCATCAGATGAAGCACCGGTTAATAAATGAGACACCATGTCTTTGGATACAAGCCACCATGTGAAGCACCGGTTAATAAATGAGACACCTTGTCTTTGAATACAAGCCACCGGGTGAAGCACCGGTTAATAGATGAGACACCATGTCTTTGGATACAAGCCACCAGGTGAAGCACCGGTTAATAAATGAGACACCGTGTCTTCGGATACAAGCCATCAGGTGAAGCATCGGTTAATAAATAAGACACCATGTCTTTAGATACAAGCCACCAGGTGAAGCACCGGTTAATAAATGAGACACCGTGTCTTCGGATACAAGACACCAGGTGAAGCACCGGTTAATAAATAAGACACCATGTCTTCGGATACAAGCCACCAGGTGAAGCACCGGTTAATATATAAGACACCGTGTCTTTGGATACAAGCCACCAGATGAAGCACCGGTTAATAAATAAGACACCATGTCTTTGGATACAAGCCATCAGATGAAGCACCGGTTAATAAATGAGACACCACGTCTCTGGATGCAAGCTACCAGATGAAGCTACGACCATCGCGAATGATGAACTAGGTATATTCCATATAAGTTAAATGCATTTCTGTTCAGTTGCATTAGGTTCTTATTGCAATTTGCATGAAATACAACAATTATCTCCCATCTTCTCTCTGTTATCGTCAACCGAGAACTGTCATGTGAGCAAGCAATTCTATTGACCTTAACCGCTTGTTTTTCTACTTAGACCTTTTGCCGGCGTTTTCTTCTACTGCTCATAGCAGAACATCGTCCGGCGGTGCGATGCATTTGATCTTGAACCTAAACCAAACTTTTCAAGAGGTCAGAAACGTGTCCATGAAGATGCGCACCTCTAAACTTCTATCAACGGTGAGAGTTCAAACATTAGCAAAAGAAACATACTGATCGCATAGCCGAACCACTTAGCAGACATTTTAACATAAAATATACTAGTCCAAACAAGGACATTCCGATTGAGACACTAATGTAATAGATAGGATCAATCGGGACTGAACACTAACATTCATAACATCTTAAATTTCCTTTTCTTCAACACCACAAACAACGCAAACAGCAACGATATCAAATATATCAATCAATTTAAAAAAATATATTTGAGATTTTTTTTTACACAAACAATGGTTTGCAACTAAGTGAACGTTGTGACAACCCCTTAGAATACTTTAGCAAATATAAATGTTGTTCCACAACTGTTCGGCCCTATGTCAGGTGGTTTTATCGTGTCAGGTGTTCACGGTATGCCATACAATGTAAATGCAGCACTATATCTGCTTCAAGTAAAATAAAAAGCCAAATAAACAAACAAATGAATTCCCCGTTTCGAACCCCGCATTCTGTTGTATCTTTCTTATGTTTTTTACATGACAAATTTTAATTTCATTTAGTTTACGACAATAAAAATGTGTCTTGTCAGTTTCTAAATGTTTGTAAACTATTCAAAAATGAAGACATACAGGTGGACAGGGCCTATAATACTTAAGTTGCAGGTTTCGTTTATGGATGCTTCACTTCTGCATGTACGACCCACCAGGTATCATGTCAGAAGTCTCGTTTAATTCTTATCTTACGAGATCTTCGACTCTCCAGTCGGAGAAATATTTGCCTGGAATGTTTAACCAAAGACAAGCATGTGTTATGGATCAACAGGCAAATGGTGCGAGGTGAACACATGACATAAGACTGATATACTGGGGCTGTTGAAGGTTTGCGGAAAATGACACGCAGTCAATCAACAAAGGAAATATACTGACTAAACTCAGCTTTCCAGCTGCAGGAAGTCAGACAGAAATTGTACCTAAACCAACGTCAATCAGTTAATATCCCCATATCGACGCCAAACAAATATGCTTCATAAATCGACGCCGAACAGACATTTTTCCCTAAGTGACGCCAAACAAACATGTTTCCCAAATCGACTCCAAACAAACATGTTTCCTAATTTGACACTAAACAGACAAGTTTCAGACATGTTTCCTTATTCGATGCAAAACAGGGATGTTGCCTAAGTCGATAACAAACAGACCTTATTCCTAAATCGTATCCAAACAGGCATGTTTCCTAAATTAGGCGCCAGACAGACATGTTTCCTAGTTTTATGCAAAACAGACATGATTCCGAAGAGGACGTCAAACAAACATGTTTCCTAAATCGACGTCAAACAGACATGTTTCCTAACTCGATGCCAAACAGACATGTTTCCTAACTCGATGCCAAACAGACATGTTTCCTAATTCGACGTCAAACAGACATGTTTCCTAATTCGACGTCAAACAGACATGTTTCCTAATTCGATGCCAAACAAACATGTTTCCTAAATCGACGTCAAACAGACATGTTTCCTAACTCGATGCCAAACAGACATGTTTCCTAACTCGATGCCAAACAGACATGTTTCCTAATTCGACAACAAAGAGACATGATTCCTAAATCGACCACAAACAGATAGGTTTCCTAAATCTATGTCAAACAAGATGCATCTAAACTCGACGTCAATCAAACATGTTACCTAAATCGACGCCAAACAGACATTATTCCTTAGTGACGTCAAACAGATATGATCCTAAGTGACGCTAAACAGACATGTTGCCCAAATCGACGCTAAACAAACGCGTTTCCTAAATCGACGCCAAACAGATATGTTTCCTTAATTGACGTCAAACAGCCATTTCCCTAATTTGTACCAAACAGGTATGTTTCTTTAATCGATGGCAAACAGACCTGATTCCTAAATCGACGCCAAACAGACATGTTTTCTAAATCAACGCCAAACAGACATGTTTCCTAATTCGACGCCAGACAGACATGTTTCCCAATATGATGCCAAACAGACATGTTCCCTAAGTGGATGTCAAACAAACATGTTTCCTAAATGGACGCCAAACAGACATCTTTTCTAATTCAATGCCAAATAGACATGTTTCCTAAATAGACCCCAAACAGACATGTTTCCTTAATCGACGCCAAACAGATATGTTTCCTAAATTTATGTCAAACATACACGTTTCTTGAATCGGCGTCAATCAAACATGTTTTCTAAATCTACACCAAACAGACATGTTTCCTAAGTGACGTTAAACAGACATGTTTACAAATTCGACGCCAATCAGATATGTTCCCTTAAACGACGACAAACAGACGTGTTTCCCAACTGACGCCAGACATGTTTCATAAATCAACGCCAAACAAATTTCCTAAAATGATGCAAAACAGAAATAATAATTAAAAAAAGGTAGCAAAAGAACAGATTTTCTTAACCAAAGCCAAACAATTACCCCTTATTCGACTTACACATTTCCTTATTCGGCGTCAGACAAACTTCCTCAGTCGACGTCATACACACCTCCTAAACTGGCATCAAACACATTTCATTAATCGACGCCAAACAGGCAAGTTTCCTTAAATGACACCATACAGATAATTTCATAAAATAGCGCCTAATATAAAAGTGTGTGAATGAGCCAAAGAGTCAAGTTGTCATAAAATGAGATAAACAGACAAGTAACATACATGTTTTACTGAAACTTACACAAAGCGGACTTTTTTTTCTAAAAGTGACACCAAGCGATTAAAATACGTCAAGTGAATCACACATATGTCAATACGATTCATGGCGAAATCGCTTAATGTACGTAATTTGTGAGAAAGTACAAACGGCCTCATTGGAAATGCTTCAACAGCTTAAAGACAGAAACACAGAAAATATTAAATTAAACTGAATTCGCGAAATCATAATATCTATAGAGAAACAAATAACAAAGGCATATTTTACCGACATGATGCATATTGTTCCTTTAAAATCAAGATTTAAATCGACCCAACAACCAGCTTCAATATACAAAAATAATTGGTTCTGTCTAAATTACAAAAATATTTAAATCGAATCTTTTAGTTGAACGTTCATAATATATACCAATCAACCGTTAAAGTACACAGTTTCTAAAATAGCACTTTGTATGCATTCACACGCCATTCACATAGAACTTGCATTGATTCAGAATACGAGAAAAAAATTAGGGGAAATAAAACTTAAACCAATCATAATTTCATTAAGAATTCAGGGACAGCGAGCGGTCTTTTCATATAGAACTAAAAGTTTCCTTCAATTTTGATAATTTTGAGAGACATTTTTGGAAATAAATTCAGATTTACCTAACATATTGAGTATGTTAACCGGTCTGTAAATTATCTTTAATTAACTGACAGATAGAGAGATAAAACAGTGGACATAAACATGCCACCTTCCACAACCAGAGCAAAACTTACAGTTTGGGGTTGAATGTCCACTCAACATCGGCCAGTCAGCTGACAGTAGTGTTCGATGTTCTGTCAACATTGACCAATCAGTTGACAGTAGGGATTGCATGTCCTTTCAATACTGACCAATCAACTCACATTAAAGATTACGTGTTTCTTCAATACTGACCAATCAGGTGACATTAGGGATTGCATGTTCCATCAATACTGACCAATCAAGTGACAGTAAGGATTACATGTCCCTTCAATACTTACCAATCAAGTGACGATAAGGTCTGCATGTCCCATCAATACTGACCAATCAACTCACATTAAAGATTGCATGTTCCTTGAATACTGACCAATCAGGTGACATTAGGGATTGCATGTCCCATCAATACTGACCATTCAACTCACATTAGAGATTGGATGTTCTACCAATACTGACCAATCAGCTGATATTGGGATTGCATGTTCCATCAATACTGACCAATCAGCTGACATTAGGGATAGCATGTTCCTTCAATACTGACCAATCAGCTGACATTGAGATTGTATGTTCTACCAATACTGACCAATCAGCTGACATTGGGATTGCATGTTCCATCAATACTGACCAATCAACTGACATTGAGATTGCATGTCCTACCAATACTGACCAATCAAATGGTAACAGTATCAGTTTGTGCTTATACTGGTCATACAAAAAATAAGTATTCTTAAATTTAATATTTTGGGATGCAGACCGACGTTCTCCAACGGTCACCCATCCGTAGACCAACCACAGATACCGTTGCTTAACCGTGCAAATTTGGAAGCCGCTTAAATCACGTCACTAAAGAGTTAACCCAGCAGCGAGACTGGTATAAAGCGCTTATATTTTACAGTTGTTTTTTGTTTCGGTGACATATTTGAAAATATTTTTTGAAATCTACAATTATTGTGCTTGTCCTTATTATGCACCGAATCGGCTGGATTCAATTTTGCATTCGAGAATATGTTAACTGTTGTGTAGTCACAATCAGTCACTAATGTTTACTTCAACTATCGTTTGGCATAAGTGGTTTCCACGTAACAACGTTCATCAATTAACCAGCCTCTTGAGGCCTGCAGAGATCGCAGGACTGTCAAACCTATGAAACGATGGCACTGTTACGATAAAAAACAAACGCCCTCAAGGAATATTGGGCTGCGTTACAAGATCACTTGTGTCTTAATTGAGGCCACGTGTGTAAGTTAGAAACATTGAAAACAGAGACTGTAAAATTCAGTTTATTTGTTTCTTTAAGTAGAATGAAAATTCAAAGTGTGCTGTTTATTTTTTGAAATATGACTGAATTACTCGTTTATAAATGTTTAACAATAATTGAATTGTTACAATACCATAAAAGCCTCTAATGGCCACGTGCGACATTTATAATTAATATGGGTAAATAATAATTAAGGTGTGAATATTATGAGAAACACAGATGGCGATGATAAATCTATCCATTTTTCAACACACGTTCCAATAATCATTACAGGCGATACATAACTAAGTGCCTTTCTCAGAGCATAAGCATGAAAATAGCCTATTATTGCAGAGATTTAAAAGGCTTCATGAAATCATAAACACTGTTGACGTTGTAGAATCATTAACAAGCATGTGCAATTTATAGGCTGTGGTAATATTTACGATGTAGCCCAGACACAACATGTCAATAGCAGTAAAATATTAAGGACAACATGCAAGAGAATCACGTCTTTTTCACTCGGCGGCATTCTTCGCCGCGAGCCTTATATTTTCGTGACTTCATTTTATTGTACTATCTAACGCCAATAAATAATGTTATTTGTGTTAAATGTGGTTGTAGATAGTTTGATAGTTTGTATTTATCAAATGCATGTAAAACTAGCTTGTACCATATTTGTGGATATTTAGGCATAGCTTCTGTTAGTGTAAGTAACGGCGATCATAAACACACGCAGACACACACACACACACATGCACGCACGCACGCACGCACGCACGCACGCACACACACACACACACACACACACACACACACACATGAAAATGATATATTTAGCCCCAAATGCATGATGTATGTAGCTGTTTCTGTCCATGGAATTAATAATATCGTTGAACACCCTTCTTTCTCAAGTAACATTTGCAGAAATAATCACCCACGCCCCCTCCCGGCCCTCTCTCGTCCCTGTAAGGGTTACTCCTAGATCCGCCTTATCTCTACCATCCCAACAGTCAGTCAGACAGGTATATCGACTATCGGAGAAAAAGGACGCATCACTGTAATTAAACCAATTTAAACTTGTCTGCACGTGATTACGTAACTGAAATAAGAAATCAATGAAAATCAGAAGCAGTCTGTTCATTTCCAATTTGTTACTTCCCAAATCCAATAATAATTGGACTAGTCTAGCAATCATTCATTCTGACGCTTAACAGGCGTCTTAAAGATGGTATCTGACAGTTTGGATCAAAGAATTCTTTCTCATGAAACCAAATAAGGCATTGTTACCTGAAAATGTCCTGCAAAATGCGGTTCATTGATGCCCTAGATCTGTGTGAACAGCGGAGTGTAAATCCCACTCATGTATAAGGAAGGGGATATCCGCCAATATTCAAATTACTATTTCTAACTTTCAATACTCGGATTTGTTACTTTAAATGTCAATTTGTAAAATGCAACACAGCGCATGCTAAATACCACTGTCTAATTACATCCTTACTTTTATCTATCACATGAAAATGTTCACATTTTCAACATTACATTTGAACAATTTCACATTTCCCGCATATACAGTTTACAATTGACAAATCGCGGGGCGAAAATCACGGTTACATTTATAGAACCTTATTTACACGTTACTAATCTAGAGACTCTAATATAAAATGTTCACCGCTTAACACAAGTAAACATTAGGACGCAAGTGGGCGCTTCTAACACGGGAATGTCCATCTATAAATATAATGTATCGTTTGAACTTGTCCGCGTTCATACTTTCAAGTTGTGAAAGTATCAAGAGTCAAGAATCAGAACACATGCATTATTTATTTGTGCTAAACAATTTTAGGGATAAATCCCATTACCGAGGGCTGGGATCGAATCCAGGACCTCCTGCTCTCGAGGTTGGTGCTCTAGCAACTGAGCTACATGGGCCCCTGCCCCGAAAGCATTCTCACTACATCACGTACTCCTGTTGATGTAGTTCAATTCCAATGCATTGTAAACAAATCCGAATGTGAATGAGAGAGTATGTTCTTCTGGAAACGTCTGATATGTATATGAAATTGGATTGAATGTAGCTTTAAGAAAACAAAGACTTATATAGTAAAATTACTTGCAGAATTTTAATAAATACATAAATAACTACTCCTTGCAAAAAATAACGCGTTCAATTTGACGCAAATAACGTTGGCTGTTTTCTATTGTATCTCCTTTAAAGAATCATTTATGATTCCGTCCTATTCTTAATAACTTATGATATTCCGTTCTATTTTAAGACGTCTATATTTATATGGTACCGCCACCTAGCGTCTGAATGTTGCCAATTTTTAACTTGTACATTAGTGATTTGTGTCTTTGAGATTTGGAACTTGTAAATTGTAAGCGAACATAACATTTGTGACTTAATAATTGTGACTTGAGATTTGTAATTTTCAAATTGTATACGAGAAATGTGAATTAGATACATGTAAAAACGAACGCGTTTGTGCAAACAAATAGCAAATTTAAGCATTTGCAGTTTTGCAATTTACAAATTGGAAATTGAATATAGGCGGATATCCCCTTCCATACTGCAGAGCTATTTTTTAAACCACGAAAATCACGTGGCAACTTAGATTTGAGATAATGTTTAATCATCATAGGGTTCATATGGACAGTCCGCTCTGAAGTCGATATCTATTTTAGCAGAGACCACTGTCATGCTTGTTTATAGATTTTGACAGAATATGCATTTAGAGTATTGTTTTCGAAATGTACACTGTCTAATGGTATAAGTAATGTTCAAAATAAATCTTATTAACGTAGACTAAAGTATGAGACTAAAGTATGAGTTTATGACTAATTTCCCCCGTGGCACAATTTTGTTATATTCATTTAAAATAGGCAAACGCCGGAACCACCTTTAAGCAATAAATTATTTAAATTTATTTGATTTGTATTGTGCATTTAAACATTCAAGTACTTTAAAATTTTGATACTATTTCCCAAACGACATATAGAATAGCTCTAACAAAATTCATGATTGCTTCTCATGTTTGTAGATATAAAATTGTACTCATTAATGAATATAAAATCCAAGAAAATAATAAATGTTCCAAAAATTATCAGCGGATTTTGTCAATGTTTGGAATATAAAGTGTACAGTATAAAACAAAAAACAAATCAAGTTCGATTAACTTAACTATCTGCTATACATCAGCAAGATTATGGCCTGTTTTTGACGTATTCAAACGTCTGCGATAATTATTAAAACGCCTCACCGAATTTAACATATATTTGGTATACAGGTGTAGGGCATCAAAGAGAGCATTCCATGATTTGAATATATTAAATATAAGTGTACCTTGTTAAACTTAACGATTACTTAAAGGCGATATCCTTCAGTTTGCTGGTATCGAATGAATGTAACAATATTTTTCCACTGTTTGGGGAAATTTAGACATAATACGTTAAGACTTTTATGAAACACTGCCTATATTATAAGACATAATAAATCGTGAAATAAATCGCCCTAGATGTTCATTCTTTCCAAATCGATCAAACACCAAGATAGGTAGTTCTGCTAAAACAGATAATGACGTCAGAGCGAATATGATATATGATATGATATAACATGATCTCAAAAGAAAGAGGTCACGTGGTTAACATAGTTTACAAAAATCTTACGGTGGAGCGAGGCTCAGATAGGAAATACCTGTTTGTAATGACGACTCAGGTGTTATTTTTCACTTTTGACAAAGATAACGGATATCAATAAACAATATTTCATTTGTAACTTTCAGGTAACATTAAAATAATTACTTGTTTGAGTGGACAAAATCTTGGTCCCGACTGTGGGATAGCCTAGTATCTTTAATATAATTATACATTTTTCACACAGTAAAAAGCTTTCTGATTTATATAGACCGTCGGAGCTCAAAATAAACTTTACTAGGATAGCTATAACTTAAAGATATTTTCTAAAGCCAAAATATATGACCGAAGTAACCGCCACTTTTGCTACTTAATTCAGTCTCGTTGGAAAATGTTGTATAACCTGAACTAACAACAACGGGCGTGTGTACATACTTCTGGGAAAGTCGAACATTAACGTTGCTTTGTAATGCAAGAAAGTGTAATTGAGTGAATTACCCCTGGCCCGGTATGCGTTCCCCGCCATAGGGATAGAGCTGTAGAGAAGAGCTATCTACCTGGTCTTGTGTCTGAAGGATAGAAACATTTACCTTCCTGGATGTATACAGGTACACAGTACGGAACATCGGCTGAGTCAGACTCACAATGATGAATCTACTTTTTTACCACGTTGTTAATTACTCCTATGTCAACTCAAACTGTTAAACAACATGAAAAAAGATTGGCAAATACATGCAATATAAAACAGAACGATTAGAGTCTGTCCCTGTTCTTCTGGTTCCTTTAACATGTATTCAATGTTACCGGTATTGATCATGGTAGACGTTCTGTATATTTTGTTCTGACTTTAAATGAAGCGTAAAGAGACAATATGCCATCATACTTGTGTTAAATATCAGGATTATAATATTAGTATATGATTTACTGACAAATTTCCACTGTATCCAGTTCCATTTTCATGTGGACTTGCAAGATACAAACTTCTTTCGAAATAGTTACATGATCAAAAATACTTACCTATGTCAATTCACCAAGATTAAGTTATAAAGCGATAAAAATAGTTAAACACTTCGGATAATAGCCTTGAAATGTTTAACATGCATTTATTTATTATACATTCCTGTTTACTTCTACCCTGTTGGTGCTGGACTTTATTCCAAATTCAAACTGCATTGTTTAGGTATTCAGGTACTCAGTAAATGGGTTTCTCTAACAACATTCCAGTAGCAGTAACTCTACGTAGAGGAGTATGGGATGTTTGGGTAGACTTCGTGTTTTTCTACATTTTTGTCTGGGCCTTTCAATCAAGTTAATTAAATTTGACCACACGACTAAGTTCTAGATAACAAAGTTACGTAAACGACACTTGAAAGGTTTATCTTTGTTTTTTGAATCCTAACAACTTAATAAATGAAATTTGGTTAATATGTGATTGTCAATGACAACGGTATTCTATTTCTTTCTCAATATTAATGCTATTTGGTGCCAAAAATGTTCCGTTGCTGTACATGTGAGGCAAGGCTATTATGACACTATTATATTTTTATTGCATTTGAAGTCTGTATATTATCTGTTGTTGTCAACAGAAGCTTCCGGATATCCTACGTCCACCTGGTCTCAATATAGGCCACTCTGTACCCCCAATAAAACACAGTACTTACTATTTCTATCGCTTCGCCTGGCTTGGCACCGGTAACGAGCAATTAATCCACCAGAGCCCTTCAATTAATCCCGCCTCTATATAATCCTATATTCCTTCGCAGCACTAAAGAATCACAGATATTCCATACAGCAGTTGAACTTTCACAGGGTACATTCTCGACTTCTTGATCTGGAATTCCTGTTAGTTACACAACACAATACCTCACATTGAACTAGAAATACGCCAATACTCCAAGGAATACTATAAAATTAACGGTACAGATGTACACAATTGCAGAGAGAGAAAGTATACAAATTCTGCGCCTTTAAATAACAGTTTCATCACAAACACTGCTATACTTCATCTGTTTGAATCAACGCGCGTTTTTGCACTGGTATTGGGAAAACAACTTAATGAACAGAGAAAATGGACGAAAATGAAATTTCAGTCCTTAAAAATAAATACGCACACACTCGTCTGGAGCCAAAAATGTCTCAGTGCAACTATTTCAAACTATTTCCCAAGGCTGCGCTTCGTTTCAGCAGACGAACACATAGCGTTTCCTTCCGCTGTCTGTATTTCATACATTACCATCTCCTCTTGTAGATACCGTCTGCAGCAAGTGACAGTCGGGTTGCTATAGACGCGATCAGCCTCCGTTCAACTGCCGTCTATCTCCCAAGTATTGGCCTAGTTCTGAGGTCGATGTATATAAACGAGAAAGAATGGTAATTTTATGTCACCCGCACAGCCAACACGGGCTGTTTACGTATTTCGATGTTTAAAGGTCCTAATTCAATGGAATAGCTTATGTCTGACCACGTGTTCTCAGAACGTTTGGTTTAGGTGGTCAAATGACAGAGACATGAAGCTCACGCTGTTAGTTTGTGACAGACAAATGTTCAATATTTCTATGATTTTGAAATATTGCAAGACCATTTAAAGCACATGCAAGCATTGCTTATTAACAGAATTAGAATCAGTATAGAGAATGGATCAGGCGCACCAGCTGCCTATACGCAGAATACGCAGCTGCGTACACATTGTCCCCCAGGGATACAATCATAAAAAGATAAAATCTGCAATAGAAATCTAATTGGGGTAATTTGTATATTTATTGCGGTCCACAAGTGCCCCTACTTGCACCATGAAAAAAAATGTAAAATTGCTAAATCGATTTTGTAACTTTTCCGTAGTTCCTGGTATAGGACGACTTATGTTCTCCTATACTTTAATTCTGAACTCAGGTAATTCCGTCCTCAGGACGATCATGCCTTGGTAGTATCTGGTAATGGATATGTACATAATTGCAAAGTTTTGTTCAATTATTTTTTATACTTTTCATGTTTCGTTGAATATACAATGGTTATTGCAATTAATTGACAAAACAAATGTCTTTGCTTTTAGGTACGACCTACTAGTCGCTACGTCATAGGCATTTTCATTTGTTTAGTCATGTGTTTAGTTATAGAACTTACTGACATTAATCCGAAGAGACATACCGGTACTAAATAATCGTTGGTTTTCCCTACCAATTCGATTTATTCCACTTGGACTATTTGTTGCGATTTCTCGCAATGGCTTCAACTTTGGCGACTTTGTTTTCTCCATATCATTACGTTAAGCTTGAAGGCATGTATTAAAAGTTTCGTCTGTATAAAACAAGTGATTTATTTATTGTAAAAATAATTAGCGCGGATATTATATAAATGGTCATAACCTGAAATTTGGCCTTGTGTTTGAGTAACTTTGAAATAAAGAACTATGGCGTGAAAAATTATAATTCTTGTTTTAAATAAAGTGACTATAACAACATATTTTACTTAAAATCTAGTTATATCTTGATATCGAAACCTCCACAGAAGCCAATATGTACGACATTGAAACAGAAAACTAACCCCGCCGCCGAATGAAGACTTTAAAAGACAAAAATCTTCAAGATCTTACCCCAGTATGGGTAAGGTGTATTTTTACTCCGATCAACTAGCCCCACGAAAGAAAATGTATAAAATGGCTAAATCTATTTAGTAACTTTTCTCTTGCTCTGCATTTTGGTATGGCACAAGTTTTGTACACTTTTACACCATATTAGAACTCCTCAGATAATTCCGTCCTCAGGACGATTTAAAATTGGTAGTGTTTGGGGGAGGAGAATGTACAGACGTTGCGACTTTTTGCTCGTTGTTTACCATTTTACCTTTCATGTTTCGGTACTGCATTAAAATGACAGACAAAATATTTACGACGTTAAGTCGTAGTCACACTTGTCGGCTGTGATTTCTCAAGATGGCTAAAATGCAATCATCGTTTTCTCCCTATTATGACATTTTGTTTGAAGACGCTGTGATATAAAGTTACGTCTGCATAAAAACAAAATATGTATTTCTTGTTTAACTGAATGACGTGGATCAAATTGTACATGAATGTTTATATCCAGAAAAGTGGCACGTGTGTTTGAGTAGCACTATTTGAAATAAAGAAGTTTGTCATGATCAAACACAATCCTCATTTGAATAATCAAATGTCTGTAACATAACATTTTACTTAAAATCTAATATATTGACACCGAAACCTGCAAAGAAACCACCACGTACTATCTATTAACACAAATGTGGCAATGCTTACATATCATGCCTTGATACGCCCCTGATATAGAGTAACGATTGTTCTTTTAAAGACACGATCGACATGTTATGAAACAGCTCTTCCGAGGAGCCATTAATTATGCTCAACATCTGGGAGACTTTCTGTCCCTAAGTCTGGATCATTCTAACACTAAGCTGTTCATATTGAGAGAATAAACACTATCCTAAGGTTTACAATATAACTGACAATGTGGAAAGTATGATGCTGTTGTTATCTTTCACTTTTATAGAAACCACAGCATGCATTTGGTTTATATATATATATATAATGAATACTTAAAAAAACTTCTAATGAAATTTGTATGAAAACTGTTCATTATCTCTTACTACATGCCACCATAAATTCATATTCTGGGATTTGATTATTATTTATATAATTTGAAACTATCTACTTTGTCTGTATCAAATACATATTACGACAGCATTCATGTTTTGTTGAGTGTTTGTGGAATGGTTTCTAGCCGAAAGCATATTTCTGTCTTTAAAATGACACTTGGATATTTTCCAAGTGTGCGAAATTTCTTTTCTTTTAATGTTCCCCAAGGGAATGGCATACAGTCGCTGCTTCGTCCGTTCGTCATTCTCATCTGGGTGACTGTTTTGTCCGCAGCAAATCTCCAAAACCGCTTGAGCTGTTGACTTCAAACGAAGGAGTTAGATATAACTTAATTTAATACATATAACAACATATTACCCTCGTTCTGTGAAATTTATGCATAATTAAAGCATACACTTTAGTTTAAGTAAAGGCGATTATAATGATAATAATAAAAATCTAAAGTCTAAATTATTAGACCGTACAAATTGCCAAATATATCGCGCTAAATGTCCATTACTTCCAAATCTATAAGTAAGCACGTTGGGGATTTCAGCTGAAAATAGATTTTGATGCCAGAGCTGACTACCAAGATAAACATCAAACGTGATCTCAAAAGTCAGTGGTCACGTGTTTTCTTTGTTTAAAAATAGATAACTGTGCAGCGTTTCTCGGATAGGAAATATAATGTTTGTAATGACAAGTGGGATGTAATGGTTTACTTTTCACATTAATGTTGGTCACCAGTAAACAGTATTTCGTGGGAACTTTTCAGGTAACAGTGACTTTGTGCGGTCCATGACGGGAAAATTGTTCTAAACTTTCGGATACCACCTTTCGGTTCCAGAAATTGTGTGTTCTCTATCGAAATTATCAGTCATACATCTTTCTAGCAGACGTAGCAATACAGCTGCTGTCTAACTTGGCACAGGAGATGTTCGCCTACTGTATTTCTGTAGACCCATTCATCTTCCTATGATGACAGTTCCTTCCGGATGTGGTCTCCAATTGCAACTTCCCTCAGTTTCTTGTTAGTACTGAATATCAGTAAATGTTTATAAAATTTTCCCCAAGGTCTGCTCTGGGAGCAGGGAAAGTTCAGTGACAATCGTGCAGGTCTTCGATACCGGGAACGTGTCTTGACAGTGTGTGATGTGTATTAGACCATCCACCTGGTGTTCGTTCTGTTTTAATTGTCGCATCGACACAGTAGTGGGCATTTATGGCGGCTGCCGACTATTGACAAGTATCTGGACACAATCGACATTATATCATATGCATATACTGAGACTATAACAGTTGTACACCTCGCTATGATAAAGAGCTTGTAAAACCACGTTATTTCGAGATAAAGCGTTATGTCCTTTACTTGCGGAATTCCACTTCCATTGATGCCCCCTTTTAAATTATATTTTAATGTATTTTAAATGTGATTTCAGTAAAATCTAGTAATGTATGTAACTTTCATTACTTTTTAAATTCGTGGGTGTAATTGAAACTAATATTGTGACCTGCTGCTACGCTGTTATGCCAAATGGCATGTGAATGTAAAAATGTACTGCACAAATGGATGCAAAGTTCTGGAAATAAAACGTGTGTAATAAACGTTAAGTGAACTGAATTGGTCTTAATTGAAATGGCTTAATTCAACTATCTTGTAAGTATTTCAGACAACCGCTACTCCGATCGCAATATGTGAACCCCTCAATAATTCACGATTTGTATTGTATGTAAAAACCTATGGAGTATGGAATTATATTCGAGCTTTTCTCAGAATATCTTCCTTCTGCTATCTAATTCGCCATTACGCAGTGAAGCAGACGAAGGTCGCATCTGAAGGTCTCCTAGAGTGATAGTCTACTTTCCATATAAATGATAGTGATGATTATTCCTTAATCCGCCTATAAATTGGAACCTTTCCAGTTATGGAACCAGATTATACCAGTATCAGAGACCTCAGTGAAGACATATTGTCGCACAGGGATAACAATATATAATCTTTTGACAAGGTGCAGTTATAATTTAAGATTGTTAATGTGATTATCTATTTACTGGCCATTGTACTGGTTATAAAGCAATAGAGAAATGCGTGTTTAGTTCTCAAAAACAGAGAAATTCGTATTTCAATATATCTACAGATTTCTTGCAGAGTTTTATTTAAGGTACATGATGTCGATATGAACAAATAGATACATGTGTCTTTACGATAAATCTTAAGCTTAGTTTGGTTGTACTTTTGGTGCTTACTTAGTTCAAACTCTGGCATATAGTGGCAACAAAGCTAAACAGCAGAAACATGGTAAACAACAAAAACCAAGTGCGTGTTACCGATCATATTTATTATAGCATGACAGTACATTGTTGACCAGTTTTATGTGAACACAGTACACAAAACATGATGAAACAACAACAGACAACAAGTTCTGGAGACTAAATATAGAATAACATCAGTATATGCATTTTACAATCAATCCAGTAATAATCGGAAAATCGCTATTGTAAATATTTGATCCTACAACAAACGCTGTTCTTAACGTTTGACTAGAAAGATATATGCAAATTATTGATTCCACTTAGAGAATAAATTGTATCAAGGTTTTCTAGTAAAACAGGTATTACTAGAGGATATCACATCCTACTAGTAATGTTGTATTCTGTATTCAATTTCTTTTTACAAGAAATGATCTATATTTAGCTATTTTCGAATAG
Source organism: Sinonovacula constricta (assembly GCA_007844125.1). NCBI lineage: Eukaryota > Metazoa > Mollusca > Bivalvia > Cardiida > Solecurtidae > Sinonovacula > Sinonovacula constricta. The sequence continues at coordinate 42,399,080 of CM017566.1, forward strand.
GGATCGGCTAATATTTTATTTAATAATTTCTTACTTCTCCCACAAAATCTCTACAATGTTCTTGTTGTAAAAGTTGTGTAAGGGACAATGGGACACTCATCTTCAAGACAAAAAAAAAAAACGAGGATATTTTAATAAATATTAACAGTTCATTTATAATTAGAAAAGTATGATATTTTTGGCCAATACTAAAATCAATGCCATTAGCAACAATTAATAATGACTAGAAAGAAACAACATATGTAAAACCCACATCATTTTACAAGATGATCTCAATGATGACCCAAACAAGGTTTTTTATTTAACTTCTTCAACACAGCTGATTCAAATTTAAATTAACAGGCTCTTTATTTAATTTCTAAATAAGTTTACAAACCTTTTTCAAATTCAAAATAGAATTTAATTACTAAAACCCTTTAAAAATGTCATGCTAGGGTCTGAACAGTCTGCAAAAATTTAAATAACAAAAAAGAAAGAAAATTGGGCTCAAATATTTGACACCAGTCTTAGACCACTCTTAAACATCTTACATATATAAAGTCCCATATTCACAGTACATAACTCCAAGCCAAGACTTGAATATAGTCACCATTTTCACAACAGTTTTTCCATTCTGTTTCAACTCTATTTAAACCCCAAAGCAACATAATTAAAGTATCATACACAATTTTGGACATACATTCTTTAATACTTCTGTGATATGATGTTCTACAATCCTTGTGTGACTCTTACTTAGAATGGGGGGGTGGGGGTGGGGGTGGGGGGGGGTTGAATACAGGTCTAGAACTTTTCTTATGCAACCAGATAGTTCAGAAAAATGTAAAAAAAACCAGGCCTCTCTCAGTTGAAAGTTTGTATATGATATTATATCATAGTCAGGTTAATTGTGTAAAACAAATAATAATTGAAACATCTTCATGCAAGAAGTGTTCTGTGAGTTTATATTTTCCTCTGAGCAATATTTCCCACTTAAAATGTTTCTGGAAGTGATGTTTATTAGGTCTGTAGGAAGAAACCCTGCCAGAGGCCTACAGAAAAAATCAAACTTGTGAATGGAAGACATAATAAAGAACAGATCAGCAACCTGCTCAGCACCACACTATTGTTTATATACTATTGACTCTAGGATTATTAACCTGTCACTTGAGAAAATAAAGTCACCAAATAGTAAATAAACTGATGCTGTTTTAAACTAGGATCTTCCTCTTTTCAGATAAAGTTGTATAAACCTCAACAACATTTTTGTTAATAATTTGTGTAAACTCCTTATAAAAGAAAAGTTTGTTCAGTTGTTATGTTAATGATAAGATTTCCTTTTTCAAGCCTCTAGGCAGAAGAGTACCTAGAAAAATGTATTTATAGGATAATGATTACAATTTTTAACTTACCAACTCAGTTGAACATTTGGACAAATATTTCCCTACATATCAAGTTAATTTGTCGTTTTTGTGCATATTTTGCTGTATTTAGGACAGACGTATTGCAATCTAAGATAATTTGTTAATGTTTGTAAAATACCTTTGACATCCAACTATTTTTAGTAGAGGGTGACCTAAATAAATGACTGGGTAGACTACAATGTAAATACAGTTCTGAATGTGGTAAGAAATTTCATGTGGATTTGTGAAATATTTGTATTGAAGTTACAAACATAAACATATCATAGCAATCGCAAAATTCATAAACTTTATTGCCCCTCAGTGAAGATCAATACAATAACAAATGATGCACTTAAATCAGTACTATTAGTAAGTAAAATCTAAAATTTTGATTTTCAAAATATAGACATTTAAAAACACAACAACATCCATTCCCATTTTAACAGAACCAAAAATTTAATAAAAATGAACACATTTTTCATGGAAAAACAAAACAAAAATCTACCAGAATGAGTAAATACATAAAACAAATTCACATGTTAAAATATAAGCTCACTTACCTTTCACTAAATCAGTCATAAGTCAAGGGAGAGAACACATACAAGTTTTATTTCAATAATTGTATAAACACTAAACTCCCTTGTCATTCAGGAAACCCATCACTTGTATGCCAATATGTACAGAACAAGATTACCCTTGGACCAAGCAAGTTATGCAGAGAAGTAAACACTATAAAATTTATTCAACTCCACGTAGCACATAATACAAGTAAAACAATTTATATCCATCAATGTATGTTTTTATCAAGAATGCTATAGAATATGTATACAGATGTATAAAGTACAGGATAAGTAAACAATTTCTTTACTTTATCTCACGAATCTTAATGCACATGGGTGTAATGGAAACCTTTCTGACAAACATTTCATAAAGTTAACACAAACTTAAACAAACATCCAGAAACATTCTTAAGTTCTGAAGGAAAAACTGAAAGAAACAAAAATGATTGTGTTCAAATAACCTAGAAAAGAGTAATGCAAGTTGTCAGTCTGATTTATTGTTGAACTGTACAAAAAACTCAACTAAAATATGGCAGATATTATTTATTGTAAAAATACTGAAATTAACTTCCAGCTTCAAATAATTAGTAATGTATATCTTTAATGTAACCTTTAAAGTAAGGATTTTTAAATGTAAGATCTCATGCATTATTACAGAACAACACTATTTTGGCACTCCTGCACACACTTTATAAAATAGCACAGATAGCCATACAAAACCCATAAATACGCTCTGTGTGACACACAAATATAATTTATAAATAGATTTAAACAGTTAAAATATATCTCTAAAACAGGAACATATCTGACTTTACACCATCTATATCTACAACATCTGTGACTAAAGGAAAAACAATCACTTGACAACATTTAGACTGAGGGATCAGTGACATTTAGACTGAGGGATCAGTGACATTTGGACTGAAGGGTCAGTGACATTTGGACTGAAGGGTCAGTGACATTTGGACTGTAAGGGTCAGTAGCATTTAGACTGAGGGATCAGTGACATTTGGACTGAAGGGTCAGTGACATTTGGACTGAAGGGTCAGTGACATTTGGACTGAAGGGTCAGTGACATTTGGACTGAAGGGTCATTGACATTTGGACTGAAGGGTCAATGATATTTGGACTGAAGGGTCAGTGACATTTAGACTGTAGTGTCAGTGACATTTGGACTGAAGGGTCAGTGACATTTGGACTGAAGGGTCAGTGACATTTGGACTGTAGTGTCAGTGACATTTGGACTGTAGGGTCAGTGACATTTGACTGTAGGGTCAGTGACATTTGGACTGTAGGGTCAGTAACATTTGGACTGAAGGGTCAGTGACATTTGGACTGTAAGGTCAGTGACAGTTGGACTGTAGGGTCAGTGATATTTGGACTGAAGGGTCAGTAGCATTTGGACTGTAGGGTCAGTAACATTTGGACTGTAGGGTCAGTAACATTTGGACTGTAGGGTCAGTGACATTTGGACTGTAAGGGTCAGTAGCATTTGGACTGTAGGGTCAGTGACATTTGGACTGTAGGGTCAGTGACATTTGGACTGTAGGGTCAGTGACATTTGGACTGAAGGGTCAGTGACATTTGGACTGAAGGGTCAGTGACATTTGGACTGTAAGGGTCAGTGACATTTGGACTGTAGGGTCAGTGACATTTAGACTGTAGTGTCAGTGACATTTGGACTGAAGGGTCAGTAACATTTGGACTGTAAGGGTCAGTGACATTTGGACTGTAGGGTCAGTGACATTTGGACTGAAGGGTCAGTGACATTTGGACTGTAGGGTCAGTGACATTTGGACTGAAGGGTCAGTGACATTTGGACTGTAGGGTCAGTGACATTTGGACTGAAGTGACATTTGGACTGTAGGGTCAGTGATATTTGGACTGAAGGGTCAGTGACATTTGGACTGTAGGGTCAGTGACATTTGGACTGGAGGGTCAGTGACGTTTGGACTGAAGGGTCAGTGACATTTGGACTGTAAGGTCAGTGACATTTGGACTGAAGGGTCAGTGAAATTTGGACTGTAGGGTCAGTGACATTTGGACTGTAGGGTCAGTGACATTTGGACTGAAATGACATTTGGAATGAAGGGTCAGTGACATTTGGACTGTAAGGTCAGTGACATTTGGACTGAAGGGTCAGTGACATTTGGACTGTAGGGTCAGTGACATTTGGAATGAAGGGTCAGTGACATTTGGACTGTAAGGTCAGTGACATTTGGACTGAAGGGTCAGTGACATTTGGACTGTAGGGTCAGTGACATTTGGACTGTAGGGTCAGTGACATTTGGACTGTAAGGTCAGTGACATTTGGACTGAAGGGTCAGTAACATTTGAACTGAAGTGACATTTGGACTGAAGGGTCAGTGACATTTGGACTGTAGGGTCAGTGACATTTGGTCTGTAGGGTCAGTGACATTTGGACTGTAGGGTCAGTAACATTTGGACTGTAAGGTCAGTGACATTTGGACTGAAGGGTCAGTAACATTTGAACTGAAGTGACATTTGGACTGAAGGGTCAGTGACATTTGGACATGTAAGCGGTCTGTTTAATGTCATTCAGTAGTGTAGGACATGTAAGCGGTCTGTTTAATGTCATTTAGTAGTGTGGGATATGTCAGCCGTCTGTTTAATGTCATTTAGTAGTGTGGGATATGTCAGCCGTCTGTTTAATGTCATTTAGTAGTGTGGGTTATGTCAGCCGTCTGTTTAATTTCACTCAGTAGTGTAGGACATGTAAGCGGTCTGTTTAATGTCATTCAGTAGTGTAGGACATGTAAGCGGTCTGTTTAATGTCATTCAGTAGTGTAGGACATGTAAGCGGTCTGTTTAATGTCATTCAGTAGTGTAGGACATGTAAGCGGTCTGTTTAATGTCATTCAGTAGTGTAGGACATGTAAGCGGTCTGTTTAATGTCATTCAGTAGTGTAGGACATGTAAGGGGTCTGTTTAATGTCATTCAGTAGTGTAGGACATGTAAGCGGTCTGTTTAATGTCATTCAGTAGTGTGGGATATGTAAGCGGTCTGTTTAATGTCATTCAGTAGTGTAGGACATGTAAGCGGTCTGTTTAATGTCATTCAGTAGTGTAGGATATGTAAGCGGTCTGTTTAATGTCATTCAGTAGTGTAGGACATGTAAGCGGTCTGTTTAATGTCATTTAGTAGTGTGGGATATGTCAGCCGTCTGTTTAATGTCATTTAGTAGTGTGGGATATGTCAGCCGTCTGTTTAATGTCATTTAGTAGTGTAGGACATGTAAGCGGTCTGTTTAATGTCATTCAGTAGTGTAGGACATGTAAGCGGTCTGTTTAATGTTCTTCAGTAGTGTGGGACATGTAAGCCGTCTGTTTAATGTCATTCAGTAGTGTAGGACATGTAAGCGGTCTGTTTAATGTCATTCAGTAGTGTAGGACATGTAAGCGGTCTGTTTAATGTCATTTAGTAGTGTAGGACATGTAAGCGGTCTGTTTAATGTTCTTCAGTAGTGTAGGACATGTAAGCCGTCTGTTTAATGTCATTCAGTAGTGTAGGACATGTAAGCGGTCTGTTTAATGTCATTCAGTAGTGTAGGACATGTAAGCGGTCTGTTTAATGTCATTCAGTAGTGTAGGACATGTAAGCGGTCTGTTTAATGTCATTCAGTAGTGTAGGATATGTAAGCGGTCTGTTTAATGTCATTCAGTAGTGTAGGACATGTAAGCGGTCTGTTTAATGTCATTTAGTAGTGTGGGATATGTCAGCCGTCTGTTTAATGTCATTTAGTAGTGTGGGATATGTCAGCCGTCTGTTTAATGTCATTTAGTAGTGTAGGACATGTAAGCGGTCTGTTTAATGTCATTCAGTAGTGTAGGACATGTAAGCGGTCTGTTTAATGTTCTTCAGTAGTGTGGGACATGTAAGCCGTCTGTTTAATGTCATTCAGTAGTGTAGGACATGTAAGCGGTCTGTTTAATGTCATTCAGTAGTGTAGGACATGTAAGCGGTCTGTTTAATGTCATTTAGTAGTGTAGGACATGTAAGCGGTCTGTTTAATGTTCTTCAGTAGTGTAGGACATGTAAGCCGTCTGTTTAATGTCATTCAGTAGTGTAGGACATGTAAGCGGTCTGTTTAATGTCATTCAGTAGTGTAGGACATGTAAGCGGTCTGTTTAATGTCATTCAGTAGTGTAGGACATGTAAGCGGTCTGTTTAATGTCATTTAGTAGTGTAGGACATGTAAGCGGTCTGTTTAATGTCATTCAGTAGTGTAGGACATGTCAGCCGTCTGTTTAATGTCATTTAGTAGTGTAGGACATGTAAGCGGTCTGTTTAATGTCATTCAGTAGCGTAGGACATGTAAGCGGTCTGTTTAATGTCATTCAGTAGTGTAGGACATGTCAGCCGTCTGTTTAATGTCATTCAGTAGTGTAGGACATGTAAGCGGTCTGTTTAATGTTCTTCAGTAGTGTAGGACATGTAAGCAGTCTGTTTAATGTCATTTAGTAGTGTAGGACATGTAAGCGGTCTGTTTAATGTCATTTAGTAGTGTAGGACATGTAAGCGGTCTGTTTAATGTCATTCAGTAGTGTAGGACATGTAAGCGGTCTGTTTAATGTCATTCAGTAGTGTAGGACATGTAAGCGGTCTGTTTAATGTTCTTCAGTAGTGTAGGACATGTAAGCGGTCTGTTTAATGTCATTTAGTAGTGTAGGACATGTAAGCGGTCTGTTTAATGTCATTCAGTAGTGTAGGACATGTAAGCGGTCTGTTTAATGTCATTTAGTAGTGTAGGACATGTAAGCGGTCTGTTTAATGTCATTCAGTAGTGTAGGACATGTAAGCGGTCTGTTTAATGTCATTCAGTAGTGTGGGATATGTCAGCCGTCTGTTTAATGTTATTTAGTAGTGTGGGACATGTCAGCCGTCTGTTTAATGTCATTCAGTAGTGTAGGACATGTAAGCGGTCTGTTTAATGTCATTTAGTAGTGTAGGACATGTAAGCGGTCTGTTTAATGTCATTCAGTAGTGTAGGACATGTAAGCGGTCTGTTTAATGTCATTTAGTAGTGTGGGACATGAAAGCCGTCTGTTTAATGTCATTCAGTAGTGTGGGACATGTAAGCGGTCTGTTTAATGTCATTCAGTAGTGTAGGACATGTAAGGGGTCTGTTTAATGTCATTTAGTAGTGTGGGACATGTAAGCCGTCTGTTTAATGTCATTCAGTAGTGTGGGACATGTAAGCGGTCTGTTTAATGTCATTCAGTAGTGTAGGACATGTAAGGTCTGTTTAAATGTCATTGTAGTATAGACAGGTAAGCGGTCCTGTTTACTGTCATTCAGTAAGTGTTGGGACTGTAAGCGTCTGTTTAATGTCGATCAGTAGTGTAGGACCATTTAGCGGTCTGTTGGTTTAAATGTCATTCAGTAGTGTGGGATATGTAAGCGGTCTTGTTTAATGTCATTCAGTAGTAGAGGACATGAAGCGGTCCTGTTTACTGTCACTCAGTTTAGTGTAGGACATTAAGCGGTCTGTTTAATGTTCATTCCAGTAGTGTAGGGACAATGTAAGAAGCTTCTGTTTAATGTAATTCAGTAAAGTGTAGGACATGTAAGCAGTCTGGTTAATGTCATTCAGTAGTTTAGGACATGTAAGCGATCTTTTTAATGTCATTCAGAAGTGAGACATGTACGCGTACTGTTTAATGTCCATTCATTAGTGTAAGGACATTAAGAGCGGTCTGTTTAATGTCATTCAGTATGTAGACATGTAGCGGTCTGTTTAATGTCATTCAGTAGTGTGGGATATGTCAGCCGTCTGTTTAATGTCATTTAGTAGTGTGGGATATGTAAGCTGAGTTAGGTAAAATTATCAACGAAGAATTTAATATGGATCATTTCATTGAATTTAGGCAGCATTTTAAATTTGATTCTGCATAAATATCAGGTTTGAGGAATATTGCTGCAATGACCAAAATTGCTTGACATAGCTAATTTATATTTGTCTGCCACTTTCCTTCATACAGTGAGACAAGTATTGTCTTGACTGAGTATGTTTACAAGTTGATACTTGTTTTAATACCCGGTACAGCTCAATATATAAAATAATTTAATTACCAATAAATTTAGCTCTGTTTTTCAAAAGGTAACCCTAATTAATTACACTTCAAATAAACATTACATGCACCTATATAATTTGGTTTAAATGCCATAATTTTAGTATTAAAAAAATCCAAATTTGCATTTAATCTATTGTCACTGAAAATAACTAGAGTGTTTAAACCTAAAGCCTTCACACCATAAGTACAAAAATATGTGTATGGCACCTCATGTCATGTTGGAAGAGTTGTAAAGAGTAATGCATTGTTAAACCTTTGCAAATAATCTTAAGAATTTATACAATAAGTGATTGAATTTATAATGGCACAACATTAACCTGATCCTGACCTTTTTACAAGAATAAAATGTATTGTCTAAGTTAACAGCCCCCCAGCCCTATAGGGCACCATACACAGACAACTCAAACATTACCAGGTAATGATCAGCCCTCCTGCCCTATAGGGCACCATACACAGACAGATCAAACATTACCAGGTAATGATCAGCCCTCCTGCCCTATAGGGCACCATACAGACAGATCAAACATTACCAGGTAATGATGAGCCCTAATGCCCTATAGGGCACCATACAAAGACAGATCAAACATTACCAGGTAATGATCAGCCCTCCTGCCCTATAGGGCACCATACACAGACAGCTCAAACATTACCAAGTAATGATGAGCCCTCCTGCCCTATAGGGCACCATACACAGACAGATCAAACATTACCAGGTATGATTAGCCCTCCTGCCCTATAGGACATCATACACAGACAACTCAAACATTCCAGGTAATGATCAGCCCTCCTGCCCTATAGGGCACCATACACAGACAACTCAAACATTACCAGGTAATGATCAGCCCTCCTGCCCTATAGGACATCATACACAGACAACTCAAACATTCCAGGTAATGATCAGCGCTCCTGCCCTATAGGGCACCATACACAGACAGCTCAAACATTACCAGGTAATGATCAGCCCTCCTGCCCTATAGGGCACCATACACAGACAACTCTGCCTGATATAAAATACTACAGATGAAAACATAAATATATACATGTAATATCATAAGATGGCCACATAAAAATTGACTAGATTTTCATAATACAGGTACACATTGTGAGTATTAGCACTTTTTTTAAAAAAGGCATGAATTCTTAGGGGAAATGTATCAATGAGTCTTTATAGTCACAATAAACTATGTTTATCGTCAATAATCTTCATACCAAATAACGTTTAACAAACTAAACTTTAAACCAAGTCTTGTACATCCCATGTTTAAACAAAAATATGTATGCAAGTTGTTCATGAAGAAGCTTCCAATGTAATGTAATCCTCATTATAAAGTGTTTTCTTGTTTAATGTGTTCTTTCATATATCAATGATAAATGGCCCTTCTGCTCCAACTAACACATTATAATATATATAACACAATTCTGACTATAACCAATTATTGCATTTGTATCAATCTATTGAAATAATGTATAATTATTAATAATTGGTCCAAATAAGGAATGTTTATAGACTCTCTCTATTCATAAATCATTATAACAAAACAATCTGAACATATAACCTAACCACCCTGGAATTTTTACCGCATCATTGGAATGTGAACTAGTACAAATGGCAAGAAATTACATAATGCTGTTAATTATAATCAACAATTCTCTTTCATGTACTGGGACTGTTCCTTGTGTCATCTTAAACCCACAAATCCAGAGAAGACTTGCAGTTCAGACATACAAAATTCAAGTCATTTAATGCCACATCATCATTGCCTGTCATCTCCAATGCCTGTCACATATCCATTGCCTGTCACATCTCCATTGCCTGTCACAAGATACTGCCAGTCATGAATAATATTTTGTTTCACCAATTTGCAATAATCCAGGTTGAATTTCCAGGATATCCAAGTTAAACAAGTCATACTGCAATCATGTTGGCTTCATTCGCAGTAATATTTCAGGGATGAGATTTATATTTTTCATAGTAACAAAAACCAACGATTGTTGAGGACTGAAACTATAAAGTTGTTTCCATTGATCAGTAAGAATGAACAATACAACTTAGAGACATGAATTTTCATAATTCACAACATCTCAAACCGCTATAGCTTAACGCTTGGCCAATAAGGCAACATATCTCCATTAGTAACGCAACAGATCTTTATTATGTAGGCAATAGTTTCATCAGCATATATCCATTAGTATAGCAACAGATCTACGTTATCTAGGCAATAGTTTCATCAGCATATCCTCCTGGGACAAAAATATCTTTACCACCCAAAGTATCAGATCTTCAGTACCATAGCAACATAGACTTACTCTTTTGACAACAAATTGTCAATTAATTTGTTAACAAACTGTTTTTTTGGTTATAATATCAGACCTTTTTGCTTGTTTTATCTGGTTCTGAGTAATATAATGTCTGTTTCCAATCTATATTATAGTGGTTGACTTCCAGCATCACCTAAGCAATGTTAACATGCCCACAGGATAACTTGGTGAAGAAAAGCTTTCACTCCACTAAATCTCTGCTAGTGAGGTATCAATGAATGAAAGCAGGTCTGTCATTCTCCAGATGATGTCTCCGCAGCCACCGGCTCCTCTGTACCAGAATTCAGCTTCCGTTTCTTGGCATAATGCTCCATCCTTGTCTCAAGGCTCTCTGTTAAACAGAAGATATTAAAAATCTTGATGCACTGATCTAATCAGCTGGGTCTAATCAGCTGGGCCTAATCAGCTGGGTCTAATCAGCTGGGTCTAATCAGTAAGGCCTATTCAGCTGGGCCTAATCAGTCGGGTCTAATGAGCTGGGCCTAATCAGTTGGGTCTTATTAGCTGGGCCTAATCAGCTGGGTCTTTTTAGCTGGGCCTAATCAGCTGGGTCTTATTAGCTGGGCCTAACCAAATGGATCAAATCAGCTGGACCTTATCAGTTGGGTCTAATCAGCTGGGTCTTATTAGCTGGACCTAATCAGTTGGGTCTTATTAGCTGGGCCTTGTCAGCTGGGTCTAATCAACTGGATCTAATCAGCTGGACCTCATCAGTTGGGTCTTATTAGCTGGGCCTTATCAGTTGGGTCTTATTAGCTGGGTCTAATCAGTTGGTTTTTTTAGCTGGGTCTTATTAGCTGAGTCTTATTAGCTGGGCCTAATCAGCTGGGTCTTATTAGCTGGGCCTTATTAGCTAGGCCTAATCAGTTGGGTCTTATTAGCTGGGCCTAATCAGCTGGGTCTTATAAGCTGGGTCTTATTAGCTGGGCCTAATCAGTTGGGTCTTATTAGCTGGGCCTTGTCAGCTGGGTCTTATTAGCTGGGCCTAATCAGTTGGGTCTTATTTGCTGGGTCTTATTAGCTGGGCCTTGTCAGCTGGGTCTTATTAGCTGGTTCTTATCAGCTGGGACTTATTAGCTGGGCCTAATCAGTTGGGTCTTATTAGCTGGGCCTAATCAGTTAGGTCTTATTAGCTGGGTCTTATTAGCTGGGCCTAATCAGTTGGGTCTTATTAGCTGGGTCTTATTAGCTGGGCCTAATCAGTTGGGTCTTATTCACTGGGTCTTATTAGCTGGGCCTTGTCAGCTGGGTCTTATTAGCTGGTTCTTATCAGCTGGGTCTTATTAGCTGGGCCTAATCAGTTGGGTCTTATTAGCTGGGCCTAATCAGTTGGGTCTTATTAGCTGGGTCTTATTAGCTGGGTCTAATCAGTTGGGTCTTATTAGCTGGGCCTAATCAGTTGGTTTATTTTTAGCTGGGCCTTGTCAGCTGGGTCTTATTAGCTGGGCCTAATCAGTTGGGTCTTATTAGCTGGGTCTTGTCAGCTGAGTCTTATTAGCTGGTTCTTATCAGCTGGGTCTTATTAGCTGGGCCTAATCAGTTGGGTCTTATTAGCTGGGCCTAATCAGTTGGGTCTTATTAGCTGGGCCTAATCAGTTGGGATTTTTTTAGCTGGGTCTTATTAGCTGGGCCTTATCAGCTGGGTCTTATTAGCTGGGCCTAATCAGTTGGGTCTTATAAGCTGGGCCTAATCAGTTGGGTCTTTATTAGCTGGGCCTTATCAGTTGGGTCTTATTAGCTGGACCTAATCAGTTGGGTCTTATTAGCTGGGTCTTATGGGCCTTGTCAGCTCAATTTAATCAGCTGGCCCTAATATTTTATAACAATAATTTGTAATATATAAAGACATAGGCATCCAGAGACATTTGTATGTATCTTTTAGAATCATTTTTCATTTACCTGAATGTATGACTTCTAAAAAAGCAAATCATTTAATTATGTGATTTAACATATGTATCTTAATGCTTGTGGCTGGTTCTTCATATGAGAATTTTCAAAATTTAAAGGTGATATCATCTTGCTTTTTATGTTACTAACCATATTTAACTTAACATTAGTTTTGGAACCATGACTAGAGGATTTTAACCACATGGTGAGTAAAGCTGGACCAACCAGGTACTTAGTGATTGCCTCAGACTTCTGTCTGATGTTTTTAAATATTATGTTGTGGTAACTCACCACATGTGGGTCTCTCCAGCAATGGTTTATACACACGGGGCTTCACTCCTGGCAACAACCAGTCTCCCTGGCCTAGCAATGGGGGGCTCAAGTCTGACCATGGGGCGATGTCACACTCTGTAACACATAGGAACAATTACTATACAAACAATTAATACAAAAAACAAAAAAGGTATTTATAGAAGTTATTTATATACCCAAAGCACCACCCAATTTCACAATAGCCAAATGTTGGGAAAGACTAGTCAAATCCTATATAGCCATTAGTTCCAAATTTAAGTATAAATAAACAGACATACAGAACAAGAGAATCGGCAGAATCGATGGAAACTCCCCGAGTAAACACTAGTTCAAAAAGATTTTTTTCTCTTTAAATATTTGTGTTTAAATAATTAAAGTATGATAAATAATAAAGGGCAACAACTTGTAAATTATGCAAAATAGAGTTAATGTTCTTGTACACTGCACTTCTCCTCATTAAGATCTCTCTGCCTATGAAATTTCATGCTGACATCTCTTACCGGTTTTGTGTTATGCTCCAGACAAAATTATGACATACGGACAGGCAAATGAAGGTATAAACGAATGGGATGGGACAGACGGACACAGCGGCAACTATTTGCTCGCCCCTCAGGGAGCATTACAACTATAACAAGCTCTATTCCATAAAACAAGGCATAAACTAGTATTGAAAACAGTGTTTTGTCAGTGTTGTAACATAACAGGGGCAAATGTAGATAGTAAATTGATAAAGGACTGTTCATTTAATGGTAATAGTATAAGAAAATTTGAAATATCCTAAAAAAAACGTGTTAGATCTAGGCTAAGTATTGAAATAAAAATTTAGATTAAACTTATCTGTTTATCTCTTGAAAAAAAGGAATGTCTTTTTTTAATTAAATGCATACCTCTCGACTGACAAGTTCCTAGGTAGAACCAGTACTAAGATAGTAACTATATGAAACAATGTAAAGTGAAAAGTCTTACTCAGTGATTAACATCTTGACCACAGATTCTTACACATTTTGTTAGAATAACAGAAGATTCAGGAGTAAACAGGTTAAGTTGCCATGATGAAGATTATACCTGTTTCAACCTTGGCCTCCTCCATACCATCCAGCATCCTTTTGATCATGGAGGCCCTGGCAAGGGGGACAATAAACATGTCAGTATTTATCATCACTAGGCAAGGGGGACAATAAACATGTCAGTATTTATCATCACTAGGCATGGGGGACAATAAACATGTCAGTATTTATCATCACTAGGCATGGGGGACAAGAAACATGTCAGTATTTATCATCACTAGGCATGGGGGACAAGAAACATGTCAGTATTTATCATCACTAGGCATGGGGGACAATAAACATGTCAGTATTTATCATCACTAGGCATGAAGGACAATAAACATGTCAGTATTTATCATCACTAGGCATAGGGGACAAGAAACATGTCAGTATTTATCATCACTAGGCATGGGGGACAATAAACATGTCAGTATTTATCATCACTAGGCAAGGGGGACAATAAACATGTCAGTATTTATCATCACTAGGCAAGGGGGACAATAAACATGTCAATATTAATCATCACTAGGCATGGGGGACAAGAAACATGTCAGTATTTATCATCACTAGGCATGAAGGACAATAAACATGTCAGTATTTATCATCACTAGGCATGGGGGACAATAAACATGTCAGTATTTATCATCACTAGGCATGAAGGACAATAAACATGTCAGTATTTATCATTGCTACACATGGGGGACAATAAACATATCAGTATTTATCATCACTAGGCATGGGGGACAAGAAACATGTCAGTATTTATCATCGCTAGGCAAGGGGGACAATAAACATGTCAGTATTTATCATCACTAGGCATGAAGGACAATAAACATGTCAGTATTTATCATCACTAGGCAAGGGGGACAATAAACATGTCAGTATTTATCATCGCTAGGCATGGGGGACAATAAACATGTCAGTATTTATCATCACTAGGCAAGGGGGACAATAAACATGTCAGTATTTATCATCGCTAGGCAAGGGGGACAATAAACATGTCAGTATTTATCATCACTAGGCATGAAGGACAATAAACATGTCAGTATTTATCATCACTAGGCAAGGGGGACAATAAACATGTCAGTATTTATCATCGCTAGGCATGGGGGACAATAAACATGTCAGTATTTATCATCACTAGGCAAGGGGGACAATAAACATGTCAGTATTTATCATCACTAGGCATGAAGGACAATAAACATGTCAGTATTTATCATCACTAGGCAAGGGGGACAATAAACATGTCGGTATTTATCATCGCTAGGCATGGGGGACAATAAACATGTCAGTATTTATCATCACTAGGCATGGGGGACAATAAACATGTCAGTATTTATCATCGCTAGGCATGGGGGACGATAAACATGTCAGTATTTATCATCACTAGGCATGGGGGACAATAAACATGTCAGTATTTATCATCACTAGGCATGGGGGACAATAAACATGTCAGTATTTATCATCACTAGGCATGGGGGACAATAAACATGTCAGTATTTATCATCACTAGGCATGGGGGACAACAAGCATGTCAGTATTTATCATCACTAGGCAACAAGGACAAGAAATATTATAAATAGACATGGGGGACAATTAACATACAGTATTATTGTATATATGTAACTTGTAAGTTGAACAATGATAAATAATAGTTAAAATCAGTTATATGTTGTGTTTTCTATAAACAGTATTTTCTATTAACCCTTTACGTAAGGGAAATTTAGTTCTGGAAAGTTTTTTTTCTAACCGCATATTTTCAGTAATGTTATCTTTGTATTAATGGTATAAAGTACTTAAAAATAAGTTTATTTAATCTACCACAGATGAAGACATGGGACAGAAAACAAAACAAACAAAATTTTCTATTTTATTCAATGCTCCAATCTGAAAAAGTTGAGGTTCAAGTCATCTCTTGCTTGGAATCACATCATCTCATACAAACGACCAATATCATCTCACACTCGAGGCTCACATAGTCCATGTACCCACAATGTTAATGCCTTATTGCCCTCAAAATCTAACTCATCTTTCATCCCTGATACCTGCTGACCTGCACTGCATAATTGTCCTTTTTAAGTTTGTTTACGTAGGCATGTGTACAGTATTATTAAGATGCCCCTCATTAATAAGTGTAATCAATTAAGTCGACATTATTGGCTGCAAGGGACATTCCTGAAAGTTGAAATTCCAAATCAAGGGACATAATGAGTGATTTGGTACTAGACATAACCTAGTTTGGGGGAAGGCCTATACAGGGGGTGACAATAATCAGGTAAATATTCATCACAACTATACAGCAGGAACAACTGATATGTTAACATCAAACATCCTTTGGACGGAACCATGAACATTCAGTTTAACTATCTTAAGTGTTGTTTTACATCTAGTTAGAGAGATTAATCTAACTAAACTCTATTAGAACTGAAATTATAACAATTGACAATCCTCATAAGCTACTTGTCATGATTATAATCACAAAAAATTTCCAAATGTCAAACGAACATACCATTTATGATGATATATAATTTTTGAAAGCTTGCTAACCAATTTACAAAAGTGTATTTACTGCACAGTTTATACTGAATTATTACAAAAGGTGCACTCACTTGACAGCATGCTGGGCCCACAACTGTTGAAGACTGCGGATGTTATCCTCATGCCAATCTGGAAGATTCAACATAACAATTGGAATAAGAAAGAATATACAAACACCATACATGTAAGCAGCAATCATGCAACAGGTTACTAACAAACTTAAAGTTACCACACAAGTGGAATGCTTACTTTATGATATTTCTCGCATACAGAAAAGTTTGCCAACCTGCATATAAACAACAGCTGTCTGCAGACAGTATGCTCCATTTGTTTACAGTGCTGAATGGTATAATGCAACTTCTTATTTGAAAAATGGGCATAACTGCCAAAAATAATGTTACGGTTACCTGTCCTTTTGCAATGGCTTCCCAGTTTGATTCCAAATCTGAATAAAGTATCTTTTGACAGTTTTCAGGAAATGACCAATGTTGACTCCAATGAAAGGGCTGACAAAAATCCAACCCCACTGGACAAAATCCCTTCTAGTCAATTTGGCATTGGCAGAGAGAGGGACAGAAACCCCTCCGTTAAATGGTAAGCAGAATCACCCACCCTATCCCTCTCCACCCTGGTGAATTTACCAAGGCAGACAAAATCACCCCTGATTCACAGCCCACTACCTTCCAAAAATAAATTAGTTTTGTATAGCAACATTTTCTTTTATTTGCTTACAGATAATTCATAAATGAAACATTATCACACAGGTTACCTGCCTGTCTACGTTTGAGAGAAACCTTAGGTGGGATTCTGTCCACCAACAAGTCAA
The DNA here is from genome assembly GCA_007844125.1 of Sinonovacula constricta. NCBI lineage: Eukaryota > Metazoa > Mollusca > Bivalvia > Cardiida > Solecurtidae > Sinonovacula > Sinonovacula constricta. The sequence continues at coordinate 42,416,043 of CM017566.1, forward strand.
ACATATTAAGCATTACTTAGCTTATTCTTAATATTTAGAACTAACACTAAGAATTTAAAAATATTTAATTGAACCACTTTTGCACATACCTATGATTTTATTGAAGAAACACAGAGAAGAGCAGTCACCTTAAATTATCAATTTACAACAACCTTAAAAATGCTTTCTAGGCACTAAATTGTAAACTTTTAAAGAGGAGACAAAGATTTTGAACAAACCTCCTTCATAAATCCATTCAAAATCTTCCCCAAACTCTGCATCATACAGGCACAGTGGGATTTCTAAAACACAACAATAAAATTTACAGTAATGTGTCTCAACATATTTTTAACTTACCTAAGTACCTATAATTTGATAAAAGGCATTAAAAGATGTTGGGTGTACTATTCTAACAAAAAACTCCTCACCTAGATACAGTTTTCACCTGAAGCAGATACAGACAGTGCTGCTTCCTCTTTTATAGAATTATGTGAACAACAGCACTCTCACAGTACTATATAATACTGTAATACCTGGCCAACAAGTCGAAGAGCAAACATTATAAAGTGAAAACAGGCAAGGAAGCTATATCACTATCATTCTTCTAGACTTTGGTATGTCCTGGCCAAGAAAATTAAACATTTTACAAAGACAGAAAAAGTTAATTCATATATAAACTGGTCACATGAAACTGACTTATTGCAGACTGTAGACTATTTCAAAGGCAAGAAAATAAGTGGTTATATTGATGCTGATAACATTTGGAAGCTTCTCCCACCTGAAGCCATGGTATACTGAGGTTTTCTTGGGTTCTTCTCTATGTCCAATAGGTCATCTATAATCTGCAACATAAAGCATCAAACATTTATACATTGTTATTTCTGCTTTAAAAGTTTTAAGAGAAAAATCTTTGATGTAGACAAATGTCCAAGCCACAAATTGGGCACAAATATTCCTGAGCTATTCTACCAATAGGTCACCTTTAGATGTAAATACCTACCAAAAAAGGAGGTAATAAAAATCTTGACTTCAGAGATCACCTTTTTGAATGCTTACCTCTTTTTTTTTGTAAAAAAAGAACATAGATTTTAACAAATAAGGTTGGAATGAGGTATTTCTAAAGCTGACTTAACGAAAGGCCAAAGAATCTGTTGGTCATTAGGTCCAACGAGCTATACCAAATTGTCGGATGCACACCAATCAGAATGGGCAAGACAACAATCAAGCAAAGTAAGAAGTGAAATACCTCGCCAAGAGAAGAAAAGGATGTTTCTGTTAGATTTAAAGTCACCAGACGGCAAGGAATGGGCAGTTACGTTTTCCTACCGGACCAAAACAAAATTTATCGGACATGTCCGACGCCTTTTACAAAGTCTGCTAGTTTGGAAATGCTCACATGATTAAACTTCTATTCCAATAGTCAGGACAATGTTCAATATCTATTGATTTAAGAATGACCTCCATTATGGTCACATATTTTGTAAGACGGCAGTGGTTACAATAGAATAGCTGATGGTAGCTGTTGTGAAGTGTGTGAACTTACCTTCCTATTTCAAGAAGAGGAACTGTGAATTTATATACAGTTTATCTCCAGTAATGTGCCCCTACCTGAGCTTTTTCCTTGCCCTGTCCAATGAGGAAGAGCAGACAGACGATGCATCGAATCTGGTGCCACAGGAAGGATGAGCCTACTATGGTCAGCTCACACATTGTGTAGCCACTATCATGGTCATCCAGAGGAACAATGTCACCTGATATAATCTTCCGAATGAAGTTAGTGACGCCATTAGCAACATCCATCTTGCAGAAGTTCCGGAAGTCATGTTCTCCAATAAGTTTCTGAACAGCCTCATTCATAGTCTAAGTAGAGATCACAATGGTGAGAATTGATCCTTGCAATAATTATGTTTGTATTGAAGTGACCTAACATCAAATCATTTTAATATTTGATTATAACATTCTGATATTCTATTAAGGTGAACAGTCAGTACAGCTTTGGCCACTAACTCTTTAAATCTTGTGGGTGTAAGTTCAGATAGAGAAATACCATTTTAATAAGAAAGGTATTTGTTTCATTTTTCAGGATTGGCTTAACTTTTTGCTAGGAAAATATTTTCCTACTTGCAAAAATAGTTAAGATTATGCTTATGCTCAATTCATAATCATATACTTCTTGCCAAAAACTTTGATTTGTTTTAACCTGGGTGGGTAGGGGTGTGACACCATTAACCGGGGTGGGTAGGGGAGTGACATTATTAACCTGAGTGGGTAGGATATGATACCATCAGCCTGTGTGGGTAGGGGAGTGACATTATTAACCTGAGTGGGTAGGATATGATACCATCAGCCTGTTTGGGTAGGGGAGTGACATTATTAACCTGAGTGGGTAGGATATGATACCATCAGCCTGTTTGGGTAGGGGAGTGACATTATTAACCTGAGTGGGTAGGATATGATACCATCAGCCGATGTGGGTAGGGGTGTGACATGATTAACCTGAGTGGGTAGGATATGATACCATCAGCCGGTGTGGATAGGGGTGTGACATTAACATGAGTGGGTAGGATATGATACCATCAGCTTGTGTGGGTAAGGGTGTGACATTATTAACCTGAGTGGGTAGGATATACCATTAGACTGGGTGGGTAGGGGTGTGACACCATCAGCCCAGGTGAGTAGGGGCGCGTCAGCATTATTCTAGGTGGGTAGGGGTGTGACACCATCAACATAGATAGGTAGGGATGTATCACCATCAACACGGGTGGGTAGGGAGGGATGTCACACCATCAACATGGGTTGGTAGGGGTGTGACGCTATCAACATGGGTAGGTAGGGATGTGACACCATCAACATGGGTAGGTAGGGGTGTGACACCATCAACATGGGTTGGTAGGGAGGGATGTCACACCATCAACATGGGTTGGTAGGGGTGTGACGCTATCAACATGGGTGGGTAGGGATGTGACACCATCAACACGGGTGGGTAGGGAGGGATGTCACACCATCAACATGGATTGGTAGGGATGTCACACCATCAACATGGATTGGTAGGGATGTCACACCATCAACATGGGTAGGTAGGGATGTGACACCATCAACACGGGTGGGTAGGGAGGGATGTCACACCATCAACATGGGTGGGTAGGGGTGTGACGCTTTCAACATGGGTGGGTAGGGGTGTGACACCATCAACACGGGTGGGTAGGGAGGGATGTCACACCATCAACATGGATTGGTAGGGATGTCACACCATCAACATGGATTGGTAGGGAGGTCACACCATCAACATGGGTTGGTAGGGGTGTGACAGCATCAACATGGGTTGGTAGGGATGTCACACAATCAACATGAGTTGGTAGGGATGTGACACCAACAACATGGGTTGGTAGGGAGGGATGTCACACCATCAACATGGGTTGGTAGGGATGTGACACCATCAACATGGGTTGGTAGGGAGGGATGTCACACCATCAACATGGGTTGGTAGGGGTGTGACGCTATCAACATGGGTGGGTAGGGATGTGACACCATCAACACGGGTGGGTAGGGAGGGATGTCACACCATCAACATGGATTGGTAGGGATGTCACACCATCAACATGGGTTGGTAGGGGTGTGACACCATTAACATGGGTGGGTAGGGATGTCACACCATCAACATGGGTTGGTAGGGGTGTGACACTATCAACATGGGTTGGTAGGGGTGTGACCCATTAACATGGGTTGGTAGGGGTGTGACACTATCAACATGGGTTGGTAGGGATGTCACACCATCAACATGGGTGGGTAGGGGTGTGACACCATTAACATGGGTTGGTAGGGATGTGACACCATTAACATGGGTTGGTAGGGGTGTGCAGTATCAACATGGGTTAGTAGGGGTGTGCAGTATCAACATGGGTTGGTAGGGATGTCACACCATCAACATGGTTGGGTAGGGATGTGACACCATCAACATGGGTTGGTAGGGGTGTGACACCATTAACATGGGTTGGTAGGGATGTGACACCATCAACATGGGTGGGTAGGGGTGTGACACTATCAACATGGATTGGTAGGGGTGTGACACCATTAACATGGGTTGGTAGGGATGTGACACCATCAACATGGGTTGGTAGGGGTGTGACACCATCAACATGGGTTGGTAGGGATGTGACACTATCAACATGGGTTGGTAGGGGTGTGACACCATTAACATGGGTTGGTAGGGATGTGACACCATCAACATGGGTGGGTAGGGATATGACACTATCAACATGGGTTGGTAGGTGTGTGACACCATTAACATGGGTTGGTAGGGATGTGACACCATTAACTTGGGTTGGTAGGGATGTGACACTATCAACATGGGTTGATAAGGGTGTGACACCATCAACATGGGTTGGTAGGGATGTGACACTATCAACATGGGTTGATAAGGGTGTGACACCATCAACATTGGTTGGTAGGGTTGTGACACCATTAACATGGGTGGGTAGGGATGTGACACCATCCACCTAGATTGGTAGGGTCAAATAAATTAAAGTGAAGTATTTCAGAAACAATCAGCAAATACCTAGCAGCCACAAGTTTGGGGTGAGTAAAATCTTGAGAAATATTATTTTTGAATGAACAATGTCACCAGGTATAGTAGGTTAACAGTGTTCTGTTCACAATAATGTTGTATTACTGTTTTTGAGCTGATAATATGTCCCATACCTTAATGTCAAGGTTGGCTCTGGGGAAGATGTACTTGTATGTCCTTTTCTTACAGCTAAACCTGGCACTGAACTCTGGATCCACTGGGGCCCATGCAAGGACTCGGATTTCTGGGGGCAACACCTTGTTCAGGATGTGACAGTACCGGATCTCCATCGTCTTGTCACCTGAAGGGGGAGTAATATGGGTGTGGGTTTTTCAAATAATGTTTGAACATACTTTCATAAACTTCCTTGCAAAACACAGTGAAAACAAGAGATTAACAAATCTGCTTTTTTCTTAAGTAGGAGCCATTTACATGCTCCTTCCCCTCATTTTTTTTTAAATCAAGCTGTTTTTCCCCCAAAAGTAAAGTAACTTTACTTCAGGTTTTTACATTTCCCTTTAAGGAATAAATTACCAATTTTCCCCCAAATTATAGAGCATGGGCCCCATTCCCTTGGCAGAGAAAAAAGCCTTGAACTGTGATGAGGGAATGATGGACCACTTAACCACTAGTGATCAATGTGTCAACACAGTCATAGAAAATTGAGAGATGAGATGTTTGGGGTCATGTTATAGCCATTACTGTAGATGTGGACTATACCTGGTCGTTCATGGGCTGTTCCCCCTTCCCTGACTTTGACCCCTAGGCCAGATGTCAAGTTGGTGCGAAGGTCAATAGAGATGACCTGCAAACAAATAGTAAAAAATGAGCCATACAGAAAGTTTCAACTTAAGTCAACTTAAGAGAAGTCAAGCTAAAACTTGCTATATAAAAAGTCCAGAACATTACTAAATGAAGATTTAGCATTAACTCAGCCTCAAGCTCACAGATTTATAACCTCTAAGCCTGAGGTCAAACAGCTTTAAGCACAGAACTAAGACATTACTAAAGTTCTGACTGGCTATATTTTAAACTTCTTTATGAATCCAACCAATCAGATCCTTGTAAATGATCTCAATCTCAAGTTTAAAAGTGGTATCCAGTATTTTAAACTTAAGATTTGTCCCTTAAAAATCATGTACTATTGTCAGCAGAAAAGACCTCACAAAATATTATCTAATTAAAACCCTACATCTAAGTGAAAATGAAACATTAACACCACTTGTCATTACAAATATGGATTTCTTATCCGAGTCAAATACCACCTGTAGAGCTTTATAACCCGTCCTTTCTGAGCTGCATGTTGAAATGGTGTAGGAACCGTAAGGTGACTTACCTGTCCAAAAGCACTGACCCCCTTATCTGTCCTACCACACCTGTGGTAGCTGGATGTCTCTCTGGAAACAAACAATGTTTAACTACTCTCATGCGGGTAACATGAATGAATGTTCGTTATTGCTTCAGTAGCATCATAAAACGAATCAAGAATGCAGCTTAAAATAATTAAACTATTCATTACAGCAATGCAGCGCTATCTCACGCTGTCCCCACTTGCCTTAAACAACAGTTAATATTAAAACCACAGTTCTTAAGTACCAATTAGCCAGCAGTTCAAGTCAATAACTTGTAACCCCTAAGTCAAACAGTGCATGGACATGAAGCCATTATCTAGCATTTCATGCTGATAATTTGTAACCCCTCAGTCCTTCAGTACATGGGCGTGAAACATTTACCTAGCAGTTCATGCTATTAACATGTAACCCCTAAGTCAAACAGTGCATGGGCATGAACCCCTAAGTCAAACAGTGCATGGACATGAACCCCTAAGTCAAACAGTGCATGGACATGAACCCCTAAGTCAAACAGTGCATGGAAATGAACCCCTAAGTCAAACAGTGCATGGAAATGAACCCCTAAGTCAAACAGTGCATGGACATGAACCCCTAAGTCAAACAGTGCATGGGCATGAACCCCTAAGTCAAACAGTGCATGGACATGAACCCCTAAGTCAAACAGTGCATGGACATGAACCCATAAGTCAAACAGTGCATGGAAATGAACCCCTAAGTCAAACAGTGCATGGACATGAACCCCTAAGTCAAACAGTGCATGGGCATGAACCCCTAAGTCAAACAGTGCATGGACATGAACCCCTAAGTCAAACAGTGCATGGACATGAACCCCTAAGTCAAACAGTGCATGGACATGAACCCCTAAGTCAAACAGTGCATGGACATGAACCCCTAAGTCAAACAGTGCATGGAAATGAACCCCTAAGTCAAACAGTGCATGGACATGAACCCCTAAGTCAAACAGTGCATGGGCATGAACCCCTAAGTCAAACAGTGCATGGAAATGAACCCCTAAGTCAAACAGTGCATGGACATGAACCCCTAAGTCAAACAGTGCATGGACATGAACCCCTAAGTCAAACAGTGCATGGAAATGAACCCCTAAGTCAAACAGTGCATGGACATGAACCCCTAAGTCAAACAGTGCATGGAAATGAACCCCTAAGTCAAACAGTGCATGGACATGAACCCCTAAGTCAAACAGTGCATGGGCATGAACCCCTAAGTCAAACAGTGCATGGAAATGAACCCCTAAGTCAAACAGTGCATGGACATGAACCCCTAAGTCAAACAGTGCATGGACATGAACCCCTAAGTCAAACAGTGCATGGAAATGAACCCCTAAGTCAAACAGTGCATGGACATGAACCCCTAAGTCAAACAGTGCATGGACATGAACCCCTAAGTCAAACAGTGCATGGACATGAACCCCTAAGTCAAACAGTGCATGGGCATGAACCCCTAATACAAACAGTGCATGGGCATGAACCCCTAATTCAAACAGTGCATGGACATGAACCCCTAAGTCAAACAGTGCATGGACATGAACCCCTAAGTCAAACAGTGCATGGAAATGAACCCCTAAGTCAAACAGTGCATGGAAATGAACCCCTAAGTCAAACAGTGCATGGGCATGAACCCCTAAGTCAAACAGTGCATGGAAATGAACCCCTAAGTCAAACAGTGCATGGACATGAACCCCTAAGTCAAACAGTGCATGGACATGAACCCCTAAGTCAAACAGTGCATGGGCATGAACCCCTAAGTCAAACAGTGCATGGACATGAACCCCTAAGTCAAACAGTGCATGGACATGAACCCCTAAGTCAAACAGTGCATGGAAATGAACCCCTAAGTCAAACAGTGCATGGACATGAACCCCACAGTCAAACAGTGCATGGACATGAACCCATTACTTAGCATTTTATGTTGATAACTTGTAACCCCTAAGTCAAACAGTGCATGGGCATGAACCCATTACTTAGCAATTCAAGCTGATAACTTGTAACCCCACAGTCAAACAGTGCATGGGCATGAACCCATAACCTAGCATTTTATGTTGATAACTTGTAACCCCTAAGTCAAACAGTGCATGGACATGAACCCATTACTTAGCATTTTATGTTGATAACTTGTAACCCCTAAGTCAAACAGTGCATGGGCATGAAGCCATTACTTAGCAGTTCAAGTTGATAACTTGTAACCCCACAGTCAAACAGTGCATGGGCATGAAGCCATTACCTTGCAGTTCAAGTTGTTAACTTGTAACCCCTAAGTCAAACAGTGCATGGACATGAACCCATTACTTAGCAGTTCAAGTTGATAACTTGTAACCCCACAGTCAAACAGTGCATGGGCATGAAGCCATTACCTTGCAGTTCAAGTTGTTAACTTGTAACCCCTAAGTCAAACAGTGCATGGACATGAACCCATTACTTAGCAGTTCAAGTTGATAACTTGTAACCCCACAGTCAAACAGTGCATGGGCATGAAGCCATTACCTTGCAGTTCAAGTTGTTAACTTGTAACCCCTAAGTCAAACAGTGCATGGACATGAACCCATTACTTAGCAGTTCAAGTTGATAACTTGTAACCCCACAGTCAAACAGTGCATGGGCATGAAGCCATTACCTTGCAGTTCAAGTTGTTAACTTGTAACCCCTAAGTCAAACAGTGCATGGACATGAACCCATTACTTAGCATTTTATGTTGATAACTTGTAACCCCTAAGTCTAACAGTGCATGGGCATGAACCCATTACTTAGCATTTTATGTTGATAACTTGTAACCCCACAGTCTAACAGTGCATGGGCATGAACCCATTACTTAGCATTTTATGTTGATAACTTGTAACCCCACAGTCTAACAGTGCATGGGCATGAACCCATTACTTAGCATTTTATGTTGATAACTTGTAACCCCTAAGTCAAACAGTGCATGGACATGAACCCATTACTTAGCATTTTATGTTGATAACTTGTAACCCCTAAGTCAAACAGTGCATGGGCATGAAGCCATTACTTAGCAGTTCAAGTTGATAACTTGTAACCCCACAGTCAAACAGTGCATGGGCATGAAGCCATTTCCTTGCAGTTCAAGTTGTTAACTTGTAACCCCTAAGTCTAACAGTGCATGGACATGAACCCATTATTTAGCATTTTATGTTGATAACTTGTAACCCCTAAGTCTAACAGTGCATGGGCATGAACCCATTACTTAGCATTTTATGTTGATAACTTGTAACCCCTAAGTCAAACAGTGCATGGACATGAACCCATTACTTAGCATTTTATGTTGTTAACTTGTAACCCCTAAGTCAAACAGTGCATGGACATGAACCCATTACTTAGCATTTTATGTTGTTAACTTGTAACCCCTAAGTCAAACAGTGCATGGACATGAACCCATTACTTAGCAGTTCAAGTTGATAACTTGTAACCCCACAGTCAAACAGTGCATGGGCATGAAGCCATTACCTTGCAGTTCAAGTTGTTAACTTGTAACCCCTAAGTCAAACAGTGCATGGACATGAACCCATTACTTAGCATTTTATGTTGATAACTTGTAACCCCTAAGTCTAACAGTGCATGGGCATGAACCCATTACTTAGCATTTTATGTTGATAACTTGTAACCCCTAAGTCAAACAGTGCATGGACATGAACCCATTACTTAGCAGTTCAAGTTGATAACTTGTAACCCCACAGTCAAACAGTGCATGGGCATGAAGCCATTACCTTGCAGTTCAAGTTGTTAACTTGTAACCCCTAAGTCAAACAGTGCATGGACATGAACCCATTACTTAGCATTTTATGTTGATAACTTGTAACCCCTAAGTCTAACAGTGCATGGGCATGAACCCATTACTTAGCATTTTATGTTGATAACTTGTAACCCCACAGTCTAACAGTGCATGGGCACGAACCCATTACTTAGCATTTTATGTTGATAACTTGTAACCCCACAGTCTAACAGTGCATGGGCATGAACCCATTACTTAGCATTTTATGTTGATAACTTGTAACCCCACAGTCTAACAGTGCATGGGCACGAACCCATTACTTAGCATTTTATGTTGATAACTTGTAACCCCTAAGTCTAACAGTGCATGGACATGAACCCATTACTTAGCATTTTATGTTGATAACTTGTAACCCCTAAGTCTAACAGTGCATGGGCATGAACCCATTACTTAGCAGTTCAAGTTGATAACTTGACCAGCTGATTCTATCCAGACATTAAATAAGCAGACAGTGTCAATATGACTAGATCAGGCTATTGATGAAGCAGTAAAGCCTACCTGGCTTCTATAAGTCGAGTCTTTTTAAGGGCATCAAACAGGACAGCTTCAATTGTTTTCTCGGTGTCCTCCTGGACTGCATAACCATGGTAATCAAAGCCTAGATACAGGATCTTCAGGGCCACATGGCGGGTGTTGTACCTGTTATAGAGAGGTTAGTTTTATAATTAGAAGTATAATTACAGTCAATATTCAAGCTGTTAGATCTTTAATCTTTGAGGACTTTAAAGTTTACACCTGTAATGTTCATTAAGTCATTTTTAATGAATGAAGTATACTGAGCCTCAGTGAGGATTATCTGTAGTGTATAATGTAAAAGACAAAGCATTTTAAAAGAACCAGAGCCCTAGTCAAACAAGCCTTCTCAAACATAGCGGTACTCACCATCATATAAATTGCAGACTTTATGATCTACCTTCTCTTAGTCTGCTAAACACTGATAAGACTTAGACAGAAAGTGTAAATCTAGATCAGATATCTCCCACTGGGAACTGATCAGGATCTACACTTTCTGCTGCTCAGTCTCAAACAGTATGTCTTGCTACCAGAGCATGTAGTTGCAAGCAAAAAAATATATATATTACTAAATAAACAAGAGGGCCATGATGGCCCTTAATCGCTCACCTGATGACACAGGCTTTACGTAGGCTCAAATCTGGCATTAAGTAATTAAGAGTTATATACTTTAGAAATCTTTGGTGAAGATTGGACCATTAGTGTGGCCACTGGGTTGATAATATTTTCTAGAATTTTACCAAGTAACCTACTGAATACACATGACTCACTTCAAAACATATGTAAGATTTCATACTGGCAAACATGATGGTCAAGTTTGGTGAAGATTGGGCCATCAATGTAGCCTCTTAAGTGTTTTCACAAGCTTTTTCTAAAATTTGACCTAGTGACCTATTTTATGACCCCACGAGACCCAATAACGAGCTCATCCAAGATTTCATGCAGACAAACATTCTGACCAAGTTTGATGAAGACTGGCCTATAAATAGGGCCTCTAGTGTGTTTACAAGCTTTTTCTAAGATTTGACCTAGTGACCTACTTTTTGACCTCACGTGACCCAGTTACAAACTCATCCAAGACTTCATGCAGACAAACATTCTGACCAAGTTTGGTGAAGATTGGGCTATAAATGTGGCCTCTAGTGTGTTCACAAGCTTTGTCTAAGATTTGACCTAGTGACCTACTTTTTGACCCCACGTGACCCAGTTACGAACTCATCCAAGATTTCATGTAGACAAACATTCTGACCAAGTTTGATGAAGATTGGGCTATAAATGTGGCCTCTAGTGTGTTCACAAGCTTTTTCTAAGATTTGACCTAGTGACCTACTTTTTGACCCCACGTGACCCAGTTACGAACTCATCCAAGATTTCATGTAGACAAACATTCTGACCAAGTTTGGTGAAGATTGGGCTATAAATGTGGCCTCTAGTGTGTTCACAAGATTTTTCTAAGATTTGACCTAGTGACCTACTTTTTGACCTCACGTGACCCAGTTACGAACTCATCCAAGATTTCATGTAGACAAACATTCTGACCAAGTTTGATGAAGATTGGATAAAAATTGTGGCCTCTAGTGTGTTCACAAGGTAAATGTTGACGACGGACGACGGACGACGGACGAAGCGGTATCACAAAAGCTCCCCTTGAGCACGTTGTGCTCAGGTGAGCTAAAAAACAAAAAACAAGCTAAGGGCTTATTAGAAATAGCAACTCAGTTTGAAGATAAATTATTTTTAAAATCAGCCTTGACTAATTACCATAACAAAATATCATCTTATAATCTTCATTGTTGTAAATGAAAATGTCCATGTTTCCAACATGTGATTATGTATCAGAGTTTTTCCTGTCATCTCTAGTTCAACTTGGGTAGTGCTGAGTGTCAATGATAATTATGAAAAGTGCAAAGGGCTAGTGATGAGGGTACTCACTTGGAGAAGTCAAACTCTCGTTGTGTCTTCTTCCTGCGACTGGTGCCTACATGGTCTCCCGGTCCATCACGCTTAATTACAATATTCTGCAGCTGCTTCACATGGGACTCGAGCTGACGCACTCGACACATCAGCTCCTGTAGCATATAGTACATGTGACAGTGTGATCCTTTAGCATATGGTACATGTGACAGTGTGATCCTTTAGCATATGGTACATGTGACAGTGTGATCCTTTAGCATATAGTACATGTGACAGTGTGATCCTTTAGCATATAGTACATGTGACAGTGTGATCCTTTAGCATATGGTACATGTGACAGTGTGATCCTTTAGCATATGGTACATGTGACAGTGTGATCCTTTAGCATATGGTACATGTGACAGTGTGATCCTTTAGCATATAGTACATGTGACAGTGTGATCCTTTAGCATATAGTACATGTGACAGTGTGATCCTTTAGCATATGGTACATGTGACAGTGTGATCCTTTAGCATATAGTACATGTGACAGTGTGATCCTTTAGCATATAGTACATGTGACAGTGTGATCCTTAAGCATATAGTACATGTGACAGTGTGATCCTTTAGCATATGGTACATGTGACAGTGTGATCCTTTAGCATATGGTACATGTGACAGTAAGATCCTTTAGCATATGGTACATGTGACAGTGTGATCCTTTAGCATATAGTACATATAGTACATGTGACAGTGTGATCCTTTAGCATATGGTATATGTGACAGTATGATCCTTTAGCATATGGTACATGTGGCAATGTGATCCTTTAGCATATGGTACATGTGACAGTGTGATCCTTTAGCATATGGTACATGTGACAGTGTGATCCTATAGCATGTAGTACATGTGACAGTGTGATCCTTTAGCATATAGTACATGTGACAGTGTGATTCTTTAGCATATGGTACATGTGACAGTGTGATCCTTTAGCATATGATACATGTGACAGTGTGATCCTTTAGCATATAGTACATGTGATAGTGTGATCCTTTAGCATATGGTACATGTGACAGTGTGATCCTTTAGCATATAGTACATGTGACAGTGTGATCCTGTAGCATATAGTACATGTGACAGTGTGATCCTGTAGCATATAGTACATGTGACAGTGTGATCCTTTAGCATATAGTACATGTGACAGTGTGATCCTTTAGCATATAGTACATGTGACAGTGTGATCCTTTAGCATATAGTACATGTGACAGTGTGATCCTTTAGCATATAGTACATGTGACTATGTGATCCTTTAGCATATAGTACATGTGACAGTGTGATCCTTTAGCATGTTGTACATATGACAGTGTGATCCTTTAGCATAAAGTACATGTGACAGTGTGATCCTTTAGCATATAGTACATATGACAGTGTGATCCTTTAGCATATATTACATGTGACAGTGTGATCCTTTAGCATATGGTACATGTGACAGTGTGATCCTTTAGCATATGGTACATGTGACAGTGTGATCCTTTAGCATATGGTACATGTGACAGTGTGATCCTTTAGCATATAGTACATGTGACAGTGTGATCCTTTAGCATATAGTACATGTGACAGTGTGATCCTTTAGCATATGGTACATGTGACAGTGTGATCCTTTAGCATATAGTACATGTGACAGTGTGATCCTTTGGCATATAATACATGTGACAATGTGATCCTTTAGCATGTGGTATAAGTGACAACGTGATCTTATAGCCTAGTGTATTTGTGACAATGCAATCTTGTAGAATAGGTAAACATGTAATCCTGTAGACACTGCAATATAAGTAACAATATGATCCTGTAGCCTAGTTTATATGTAACAATGTGATCCTATAGCCTAGGGTATATGTAGCAATGTGATCCTGCAGACTATGGTATATGTAACAATATGATTCTGTAGCCTAGTTTATATGTAACAATGTGATCCTGTAGCCTATGGTATATATAGCAATATGATCCTGCTAGACTATGGTATATGTAACAATATTATTCTGTAGCCTAGTTTATATGTAACAATGTGATCCTGTAGCCTATGGTATATATAGCAATATGATCCTGTAGCCTAGGGTATATGTAGCAATGTGATCCTGCAGACTATGGTATATGTAACAATATGATCCTGTAGCCTAGGGTATATGTAACAATGTGATCCTGCAGCCTATGGTATATGTAGCAATATGATTCTGTAGCCTAGGGCTATATGTAGCAATGTGATCCTGCAGACTATGGTATATGTAACAATATGATCCTGTAGCCTATGGTATATATAGCAATATGATTATGTAGCCTAGGGTATATGTAGCAATGTGATCCTGCAGACTATGGTATATGTAACAATATGATCCTGTAGCCTAGGGTATATGTAACAATGTGATCATGCAGCCAAGGGTATATGTAACAATATTATACTGCAGCCCTGTTTTTATGTAACCATGTGATCCTGTAGCCTATGGTATATGTAATAATGTGATCATGAAGCCTAGGGGATATGTAACGATGTGATCATGTAGCCTAGGGTAACTGTAACAATGTAATTGTGCAGCTACTAGGGGATATGTAACAATGTGATCATGTAGCCTAGGGTTTATGTAACCAAGTGATCCTGTAGCCTAGGGTATATGTAACAATGTGATCATGCAGCCTAGGGGATATCTTACAATGTGATCATGTAGCCTAGGGTAAATGTTACAATGTGATCATGCAGCCTAGGGGATATGTAACAATGGGATCATGTAGCCTAGGATTTATGTAACCAAGTGATCCTGTAGCCTAGGGTATATGTAACAATGTGATCATGTAGCCTAGGGGATATGTAACAATGTGATCATGCAGCCTAGGGGATATGTAACAATGTGATCATGCAGCCTAGGGTATATGTAACCGTGTGATTATGTTGTCATAATGTACGGTTAATGTGGCAATGTGATTATATACAGTAAGGTATATGTGACAATGTGATTACAGTAAAGTTTTATAGATAAGACGCACAAAAAGATAAGACGCACCCCCTCTTCGAGGTCTAGAAATCAAGGAAAAAAGCAAATTCTCAAAGACAAGACGCATCCCCGATTCACTAATCCATCTGGCCGCCATTACGAAATTCCCGCGTCGCCGCATCGCTCGATTTGACTCAAGGGAACAAGTTCCAATTGTTCCGTAAATTGGTGTTTGCGCCTGAGTGCTTATTATTCTCTAAGTGTCTTGAATAATACGTCGCGACTGTTTGCCTAGTGAGACCGTGTGTATTGTGTTACATTATGACACTCTACCCCAATATATCGTTTACACGCCAGACAGGATATTCTCGCGGCTATCCCAGCCCTACACATGAGAGAACATCCTGTTTCATGCGGCAGCATGTCATAAAAACAATTAAGTTCTCAGCCTATAAGTAAGTTCTCGACACATGGGACAAACACACAAATGACATTTAAAATAACAACTTTCGGCTTTTAAATGTTCATTTTCACACCATGCTATTTAAGTGACCGCTTACCATAAAATTAGTTCTATGCACCTTTGAAATTACTTACGGATGATGAACGATATATTAACATCCAAAAGAGGTGTGAAAACTTGTCTGCACAAATAGCCGATGCACAATTTATTGTTGTTGTTAAGTGGGTTTTTAATTTCAACTTAAATTTATTCGTAGTTAACATTTAAAATAAAACAAATTTCAAATCAAAATTGATCAATTGAATTATACCATATTACTTAGATGATGATAATAACAGCGTCGTCAATGAATATGCCCGTTCCACTAAAACTCAATAACCGTTTCCGGATTATGAAACTTCACCGATTTTATTAGAATAAATTGATATTTATGCAAATATCTATTGCACATTGTTGTTTTATGTTTACACAAACGAATTTAAATGTCTCTTTTTATGTTTAATGTCAAATTTTAGGTAAAAACAACGTAACTTTTCCCTTAAAATGGCACAATACAGTTGTCTATGGTCTATGATACTATCGGCGATATTCTATGCGGTCGGATTAGTCTAAGGGTCAATTTTGGTCTGTGAAAAAAGGGGAAAACTTATATTCGCATGGATAAGACGCATCCCCCACTTTTTTATCATAATTTGGGGCAAAAAACTGCGTCTTATCTATAAAACTTTACGATATATACAGTAAGGTATATGTGACAATGTGATTATATACAGTAAGGTATATGTGACAATGTACAGAAATATGTGACAATGTGATCCCTAAGTTTTTTTAACAATGTGATCTGTAGTGTAGTGTTTATGTGACTTTGTGACGTGTTGCTTAAGGTTCATGGTTAAGTGACCCTACATCAAATGGTATATAATTGAAAATGTGATCTGGTAACATAGGCTTTTTTGTGACTATTTGACAAGTAGCTTCATGTATACAGGTATTTGACCCTGCAGCACATGGTATATATGTGACAGTGTTATCTTGTAGCACATGGTATATATATGTGACAGTGTGATTTTGTAGCACATGGTATATATGTGACATTCTTCTGTTTTTGTCAGTCACAGTGACTTATTAACTTTCAACACTGCCTGCTTTCATTATGTCATAAAATCCCTGTAGTAAGCCATCTTACATGTAAAATGTTGTCAAGCAGGAATGAACTTCTTTTTGTTATTTCAAATCAAATGAAATATTCTATATATACATCATTTCCTTAATTAAAAGGAGAACAGGTGTTAGTTCTATTGATCAAGTATGGCTGTTTGAGCATTGTCTCACATTATATTGATTGATATTGAAACATTTGTCTGTCAAGACCATGACATTGGAAGAATTACATAACATTATTAACAGCAGCAAAAAAGGTGATGTTTGTTAAATAGATGCTTATTGACAGGGGAGGTTACCTTGACAGGTGACAACCCTTACCTTGCTGCATTGTTCATAGCCTGACCTTTCTTCATAACTGGCTCAGAATACCCTAATAGATTTAACTCAAGTTTGATAATGCTTTCCTTATCATGTAAATCCCAATGTTATAGGAAGTTGTCTACAAATCTGCAATTTACAGGTTATGGATCTATAAGGGAGTTGTTGTTTTTTCATTGAATTTATGTCAGAAGAAATTTAGTGGGAACAATGCCCAGTTAAGAATCAAGCCATCATTGTTTTAAACCAGTAGCAGGTGCTTCTTTTTATTTTTAATTACTTTTTTTAAATAGAGAAGTTAGTATTTTGGTGTTGTTCTTTGCTATTTTGTGCATAAATCATATCAAATCTTTCTCATATAGAACACACAGAGCATTAAAATTATACAAGAGCATCAAAATAAAGATCTAAAATGTGGCACAAATAGAAGCATTTTTAAAAGCTATCAGAAAATTATATTTAACTTCATTATATTGTTTACTATCATTTTATCATGTACAACTAAGGCCATGAATATCCACCTTACAAAGAAAAGAAGAAGAAAATCCTGGTTTTGGTGCTCCCATTAACTGCCAAGTCCAGTTTTGGTGCTCCTGAGAACAGACAAGCCCAGTTTTGGTGCTCTTGAGAACTGACAAGCCCAGTTTTGGTGCTCCTGAGAACAGACAAGCCCAGTTTTGGTGCTCCTGAGAACAGACAAGCCCAGTTTTGGTGCTCCTGAGAACTGACAAGCCCAGTTTTGGTGCTCCTGAGAACAGACAAGCCCAGTTTTGGTGCTCCTGAGAAATGACAAGCCCAGTTTTGGTGCTCCTGAGAAATGACAAGCCCAGTTTTGGTGCTCCTAAGAAATGACAAGCCCAGTTTTGGTGCTCCTGAGAACTGACAAGCCCAGTTTTGGTGCTCCTGAGAACCTGACAAGCCCAGTTTTGATGCTCCTGAGAACCTGACAAGCCCAGGTTTGGTGCACCTGAGAACTGACAAGCCCAGTTTTGGTACTCCTAAGCAAAAGCTCTACCACATGGTTGTTTTGTGCTTTCACACAATGCAATCAACTAGTATTACAGTAAGCTTCCCAACCTGCCTGACCTTTGTTTGAGTAAAATTGGATCACTGATAAACCAATTGTATGAACACCATACAATCATAACCTAGAGATTCCTGGTCAAGTGGTTAAGATGCTGTCAGTCTCTTGATCAGAGGGTCACTGGTTCCCACCAACCATACAATGATAGCCCTATGGCCAGACTAACTTCTCCACATTACTCCAGGAAGTTGATAACTGTGTACTGGTTCTACCGAAGAAGTAGGCAGACACAATTATGGAAGTCAACAAATCTGGTTGCTTTTACTGGTCTGCCTCAAGGGGTCCAACCAACACAATTTGTCTGCATTGGGGACTACTGAAATATCCCCTACAGTAGACATACTTGATTCTGTCCCCCATGAAGACATGTGTTTACTTTCTAGAAAGTATTTTTGTCAGTCATTAGTATTCACACCAAGACATGTTAATAACAACACCATTGTTAGTCTGAATTTCAATCCATGCAATTCACGCAGATAAAAAACTTAAACATAAAATCACACAAAACATTCCAACCAATGATCATTCAACAAACAACTTTGTGTCTACTAAAATAATAACCTTGGACAATTAATACTACATGTGACTAGAGGAGACAAAGCCTCATTTCCATTGAAATCTTATTTTATCTTTATTAAATGACTAAAACCTCTACAGTTTCTGAAAATTGCCAGTAGCTTTAACACAAGTTTGTTTTTGTTGTAGTTTTGTTTTTTAATCTCAGACCAATTATTCTATGGGAAAGCTAAGCAGTTAGTTATATAACAATAATTGACATTTTTACAGAGACATTTATAAGTCCTTCAGTTATTGGAGATTCATGCCAACTGAACACTTGGTGAACACTTGGTGTTTAAATTAGATATATTTTTGTTCTAGTATAAAAACTTCAGATTACTGGTATAATTAAATAATAACTATGGAATTATTTTCTGTACTTTTTACTCAAGGTAGATAAGTACACAGATGTAAAAATCAGTAGGCATATTTAAAATATACATGTAGACTCAAATACAACATGAATAACAAACTGAAATCATTTAAGGTTAACAGTATAAAAAGGAGATGTCATATTTAACAAGCTAGATGTGTAGCAGCCACATTGAACTTTCAATTTCTTTTTTTCAAATTGCTTAAGATGTTAAACCTGATGTAATATTGAGTCACATAGCATAAAGTACTCTGTGCCTGTGACAGAGTTAAATGTAATGAACCAACAACTTAAGAGAATGACACTATACAACTAACCCATGCCAAGTCAGATAACTCTAAAGGATGCTGATACCAAATAAGACACACTGTGTAGCTTCCCTTGAAATTATTTCTTTTAGATATGGCAAAATCTTCATAGTTTGTTTCACTGTCAAATTTTGACGAAGTATTTCTTTCTTGAGTAAAAACCGATGACAGAACTCTGAAAAAAATTTGGTGGTAATTATAAATACCGAAAAGTATATGCAGAAAGACAAAGGTGGGAAAAACAATTAACAATGAATCAATATGATCTGAATGTGTGTGCATACTGGTGATAATAATGGGCGATTTCTTCATCCAGTAAAACTGTGTCTGATCCTGTATATTTTGCTTGCTTGATGGAATGAATGTCACATGTTTTTCAATTTCATTTGTGAAGGTTGCAATGGGTACCAAGAATTACCCATTTTGGAAAAAAAAATTAGTTATCTACCTTGTGGGTAGTTATTTTTTTTATATGTACTTTACTTAATAGATAAAAAATTTTAAGTTTTTTGTTGTTGTTTTTTATCATAAAGCTTGGGTATTTTTATTCATTCTTATCTCGATAAACAAGATTACATTTATTTGCATTTTGCTAATTGAAGACTTCCTACTGGTTAGAAAAGTTGATTATACCAAATACACTCCAACAGGGGAGGTAACATGTACTTTGAATAGTTGTTGTAACATAAAAAACAGAGGAAATATACAGTATGGAAACTAAAGTATTCAGCATGGAAGTAATCTCTTGAAGTCAAGTTTCATAGAAATATATATAGATATTCACCTTTCTGAAGTCCTGTTCGTATGGACTATTTCGAAGCTTTAAACCAATCAAAAGGTGACAATTCAATAACCCCGTTAAAAGTGAGCATAAGAGAATGAAGTACAACTTCAACGTTCAGTAGCAGGAGAACATACACTGCCTTGAACTGATTAAAACTTGAAGAGTCAAATGAGTATAAAAGAGTATGAACTAACTGAAGATGAAATTACATTTGACAACAATGGCAGCTGGATAAAATACCTTTAACTTTGGTACACAAAGCTTTTACACAAGTTACCATTGACAGACAGCTAGTGAACACTAAGCAACAGTTTTTAAAAAGTGGACCAGTGTATAACACCCAGATTCAATGTATCAGGATATTTACCACCCCCACCCCTCCATCACCCACCAGGATGATTATTTACCACCCCCACCCCTCCATCACCCACCAGGATGATTATTTACCACCCCCACCCCTCCATCACCCATCAGGATGATTATTTACCACCCCCATCCCTCGATCACCCATCAGGATGATTATTTACCACCCCCACCCCTCCATCACCCACCAGGATGATTATTTACCACCCCCATCCCTCGATCACCCACCAGGATGATTATTTACCACCCCCATCCCTCCATCACCCACCAGGATGGTTATTTACCACCCCCACCCCTCCATCACCCACCAGGATGATTATTTACCACCCCCATCCCTGGATCACCCACCAGGATGATTATTTACCACCCCCACCCCTCCATCACCCATCAGGATGATTATTTACCACCCCCACCCCTCCATCACCCACCAAAACAAAAGGATGATTATTTTCCACCCTCACCCCTCCATCACCCATCAAACCATCAGGATGATTATTTTCCACCCCCACCCCTCCATCACCCACCAAACCATCAGGATGATTATTTTCCACCCCAAACCCTCCATCACCCACCAAACCATCAGGATGATTATTTTCCACCCCCAACCCTCCATCACCCACCAAACCATCAGGATGATTATTTTCCACCCCCACCCCTAAATCACCCACCAGGATGATTATTTACCACCCCCACCCCTCCCACCTCCCACTTACATACAAGGGCATTAAGGAGGGAAAGTGTTGTTCACATAGAACACAAAAACACACATCATAACTGATCTGACCCCAATCAACACTGCCAAATGCCCAACTATGGACATGTACCTGAAATACAAGCAAGGCAGGTAGACATTGTCAAGTCATTAAACTGTTTTTATACCCATTAACTCTCGGTAATGAACGAGACTTTGCGATCATCAATCACTGCTGGATGTCAGGATCTGACAGATTATAACCACCTGAACATAACCAGGTAGGGTAAGTAAAAGGCCTGAATGTCTTTCACCGAAATCATTAATGACCAAGTATAGATGACTCTCATTGGTCAATGATCTGTTCACTATATGGGTACAGGTACAGCTACCAAATAGGATATATCTATTTCATTATAATTATAATGACCTCAGAATATTATCCTATTAAAACACCTGACTAGACAATGTGATAGTCGATCAAGCTGTCATGTTTCTTGATCATAATGGTCCCAGGTTGAAACCCAGCATTGGTACTAATGTTAATGTATTGTACATTCACCCATCTTACTAACAAGGTGTGTAACATGTCAGTAAATATTGCTGAAATACAGCACAGTTCACCGCCACAACAACAGATGATTGGATCATACTTTCTTACCTGTCTTTACTATCACCTGTATAGTTTCTATGATGTACCAGTATGTACCAAAATATACCTAGTGTTGATGATGGTCACCAGGAAATAAGAAGAAAGTCAATACTTCTAATAGCTTGAAGCAATAAGTGATCAAATATGATTTCAGACGAATGTATATTCAAAGAAAGTTACCCTCCAAGGTGATGATCTGATATTATTCATACCAAACTGAGGGATGGGATGGGAATTTGATGGCATTTTTGCCGATACTGTGCAGCTGGCATTTCTATCATTATAGCACAGGGGCACTGTGTGCCCAGGGAATGAACCAGCCTGGTCCATTAAACTGACACCGACAAGTCAGGCGAAATGCTGTTATCTTAGCCCATAGCATTAGGAGGGAAGCCACTACTACCAACTTTCAAGTCTTTGGTTTGAACCAGCCGGGGTTTGCACTCGCAAGCCGACACTACCACTTGAGCTATTGCGGCCGGTCATACCACACTGATATGTAACAACTAACATCAACATACAAGTTACACAACCAACAAAAATGATTAAATATGCTAGTTTTGAAAACCACCTCTCAAGAATTTGTTGTCTACACAGTTATTGTTTGCAAGTCTTCTAGCTGTAATTGTCAGAAAATTCTAACTTTCTTCTCAATGTAAAACTTTGACCATTACAAGTAAAATCAAATATTAAATCTGCCTTGATTAAGAATGTTCCATTAAGAGTTAGGTATGTTGGGGTATCCAATATCTATATTTTATAACTAGGCTTTGCATTTTTGTGACCAGACAAATTATTCATATTTCATTAGGATTTTTTATTAAAATATCTTTTCACACTTCAAGACTTTGGTATATAAGGACACTCTAGGACAATTGGTGAACTTGCACTGGTTCTTAGCAGAAAGTCAGCTAGAAGAAAGAATATATTTGATGATTTTGTTCTGCTGTAGGATTTTAACTGTGCAAACCTGCTTTTACATTGTTTTTTGTTACTTTGCACCAACATAATTATGGTATATGACTATTATACATTTGTTGGCGATGTCCAGTTAATTATCTGTGGCAGAATGACCCCAGATGTAAGTCTGTGTAGAACAATCGGCAAACCAAAGGATAGCTAGAAAACCTCCTCACATGAAAGTTCTAGGCTGAACTGGGCCTCAAACCTACGAAGTATGGGGTTGCGGAGTTATGACTCTTACTGCTTGGCCAGACGCCTCGCTTTTAGGTTGACATCAAATCAGGGAACTGTTTTTGCCATGCTGGTGACTGCTGACAGGATTTGCCTTAAATTTTTAGGTGGGCAGCTGCCAGTGCAAGAATTTTGTACTCAGTGCTAATGCAGTGCATACAAAATGTACAGCCCAGTAAAATCCTATAAAATTAATAAATGAATGAAGAGTTCACTTAAAGCACAAGCCAACAATAATTAACAAGAACAGCCTCAATATTTGATATACTTGTGCAAGTTTATTGGCAGTCATATTCATAATATTTTAAGATTAAAACAAAACATATTTTACCATAAAAGTGTATAAAATCCATGGACAAGTCAAAAGGAAAGCTTTAAACAAAAAATGATACAGGTTATTATTCTCAGCCAAACAATAGATCACTTTCTTATTAAGAAAACTTAACTGAACAGTAGTAATTATAGTTTTGAGTAGTTTGTGCAAAAACAGAATGCTCTTTTAGGGCATTCTTAATCTGCCATATTTGCAGGGTGCCTTGCGATGAACTTTGACCCCTATGAGAGGCAATCAATACTGTGATTGTAGCTTAACTCTCAACCTGCTAAGCACAAATTTATCAGGCTTAGGTAAACTATAGAGATCCTGATTGTGAAAATCCCACGGAGAGCTGTCTAGTGAGAATCTACACTATTTGCTGAATATGATTATGAATATTCCTGTTAGTTACACATGAAATCAATTAACTAATACCCCAGCATGGGTATGAAAAGATGCAGCAGGCCAAGGGTTAAGGACAATGTCCTCAGCTCCCCCACTTCAGACCACTGCCAGAGTAAGGCAAGAGGTGACACTCCAACACTGAGACCCTGAAGACATTCCACTGGCAGTACCACCCTAAAGATCTCAGATCAATTAGATTTGGGAGAAAAACTGGGCACTGGATAGTGCTCTACTACAGGGCTCATTTTCTGTAGTGATTTGTTCTTTGAATGGGTCCAGACCCAAACTACTTTGGTAATTCAGATCAATGAGGTTCAGGAAAAAAGACACAGGAATGGATTTGAGTTGGACTTAACCATTAGTTTTGTTCATTCTGTTGCTGTGTTTCAATGATCGGAGAACCCTTGATTTTATAATTATATAACACTATCTTCCCAGATTTATCTTGTTCATACATTTTGATTATGCAATAGGCGAAGTGCTTTTCTGATTGACCAAAAAGGATTCATTTAACTCATCATGTTAGAAAAAGATCAAAGGACAAACAACAATATTTTAAGGCATTGGACTGGAAAAAATGAGTTCAGTATAAGGTTTTTAATAGAATTTAAATTACCCCCTTAACTGGAGCTATTAATTTTATTTGGAATTCAAATAAAAATCCCCATCATCCCATATATAATAGTGGCCATATCTATACTATTTGATCCATACTTTCATCAAACATGATGTTCCAATATAGTTCAAAAGCAGAGATTACACTTTATTCTCAAATGTCAAAAAATTAAACTATCATTAACACAAAATCATCTACCACAACTATAATGTAGCCATGGTCTTTCTTTGAAATGACCAGCCAACAAGCTTTTC
The DNA here is from genome assembly GCA_007844125.1 of Sinonovacula constricta. NCBI lineage: Eukaryota > Metazoa > Mollusca > Bivalvia > Cardiida > Solecurtidae > Sinonovacula > Sinonovacula constricta. The sequence goes on from CM017566.1 coordinate 42,440,670, forward strand.
CAGTGCAGAGAAATCTTAAAATAGCCTGGCATAATAAACTGTATACCTAATAACAATGAGGTTATAATTAGGTAGAAATTACACAAATTATTATTTTTTTGCTTATATGTGATCCTAATATATCCATAAACAACACATATGCAAGGCCATTAATAAGAATGATAGTGCCTGAAGGCTTAAACAATGAGCTAACAACAATACAAAAGAACCTTTGATTTAAATAAAAAAGGAACTACACAAAGATTGCTATAATCAGAAAAAAATAGTCATTTGATGTATCCAATAACAGATAAATTACTTTGATGAGAAATTATGTGACTAGTTGATGACAGAATATATCAGAGAATCAGTTGATGTGACTGTAACCTGAACACAATGATGAAGAAGCGTGTGAGATATTTGGGACAACCCTGGAAACGATTCAGTGAGTTTCTGTCATTGCTATCAGGCAGCAGATTCTTCTGATCTGCAAGCATGGGATATGCCTACAGCAATGCATCATGACTTAAAGACATATTTGTTGCAAAGAATGAAGGAAAGTACTCCTAATTCTTAACCCTTGATATCTCCCAGAATCACTCAATCTCAACAGGAACATCTGAAGTCTAAGTGACATCTGCCTTTTATCTGTAATGTTATACCATGCTAATCTTATACATGTCACCATGTTTTAAAATGTTAAGGAAGGGTAGGCAATATCCACTATGCAATTTTTTGTACATATATGACTAGCTAACATAGTTTACGACAAGAAATTTATTGGCCCTTATGCTAGTTAGCAAGCTCAATAATCTTGCTTCCTATCTAGGAAGTGATGTGTCAGTGAGTGGTGTGAAAGTTAGAACCAAAATAACTCATAAATTTGCTTAGCTTTGCACTGTCTAGGGCAGGCAAAATTGGGCAAGGAAAAACAACTGCCACCAGGCATGTGTTACAGCATACCTGTCCTCTTCAAAATGATGAATGTAGATGAAGGCACATCACCATTTCTGATCGAGGGATTTCTAAAATTATTCTAGAACTTTCACCTTAGTCATAGACAAGTTTCAAAGAGGACACTCATCTCAAGAAAAGGTTGTAATAATTTTGGGAGCATAAATGTTAATGATAAATGAATTTTACTACATTAAAAAGGTTCAAGTAATCTTCATTATTAGATAAATACCACAAGACAAAAAAGCATCAATTAACAATAAACAGGTAAATTGACATAAAATCAACCACAAAATGATTTGATGATGTATACAAGAAGATGAATAACAATACAGTAGTTATACCTTTTCATTGCTGGTCAATTCTTCTGATTCCATTTCAACCAATGCGCTCTCAGAATGACCGTTCTGCAAAATACCATCAGCTGGCACATTTGCTTGAAGTTGTCCCCCTTTCTTCCACTCTTCAATCAACTTAAAATAACTCTGCTGTACTTCAGCTTTCATCACATCAGCTGATTTTTCTTGCTTCACTGTTAGATTCAGAGCTCCCTCTTGCAGATTATCTGCAGTGGGGCTACCATTCATGTGCTTCTTGTCTTCCAACTGATTTTTAGCTGCCTGGAAGGCATCACTCTTCAATATACGATTGAGAGTGTAAAACCGGTTTAAAGTGTGACTGGAAATTAGACCGCTCCCATTTTTCATTTCCTCGCCCAGTTTCAAACTGACCTTTTGTAATTCATCATGAGGTTCCAGATCACCATGACCATTCTGTGGAACTCTCAGAGTTTGAATACTTTTACGTTTGTTAGCTCGCTCCATAATCCTGCTCTGAACTTGTCCGAGAGTATTTTGCTGTGCTTGCATTTTTCGACTAGACTCGCTCTTCATCTGTATTCCACTATCGCCATTCTTTGGCACATTCAATACTGTTCCCTGACCTTGTTTGAGGGGTGAGCTTTCTCTACGACCTTGACCTCTAGAAGGTGAGGGGCTGTGATGGCCTTTGGTGACTATGTTGGGGGAATGTTGAACTGGAATATTGACTGGGTACACAAGGCAGCCCTGGGAGTCAAACTGAGGTTCTTGCTTCACATTGACTAGAAGTGGGTTCTGAATGGGGTCCATGCTTAGAGCTCCCATGCTGGACAAATATGTGACAAGATTAAATGGCGATGGTGAGGCATTGGATACCTGACTAGAGGTAGCAGCAACAGCACCAGCATTAGCTGTGTTTGCAGCATTAGCAGCAGCATTGGCCGCAGCTGCCAAGGCGGCCTGCTGCATAAGTTCATGATACTTTTCAATAGCACTGTGTTGTTGACTAGAAACTTGACTAGAGACTGATTCTATCTTCATTGAAACTGGAGAGACCTTAGATGGGGATTCTCGAGATGGTGAAGATGTTGGCATGAGACCGAGGACATAATGATAGTTTGTTTGTGGGTCACCATTGGCACTAGAAGTGGTGTCTGATACAGCATTTGTGGAATGTGTCATGGAATGATTAACTGGGGTTTTATCTGGAGACAGCTTTGCTGACTTCTTGGAGCTAGAACAGTGACTGGCTCTTTCTGACTTGGTACTGTTGGAACCTTGAGACGTGAGATCAATCGCAGAAGGACTTTCTGTAAGACGTTGGAATGATTCAGCCAGCTGAGAGTTGGCCTTGAAATCACAGTCCTTGCCTATGAGTTGGTCATGGCTGCCAAGTTCCTCCACAAACCAGAAGTTGACAAACCCAAGCCTCTGGGTGAGTTTGATTCTGTATGAGCAGCGATGGCCTCGCATCTTTGTCTTGTCACAACCTGCACGTAGAAAACAGTGGAAAAACGTAAGACAAGTGTAATAAGATGCAGATAACAAAACACAGAGAAAATCTTACAAAAAACGTGGCGAATTATACATTTTTGTTCTTTCTCATTAAAACGCCTACATGCCCTTCAACAAGCAAAACCTTTACTAGATAGAAAGGGAGAAAACCTTGAGACATTGCTTTACAAAACATTTTTTCCCTTAACACAGTCACCTATTTTAAGAGATCAAAGGTCACATGATCTTTCAATAGTTCAACTGGTGATCTCTAATTCCTATCATAACTTGGTAAAGGCATCTCCATTTTTTCGTCTAATAACAGATTTTTGTAAGAGCATGTGAATAACTTGAATTTCAGATTAAAAGAACCAATATGTGCTTATTATTATAACTTCCAGCATAAAAGCCAAATTAATTGTCTAATTCACTTAACAATTTAAAAAGATGCATTGGTTGTCACCAGGAGGGTCCAGCATAATCTTATACACCCATCCACAACAACAAAGAAAGAAAAAAGATAATCAAAACAATGTCTTCATTTTGCCCAACAAATATTTTATGACAATGTAAAGCCCCCTCAAAATAACTTGGAGTTTGGATGACATCTTGTCAGTGCTATAGTTTTAATTGTTTCCTCCACCCACCCCATGTTCACCAGTTACAATCCACTCTAACTCCAGCATCAATTAGGAAAACTGTCAACTGTGTCTCTCCAGCACATGCTACCTTTAATCTAGCAACATTTTCACACCCTCAGGCCATTTTCACCCTGTGATTTATCCCAAACAAACACACCTATTGTTTTAGTGGCCAATTAAATATTCATAATATACCTTCACCAAGTAAACACCCGATTAATTCATGAATATTTTTGGCCCCTCATCCATCAACCTAGTCGCATCATAACAAATAGACTGGTAGAATAGCAAGGTAGCACATGGGCTTGAAACTTAGTGATATTTAGCAAAGACAAGGCAACCAATCTTGTGTAACAACCTATCACACTTTAAAGTGACTGTACCTTAGATCTTAGGGCACACAAGGTAGTCAGCAACCAAGGTCTCTATTGTTTGTATTCAAAGGTTTTAAAATGCTATCTGCTTGGGACTTTCATTTAATTTTGTCAGGTTGAATTAAAATATCAAAACAACAACCATTCAGGCAACTTGATAAATGCATTTCATGTTCCAAAATATATACCAGTTTCTTTGTTTTTATTTTGGTTTGTGAATATCACTGTGTTGGCATACAGTGTTACCACTTCACCCTGCTACTGCTGATCCAACAAAGTTCAATTATTCGTAGCAAGCCAAAAAATTGTTCCACATATTTTCATGATAAAATGAGAAAAGAAAGCAGCATCACACAGTTTAACTCCTGTAGCAGAATCATTACATGTTTACATTAGTATGCCCAGCCTGTTTAAACTAGATGCTAATGTGATTATAAAATGCAACACTTATTGAACATTAGATAAACCACACTCTTGACCAGTCCAGCAAAATGTGGCACATGCTATATAACCAGTGACCAGTTACAGTTGTACCGTGCTGCTGTGATTTGACCCTTAACCTTCTGCTTATGTCCACAACAGTGAAGCTGGTGTTGTCTATTTTGAGAAGGAACAGTTACTTAATACAAAATAAAGCATGGCAGTTTATCTACAGGAGCTTTTATCTCAAAAAGTGATGACTTTTCAGAAGCAGTGAATCATTAGACGTGATGATATTTCTTTGGCCCTTAACAACTAAAAGACACTTAGATTGGTAATGGCAACAGTACAATACACAGATTACTCCCTCTTAAATAGAAGAATCATTATGGGACACAGTTTCAATTAATCTATTTAAACTAGAGAAAAATCAGCCTAAACTCACCTTGTAAACAAACTCCATAGCCTCCACAGGCTCGTTTGCATGCAGACGTCCCGCTACAGTACAGCGTTTCCCTGGCAACCACAATTTGTTTGGCATTTTTGGCCCGGCCAGCACGTATGCTGCCATTGGTTAGAACCATCCGTCCAAACTCTGTGTACGCAAACTCATCATCAAGGAATGTTTCACCTTTTGTCATCTCCACATAAATCTTATGGACCTCCCTGCCTTTTCGGAGCATGCACTTCCGGTTGAAAGTGGGCAATGAGTCGAGGTAGTCCTTCAACTTGGCACAGGGCACCATGAAGCCTTTATATGGTGGTTTCTGCTGAGCTTTTGGCAAGGCAGGCCGAACATTGGGCAAGTTTTCTGAGTGATCTGAGGTGTGAAGGTACTCTGAGACCTGTTTTACAGCACCATCAAACATTTCTGGCAAAAGAGGCAATGTAGCATCTGGTGATGTATCCATGGGGGAATCAGCTGAGGTGTCCAGCATGTCTGGTCCATTGTAGGACGTTTCATCACAGTCGACTACCATTTTCACAGATTCAGAATCATCTGATATGGGAGATTCTGCAGTTGAGTTAAGAATATCCAGAGAGATGTCCACCTTGTCTAAATCTTCAGTCACATTATTGTCTCCTGGAACTTTCAGCACAACACTGTTAGAATGACAGTCTCTTTCACTACCAATGTCTGCTTCACCCATTGACTGCAGATGGTGAGTATCCAAGCTAAGTTCTGAATGGGAACTGTGATTTGCAGCAATAGCAATAGAAGCTGCTGCTGTTGTTGATGATGATGATGTTTCATCAGTATCTGACACCTGACTGCTCATTGCAATGTCTTTGTTATCAACCGGCAGAGGTTCCTAATGGCAGACAGTGAAGTGTTGTCATAGCAACATGTTTAGCTATTGTCATTGTTACTAAATTGGTTTTATTTAAATATTATCTGTAATAATAGTAGTAAATTGTCCCATTTGCAAGCTAAAGATTTTAACTCATAAATAATATTTTGTTCACAGTTTTAAATTATTCAATTTAATTATGTTTTATTTACAAAATTTTAAATTATCATATTATTATTTATTTACATTCTTTAAAACAAACTTTCAAATGCAATATTTTAGTTTGTTAATCAGCTCATTTGTTGCTTAGAAATATTGTTAATGTAAAAGAATACTTTTCATTTAAAATCAGCCAAGTCTGTTTAAAAAAAACATGTATTTTTATTTAAGTTCAATTTATTAATAAACCGCTAACCATTCCAGAGGATATTCAGTACATACACATGCAGGATAAAACAGCAGCATGAAACCAAAAACATACCCAGTTATACAGTAAGCCAGTCACATGCACTGCATTGGAGAAAACATCTCTCCTACCCAAGATGCGAACAAACAGGGATGCATACACAGGGAACAGTGCCAGTTAATTTCAAGGATCAATCGCTTTTATACTCTGCTCGACCACAACAGAGGGACGTCATTCTTCCTGACGTACTGGGCCTCCATTGTCACCACACAGGCTCAGGTCGTAACTGGGTAAAAAGCATGCATTAATCGGGTATAAAATAAGCAAGATCAATTCATTAAACCCTAATCTATTCCTGCCACTTGCTTTTATGCCTTCAATTTTGATGTGGGGTGAAATTTTTCCCAATATAGTTACAGAATGTTTCCTCATAACGGGTCTTTACAAATCTGGGGTGATTGCTTGAGCTTGAAGTCAGAACAGACCCCTAACGTACTGGTCAGATTTGAATGATCTAAACCTACCCATGGATGATAACAAAGAATCCCAGATTAACATAATTTGGGCTTGGTTAATTTCTTTATGTTGATTCTATATCAGGAGCAACAGCTTTTCAATACCTTCACAAAATATCAGCATTAATTAGCTGAGAAAGATGGGTTTGTTGTTTATGGTTGAAACATGCAGTTTAATTATAGCAACATGTCAGACACCTTCTTAACAGTTAAAGTGTCAGAAACTATACTTGGAAGGAAAGGAAAATTATTACTGTATGATCAACTCTGAAAATATATTGTGAGAAAAGAACTAACAAGAGGGACACATTTTTTCTGTATTTAATGACTTTAATCATAACAATACAATGGAGTGCTTTAGAAACACAAGCATAAAACAGATCTATTAGCTAACATATGTGTATATGGAGATAAGCTGGCATCAATGTTTACTGAAGGTCAGGATATGTTATCCAATGTGGAAATGTGTACACCATGCAATCATGCCACTTAACTTGATACAGAACTGGTCAGTAACTCTGTTAGAAAGTAATACAATTTTATACTTTCCTTATATAAATATAAATAATGGCATCTCTGTTTTGGGGAACTATTCTTAAATGGTAACTTATGTATGTAGATATGTCTATATTTAAAGTGAAATGGCATGTTTCTTATATCCTTCCCAGCCTTGCTAAGCCATCACATGCTGTATACAGTTCCATTTATAAAGAATATAACAACAAATTATTGAACAGAACAAAACTTAACACCATAACAAAACATAGAAAAGGTATAATCCCACACATACTATCTTCCCTGACATATACAATGTATATAATATAGAGTATATAAAAAGTATGATGTACAAAAACAGTCACTAAGCTATTTATTACATAGTCAATCATCAAAATATCACTCCGATAGACATACAGATTAATACTTGGATCCAACAGATATTTTAACAAATACCCGGAAACTGATCATTCCACTGAACAGGTGGGTCAGAAAGAGAAAGGGATTGGGAAGGGAACTGGAAATTAACATATTATGGACCTGAAATTAACAAAATATACAAAGTGACTTAGTCAAAGGTTTTATTTTCAGTCCCTGGAGTTGTCTTATATAAGTCAGTGGATAACAGAGAGATGTTTAGAGTCTACTGACCTACGACTCCTTTTTTTTTATACAGCTCCAGGTGTGTTAATGGAGCCCCGAGATTCATAGCCACATTCCTGGACCAGTCACTGGATGTACCCGGGATACTGGACTGGTGTGAAGAGTCCTTCAAGATGTTCCCAGTGTTCAATCTTAATCCCATACTTTATTTAGAATAAAAGATTCATCCAACTTACAAATACTGTAAGGAGTACATCAGAACAACTCGAAAAGAGAGAAAAACTTGCAAAAATCAAATAAGCAGTGGGCAGTCTATTTTTCTAAAATCACAAAAGTTTAAGAGTTAATCTTATTGCTATTATTATTTTTCCAAAAAGTACCCAAATAACTCATCCTTACCATTAACAGTTCTGATCACTCCAAGCACCCGACTATGCCAAGCATCCAAGGTCAAGCCAGGCGAGGTATGGCACTCCCAAGTGGGGTATAAGAATAGTATATAAGGGGTCATTCAGAAATAACATACATCATGCATATTCAACTAGAACAGTCATGCTGGGTTCAAGGGGGCCACCATCCATAGACACATACAGCTCTATCAACATGCCTAGACATAGCTACACAATGTGTGCTTGTGTTCCCACACACGTGTCCTCATAATGATACATTTATGTCCTCAAGTACATGTGTGTTCTTGGGTACATGTATCTTTGGGTACAATTGTGTCCTCAAGTACAAGTGCATCCCCAAGTATATATGCATTCTTGAGTACATGTATCTTTGGGTACAACTGTGCCCTCAAGAACATATGTGATATTGAGTAGATGTGTCCTCAGGTACAAGTGTATCCAAAAGAACAAGTGTGTCCTCACGTACATGTGTGTTTTTGAGTACATATGTCTCCAGGTACAAATGTATAATCAAGTACAATTGTGTTCTCAAGTAAAAGTGTGTCCTCAAGTATGTGTGTTCTTGAGTACATGTTTCTTTGTGTTCTTAAGTGGAAGTGTTTACTCATGTATACGTGTCATCAAGTACATGTGTGTTCTTGGGTACATGTATCTCCAGGTACAAGTGTGTCCTAAGTTTGTCATCAAGTACATGTGCATTCTTAAGTACGTGTGTCTTTGGGTACAAGTGTATCCTCAAGTAAATTTATGTTCTAGAGAACATGTGTCTCCAGGTACAAGTGTGTCTTTGGGTACAAGTGTGTCCTCAAGTACATTTATGTTTTAGAGAACATGTGTCTCCAGTTACAAGTGTGTCTTTGGGTACAAGTGTATCCTCAAGTACATTTATGTTCTAGAGAACATGTGTCTCCAGGTACAAGTGTGTCTTTGGGTACAAGTGTGTCCTCAAGTACATTTATGTTCTAGAGTGCATGTGTCTCCAGGTACAAGTGTGTCTTTGGGTACAAGTGTGTCCTCAAGTACACTTATGTTCTAGAGAACATGTGTCTCCAGGTACAAGTGTGTCTTTGGGTACAAGTGTGTCCTCAAGTACATTTATGTTCTAGAGAACATTTGTCTCAAGGTACAAGTGTGTCTTTGGGTACAAGTGTGTCCTCAAGCACGAGTGTCCTCAAGTACAAGTTTGTCTTCAAGTACAAGTCTGTCTTCAAGTTCAAGTATATCCTCAAGTACAAATATGTCCTCAAGTACAAGTAAACCCTCAGGTACATATCTCTCCTCTTGAGTGTCTGTATGTGTACGGTTTATGGTCACATCAACAATTTTTAAATTTCTTGTGACAGTGTCCTCTTGAAGTAAATATGGTGCTGCCTTCATTGTGATTAGCATGCCATAAATACTGACTGTATATATATATATTGAAAGATGAACCATCCAGTTACATTACCTTAGACCTTGCTGACCAATCATGGAACTAAGCTAATGTGTGCTTGAGCATTACCATGGAAGCTATTTTACTATTTTTTAAAAAGATGTTATGTTGCAGCCCAGTTTGAACATAAGGCCTCTTGTACCTCAAGCAGATGTTTTACAGACTGCACTACCATGTCCAGTGTGAATGCATATGAAGTTGTGTGCACCTGAATGGTATCTGTATTTAAAATGTTTAGGTGTGTCCACATGTATCTTTGTGCAAGTATTTAAATTTTCCCTAACTAAGACTCGGTAAGAAATGACAACATGGACAAAGATAGAAACAGATTATGTAAGATGCAAAGATAGCATACAAATTACACATATATTCCTTAAAATAAAAAAAAATGATATCATATATAAAGAAATTTATAAATAATTACTAATATATAAATGTCAGACATTGATCCTAGGTCTTAGTTTAACTTTAAACAAGTACATCATTAAATTAAAACATTCACTTTGATGTACATATATTCTAAAAATGAAAAGTGTATCTCAACAAGAGAGAAATCAATTTAAAAGAAAGAAACTCTTGTGTATGTTCTGATTTTTCACAAAGACAACAATTATGGTTGCTTTTTTGAATTTTGACTATACTCAGGGAATAGAAAATACAGTAAGGTTTAAAGAAAAATATTGTCTTCCAAACATGGTTGCACAATTTTAAAATATTAAATTTTTATGAACGTAAAGCTTTTTGTTCAATAATGTGCCACTTATGAGTCAATAAAAAGTGATCAAGAATTCAGAAACAGTTAAGTGAAATTATGTTGATCTTGTTTGGCCATTTAAATTTTTGTAAGTGTCTCACATAATCAACTTGATGATCTGAGTTCTATTTGATAAACCCTATCTATGGTGGGTATAAATGTTTCTTTAAAAAATGTAATACATAAGAATTCAAAGATTTTTGTCCAAAACTTTATTGTGCCCTGTCTTGTCAACAACACAGCATCCTCAATTGGTTTAAAGTGTTACTTCAACTAAACAGACAATGCATTTCCACATGTACTCTTCTTGCACCAAAGCAGGTAACATGTTGTACATGGCTGAGGGATGTATCATTTTAACGCTCTAGCCACAAATATATTTCTTTATGAATTTACTGTATTTTCCTAGCCTGGGGCTATTCAAAATAAGACACGAAGCTATAATGTACCTGTACCTAAAAAGCGTACAGGAAATAAGTTGTTAACAACATCGCTTGATACATCGTATCTCAGGTAGTTTTAAGTTTGGAAGACGTTCATTTTACCTGGTGACACACCTCAATGTTTAATGACAAGTATCCGGTCTTGTATGGGCTAATTATTTCATAAAAACAACAACCACCATTATAATTATTTCATCGGTGAACAATAACTTAGAACAAAAGTTAACAATGTTATTTATATAAACACTAATCTAATGTTGGTGCTGGTGAAAGTGTTGATGACAGTGTTAATGGTGATGATGATGATAATAATGCTGGCGTTGCTGATGGCAATGATGATTATGGTGATGATGATGATGATAATAATGTTTATGATGATGGTGATGATGACAATGATGATGATGATGATGATGATGATGATGATGATAATGATGATGTCAATGGTGGTGATGTTAATTGTGCTGGCATATTTAAGCAAAATTAAATTGGAGATTTCTTGTCTACATGCCAAGCTAATATCCCAATATTTTGATCGCCTATCCCCAACTCACATATTATAAAGACAATTTGACATCCTATCACTAAAACTACCCTCAGTGCTGTCACCCCATTGTCATCATCAGCAGCAGCAGTGGCAGTGGGAGCAGCTGTGGTTTTTAGTTTTAATTTGAGCATCTACACCAGAAGCCTGAAATACTCATAGAGAGAGAAGCCCAGAAATCAATAAGGCACATTTCTGAGATGTTTCCACAGTTCCAGAGAGACACACTCCCCACGCATGTACCAAGAACCTCCAGAAACAGCGGGTAGTTTCACGATCAATATTCGCCTAAATCCCATTTGCTTCCAAATTAGTGAGAAATCCAGAAAAAAAGCGACCCTGAATTGGAGGCTAGGCCAATCAATACTCTCCCTGGTGGCTGGATCACTATGGTGAAACAGCATTAGTGGTCACCATGGTAACCGTTCTTGCAATAATGGGTAGAAGACAGTTCCAGGCAGTTTCAAGTTTCGCACGTCAATAGGAAAATTCCATAAAATCAGGAAGAGTCACAGAGCCAGTCTTTTGATTGTAATTACAGATACTTTAGTTGGAATGACAAGTTCCGAGAATTAAACATCACCAAAGTCAGAAATATGACTTTTGGAATCACTATAACATGATTTCATGATGTTTAATACTAATTCTGCATAGCTTGTGGTAGAGGGCCCACTTATCTGGAGGTCCTAGGTTTAATCTTTGGCCAGGTCAAGCCAGTAATTTAAAACTGGTAGAAGTGGCTTCCATTGTTGAAGGCCAGGATTTAGGACTTAGCATTACAGCAAGATTATCTGTGTCAATAAAATGTGACTGCCAGGTTCAGGCCCCAGTGCACCTCATTGGTGCCCGTCATTAATACACTGCAAAAATGTTGGAAGTATAGGTAGATAAGATAAGATAAAAAAAAATAACCAATTGTTTTTGATGGGAAGAAATATGTGAAAGTACAAGCTGGTGAATACGCTGAAAATTATGCTCAAAAGTACCACAAATTTTATAAACCAGGTCCATTTTTGTTAGAGAAGCCAAGAAGTGATTCATAAGGCACCAGAAAAAATATTCAATTTAAACTCAAAGAATGTTAGTAGGGAAAGGCACCATCTATTTAAATCATATCTTATGAACAAAACTGTAGTGTACTTTGGTGTACACTTTATACCAAAGATATGATAGCGGAAACATATCAAATAAATTGAAGTATATCTACTTATCTAACAAGTTTATTCAGCTTTACCTACTGAATAATATTAAATATTCTCTTGGCCCTGGGTGGGAGATGTAGAAATACTTGACTGTATTGTTTTAATGTTTCTAGCTGTGCCTGAAGCAGAGACAAAACAATGAATAATATCATCCGTACCCGCACACAAACTGTCACTAACTCTACCCCCATCACAAAACTGCCTGACTGTACATTAATTAGTGTACCCCAGTCATTATAATGTGTCAGCATCATACTGTTCTAAATCAATGAAAACAAGGAAGTCTTAATTGATTCTTCCAAGCTTTCAGTTAATTTTCATTACATACCCATATATCTAACTTGATACAAAAAGCACTTTATGTATTTGCAAAGTAACATCCACATAACACAGTTTGTGTTTTTTTTTAGGAACAGAGTACCCTGAAGGAATAGGAAATATAAGGTGAAGTATCTTGTTTTGTAAATCAGCAATGATTTCATTGTTTAAAGCTACCCCATTTAACAACATTTCTACCTCAAGGCAAACACAATAATGTTAAAGCTGTAAAACTCCTAATTCCAACTTCTCTGTTTGTAATGGCCTACCTGACTGGTCAGTACGTGGCAAACAATCTAAATTACATACCAGCACAACCATTCTGCATCATACTTAATCTATTATTCCAATACTGATTATAAACTAATAAAGTAACCCCCTTATGGCCGTGTTGCCTCCAGTAGCATCTATGAGCAGTTATTTTAGAACTAATTTTAGTTAAAATGCAATCATATGGAAAGTATGGTTAATATAGTATGGATGTTAGTGACTATGATGTAGACTTCATCCCAATGTTTAATATATATTTAGAAATTGTGGTTGTTTTGCAGCTGAAGACTTGCCTGTTCGCTAATGCAATGCAAAACTTATTTACCATGGAAAAAATTAAGTGACAATTACTTGTAAACCTTCAACCATTAACAAGATAAAACTTACACCGCACAAACAGTGCTTTGATTTCTTATAACACCGGCATTTATGGTATTACATGTCTAATACTTTGCTTAAGAAATAAAAAAGTACAGACCTAAATTGTTTGTCAGCATACATGTGTTTTTTCTTGCCAAAAGATTATTTATGTTTCAATAATTAACCTAACTATTCTCTTTACTGGTGACAAGTTTCATGCCAAACACTTCATTCTTTCAGGTAAAATGGCATGTGAGATCCCTTTTTTTTAAATTAAAATGTCCACTCAACAACCTTTGACCTAAAAAAACAAAACCAAAAGAACAAAACCACATCAGTTCCATTTTCCATTCCATTTTTAAAGTCTTAACTGAGTAGTTGAATCTTCAATAATAGATTAAGTTTTGTAAAATTTCCTGTGTTATGATGAAACCATGCTGTAAGCATGTTACCAGACCAAAACTTAAAACATATTATAATCAGTTCCTGAACAACATTCCCAAGACAAGGAACCAGACAGTAAGTAGAGAACCATCCTACAAGCACAGAAAGCCCTGGGTTCAAATTCATGCTGTGACATTCTAAAGTGAAAAAAAAACATGGTTGTAGTAAAGCTAGCTCTCTTGCTAATTGTAAAACAAATACAACTGGTTGGCCCGGTGTCAGGATAATGTGACTGGTTGCCAGGTATTCACTTCATGCTATAAACAAGGAAGGCAGCACAATATCTGCTTGATAGGAACACTCTCTCCAGACAACTAACAATAAACAAAGCTAAAACAAAGGCAGTAAATGAGACAGTGAAAACCAACCAGCTATAAGTGAGCAACCATCCAAACAATATGAAGTGCAACATCTTCAACCAAAACTGACACATTAGAATACTCAATAACCAGAAGCATTTTGAAATATCTATCCCCAGTAAATTTTGTATATAAAGCATAACTGCCTTGTTCAGATTTGGTAATCATTTACATAAATGTATTCTTTAATGCTTTTTTGATAGTGTACAGTGACTTGCACCCAAATTCAAATGAATTTTTGTCTACTTACACAATCAAACAATGGCACATGATAAAAGCCATAAAGAGAAAGTCATATGTTTCCTGCTGGAACACCACTCAATACCATACTCTGACCACCAGACTCTAAGATTTAACCAATGGTAAGTTGTTTAATGTCTAAATATAATCAATGGGACAATCATTTGTTTTATTGTAATCTTTGATTACATATTCATACTTTCTAGGTAAAAGAGGCAATAAGGTGTTTCTAATGCTGAAAGTTCATTTAAAATTATTGACTTATTGTTTGTTGCAATTGCTGTACCCAAATTCATTGTTTATTTGGCAATAAATTTGCTTTTTTGTTACACTTAGCATACATGCAATTCAGTGACATATTTGGGGGTATTTTTTAAATTTATGTGCCTTTGAAAGGACTGTCATCTTATGCTGAGCTAAGTTGGTTTTTGCACAATGTTGTCACAAGACTCTGTCTGTCTGTCTTTGTCTATCTGTCTGTCTGCCTGCCTGCCTGCCAGCCTGTCTGCCTGTCTGCCTGCCTGCTCACCTGTCTCTCTCTCTCTCTCTCTCTCTCTCAAAATATCGAGAAGAAAGCATCAATCTGTAGAAAATTATATTTTAATGAGAAAGGGAAGGAAAACCCTCTGGTTATCAAAGCCTAGTCAAAGTGTAAGAGAACTCTATGAGACAACTCCAATAAACACCCACATGATGGGCTTAAGAACAATATGCTGTGTTATATTGCTGCACCCACCTACAGCCCCTGCAAAAAAAGTAATATAACAACACAACATCAAGATTCATTTTCCTGTGGAGTGCTGAGCCTTGTTGTACCCAGCATCTGTGTACATCGCCCACCCTCCATCTGTAACACTATTACCATGGTGACACATGGCCACACAAGGGAGGGTGGTGATGGGGTGGTGGGTTGTTAATAACAGTCACCCTTCTCCACACCAAATATGTTCACTGGCATGCTGACATTTAATGTGATGGGTCGGAATGTATAACAATAGGCCTGCTTGATGTATTCAACTTGAAAACAACCCATTACTGGGTCAGTCTTAGCATGACAAGCACCAAGCAATGGCATTGACAAATTGTGATCCAGATCAACTAGGTCTGATTGGTATATGTCTCCAGACCAACTAGGTTTGATTGGTATATGTCTCCAGACCAACTAGGTTTGATTTGTATATGTCTCCAGATCAGATAGGTTTGATTGGTGTATGTCTCCAGATCAGATAGGTTTGATTGGTATATACCTCCAGATCTGATAGGTTTGATTGGTATATGTCTCCAGATCTGATAGGTTTGATTGGTATATGTCTCCAGATCTGATAGGTTTGATTGGTAAATACCTCCAGATCAGATAGGTTTGATTGGTATATGTCTCCAGATCTGATAAGTTTGATTGGTAAATACCTCCAGATCAGATAGGTTTGATTGGTATATACCTCCAGATCAGATAGGTTTGATTGGTATATGTCTCAGATCTGCTGGGTTGGTATATGCCTTCAGATCTGATAAGGTTTGATTGGTATAAACCTCCAGATCAGATAGGTTTGATTGGTATAAACCTCCAGATCAGATAGGTTTGATTGGTATAAACCTCCAGATCAGATAGGTTTGATTGGTATAAACCTCCAGATCAGATAGGTTTGATTGGTATATACCTCCAGATCAGATAGTTTGATTGTATATGTCTCAGATTGGTATATACCTCCAGATCAGATAGGTTTGATTGGTATATGCTCAGATCTGATGGGTTGGTATATGCCTCCAGATCTGATAGGATTTATTGGTATATACGTCCAGATCTGATAGGTTGTTGGTATATGTCTCAGATCGTGGTTTGATTGGTATATACTCAGATCGATGGTTTGATTGGTATATGTCTCAGATCTGATGGTTGGTATATGCTCCGATTGATGGATTTGATTTGGGGGTTTGATATATGTATCAGATCAGATAGGTTTGATTGGTATATACCTCCAGATCAGATAGATTTGATTGGTATATACCTCCAGATCAGATAGGTTTGATTGGTATATGTCTCAGATCTGATGGGTTGTTATATGCCTCCAGATCAGATAGGTTTGATTGGTATATGACTCAGATCTGATGGGTTGGTATATGTCTCAGATCTGATGGATTGGTATATGTCTCAGATATGTTTGATTGGTATATGTCTAAGATCTGATGGGTTGGTATATGTCTCAGATCTGATGGGTTGGTATATGTCTCAGATCTGATGGGTTGGTATATGTCTCAGATCTGATAGGTTTGATTGGTATAAACCTCCAGATCAGATAGGTTTGATTGGTATATGTCTCAGATCTGATGGGTTGGTATATGCCTCCAGATCTGATAGGTTTGATTGGTATATGTCTCAGATCTGATGGGTTGGTATATGCCTTCAGATCTGATAGGTTTGATTGGTATAAACCTCCAGATCAGATGGGTTTGATTGGTATAAACCTCCAGATCAGATAGGTTTGATTGGTATATGCCTCCAGATCAGATAGGTTTGATTGGTATAAACCTCCAGATCAGGTAGGTTTGATTGGTATATACCTCCAGATCAGGTAGGTTTGATTGGTATATGTCTCAGATCTGATGGATTGGTATATGCCTCCAGATCTGATAGGTTTGATTGGTATATGTCTCAGATCTGATGGGTTGGTATATGTCTCAGATCTGATGGATTGGTATATGTCTCAGATCTGATGGGTTGGTATATGTCTCAGATCTGATGGGTTGGTATATGTCTCAGATCTGATGGGTTGGTATATGTCTCAGATCTGATGGGTTGGTATATGTCTCAGATCTGATGGGTTGGTATATGTCTCAGATCTGATGGGTTGGTATATGTCTCAGATCTGATGGGTTGGTATATGTCTCAGATCTGATGGGTTGGTATATGCACTATCCACTGCAGAGCCTCTAGTTATACTTCTACTTACATTGGCATTAAGTTGTAAGCAAATATCAAATAAGATAGTAAAGATAATAAATGTAGATGGATAAGGGTTGAACTGTTGTTAACCTGAAAAGGTCTGGTGGTTCCTGGTACTAATATATACAGGCTTTGTTTCAACTTGTGTCTGATTTGTCACTTATCTGAGACACACACACATATAGGTGTGTCCTACAACAAAACATGTACCCTTGATGTTGATGGAGGATGATGTGAAATCAATAAGGATAAGAAGCAACCATGAGACTGTGGTCCTGGCTGTTGTTGAATGAAGCAAATCTTCTTAAAGTGTCCAGCTATTGTTAGACTGTGAAGTAAGTGATGGTTTGTAGTCCTACTGATACTATGACTCGATCAACTGCCAGCATCAAACAATAGAACAGTAGGGGGTACACAAGTGAATCTTTCTCTTTAAGTGATAATTAGGCTTAAGGAATAAGAATAAAAGGAAACAGCTATTCTACCCGGTTTCTCCCAATTAATAAATGTCATTGCTAAATTAGTACTATGTATACCTTATACGAGATATTTAATGGATGCATGCAACAAACAAAACAAATGATTTCTACTTAAGCTAAAGTTGAGGCACCTTACCAGTTAGCCATATTATAAATATGAACACATTTTTAAATGCATTAAAAACAAATGCATAAACAACTTAAACAAACTAAAATTGACATTGCATTTACCAAAAAGAAATTAACAAAAAAGAAGAAATACAACCAAACCTTAAAAGACCGACCGTGGGACAGGACTAAAATGGTCCCTAAAGACAGGTGGTCTCTTAATGCAACATGGTTGTTTTAAGTGAGACCTACAACTACAATTAGCAAATTGTGTTTGTGTAATTAATATATGTACTTATATTATGATGCAATGATGATGATGATGATGGCCCAGCTAACGTTCGTACCAAATATCAGGTTATCTTATTCTCACAATCCCACCTGAAGAATCAGTTAACATGCACTTTGCAAACATTTATATCACTTTTGTTAGCATTAATCAAGTGCATTTATGTTCATTTCAATGTCAATTACTAACACAAATATAGGCATGATTCTATTTTGCAATACACTTCCAAATACAAATTTAACATAATTTAGCTATAATCTATATTTTTTCAGTGATAGCATAGTTTATGCATCATGTTGTTTGTTTTTATTAATTGAATTAACATCAACATGCCTTTTTCACCTAGAGAACAGAGTTGATTTTAGCAGGTAGAGTCCTAAATAAGTGCAGATCTGGTTTAGTTAAAAGGTGTGAAGTGCCACTTTGTCCAAGTCAGTCAATTGTGCAGAATACACGGTCATATCTGACTGGGGACAACCGCTGGGTGCAGATAACAGTTGGTTGTTTAATACGTGTAAACTTTTAAAGAAAGAATTTGTGCAGGCAGCATTGAAGTGGTCATATAGAGCAGGTGGTCGCTGGTTCGGGGCGGTCGCACGGTCAGGTTTGACTGTATTCAAAACAGTGACCTTAAAAAATAATGTTACAAAATTAGATGCTGTTTTATAACTAGCTGAATTCGGATAGAATTTATTGGTTGATATATTGGTTAAGGCATTTTTTTATACCTGGATAGAAGTGCATTTATATTGGGATAGATATTGATTTTAAGTTGGGATAATAAGTAACTTTATATTATAGGGATGGATGTGACTTTATATGGGTCTATATTGGGAAAGACAATGACTATATTGGGATATAAATTAACTTTCTATTGAGATAAACAATGACTGAATATTGGGATAATAAATGACTTTATATTGTGATAGAAATGACTTTAAATTGTGATAGAAATGACTTTATATTGGTAAAGAAGTGACATTGTATTGGGATATTAATTGACTTAATATTGGGAAAGAAAATTGCCTTATAATGGTATAGAAATTGACTCTACCTTTGGATAGAAACTGACTATATTGAGACAGAAAAAGAAGTGACAAATCAATTTATTTAATGACAAAATTGACTTTATATTGAAACAGGAAGTCACTATATTGGGGTAAAAACTGACTATATAAAGATAGAAAAAATGACTGTATTGGAATAAATTGGCATTGTACTGTGGAAGATATTGACATTAAATTGTGATAAAGGTGACTTAGGGTTTTTAAACTGTGGTTTGCTCAGAATAGCCAAAGTTTTAACACATTATTTCTCTTGAAACAATGAGTAGATCTAATATGACATCTTTAAAAAGAACTTTTAATACTTATGTTCCAATAATGTCTTTAGAGAAATTTAAGTTTATTCTTACTTAGTTCAGCAAAAATGTCTCTAATTTGCTCTCAAATGGAGCATTGTCTATGTCAAAGCAATTTGTTCTGAAAATTTTAATTGTCAAGTATCGATACTTAGATTTATCTTCCATCTCTATATCATCATCTCCATCACCAGTGGTCATTATAATGGAAAGAAAACATCTACTCAAGTCACAATGTCCTTGTGCCTCATCCCCCTTTCACCTTTCTCCCCACATAAATACACGACAGTGGCAGAAAACAAAAGCATCGATTTCTAGCCCTGTAAGGGTAGAGAGTTCATTATCCACAATTAAGTCAGAGAATGGGTATAAAATGTAACAGTTTACTCCCTGGGGCAAATCTGAGCTGTCATAATATGTCACAAGTGGTCTGTGTGACAGCCATGCTGGCTTCAATGGTTTGCTACCCACTGGATTGTTTAAAGGTGCTATCTCCTACTTTTTCATTTACCCAATACAAACCTGATAAAGTGCTGCCTACAATTTTTTAGTTTTCTCACTCTGTGAGACAGCCATCTGACTTAAATGGTTTGCTACCCTGCTGGATTGTTTAAATGGAACTACCTTCCAACAGTTACATTAACTCAACCTGGATTTATTCTTCTACAGATGGAACGTACTAGTAACACAGTCTTTGCTTTGACAAAGGGCAGTGGGCCTTTGTCCTAGTCCACCAAAATTTCTGTTGGTCCAGTAAATTTCACGAGATGAATGGACAAATTCAGCAGAATTTGCTGTGACAGGTTACAAAAATCTACAAGGGCATATAAGTTTTCTAAATTTATACCCAATGAGCGAGTGTTTTTCTTTTACCAGGTAAACTTTTGTGAACTGTGGGAATCAAATTTTCTGACTCTTTATCAAAATGTAATATTTATATAAGGTATAATTAACTTAAGCTCCCTGATAAAACCAATCTGGACTGGTATCCAGCACATATCTTTATGATTGGATACCATTTTACTTGCCAATGATGTTTAATTTAACATGGAAACAGATCTATTTAATAATTCAAAATGATGGATGATGAAACTTATTTATCTTTGTTTAGAACTTTGTTGATTTGTGGAAGTTTTCGTGTGTCTGTATTGAAACACAAAACATAACTACAAAGAGAAAAAACATATGGTAACTTATGAATACTTTTCTGGTGATTGAGTCTTTAAACAGGACAAATTTGTAGATATTCAGCAGAGCCAAATGCTTGTCTGCATGACAGGATATGGAAAAGTATCATTCACACATGTTAACATTTGACCCTTGTTTCTGCAAAAACTTCTGAAGGATAGGCTAGTTGAAAACTTAAATGACCAACTGTTGATCATGTGACTTGCTGCCAATAATGTGACTTGTTAATTCAGTTCCTGGAGTCTACTAAAACTGTTTACCATAATAGATTAAAAATTACAAGGATAGGCAGGGTTGTCACTAGAAATATTTTGAGCAGGCTCAATTAACTTTTGAGGAGGCTAGGCTATGCAAGCGCCAAGGGCACGAAGTGCTGCTAGGGGGGTCCTGGGGCATGCTGTTGACCGATTTTCATTTTTTTCTTCAAATTTCAGGCTGCCCGATTTTCATTTGAGGCGGTCAGATCGGCCGCCAGCTGCCTCCTAATGACAACCCTGGATAGGAGACTTTAAGAGAAAATTTGGAAAGAAATAAGGAACTAGTTCAAACTATTGTAATGTAACAGATGCCAGTTATATTTTGACATGACCCATTGATCACAGCTGAGAGTAAGAACTGATATTTAATCAAAAATATTTAAAAAATATGTGCAAAATATCTTACTCTTAGTAAATGTTATGAATTTTTTAATACTGCATTTAGCAATAATATCTATACTGATATAGATATATACAAATATATCTATACTGATATAGATATATACAAATGTATTTCTGTAGCTATCAGCAAAAAAGAGAAACCATTATTAATTTAAAAACTTTACTTAAACTCAATAAGTGTCATTTTAATCTTTGTTTTTTAGCAAACGATATTACACAAATAACTTGTGTTTTCTTAATCTAAGTCAAAGAAAAAATGGGTCTGTAAAATCTAAAAAGGAACATCAAACATTTTAAAGCCATAAAGTTGCAGTTTTGTATAAATCCTTATATTACAGTGATTGCTGGAGGAAGACCCCAGACAAACATCACAGCAGAACCACATATTTTCCTGAAACAATAATCTAGCCCTGACATTTGCTCAAACCAAGGTTGGCTGAAAGAGTTCAAGTCAACACGTGCATTGCCTTGGCTTCTCTAGCCTAAGATACCCCTTTAAATCAGGATGTAATGTAAGAATCGTAGGCAGGAAGGGTGGCTGGCAAGGTGAGGGTCAAGCACCTAACTCTTCGTCTGTCACTAGCATCTATTGGTCCTGGCGCTAATGATGGTAAAAATACCCACTTCAACACACTGTGAACATCCCCACTGGTATGAAAACAGTATGATCATGTACAATATATAGCGTATTTAGTTACAGAACTTAAATAACTGTTAAGAAATGTTTATTATCCCAGGCAAACTTATGGGTAATGTGACAACATGCCATTATTATTGAAAGATCCTATAAATGATTGCTGTCTATTATTTACTAGTTTTAAAACAAGATCTTATTGAAACTAAGTAACTTTTATAATCAAATAATTACTGGCATGTTGAATCAATGTATGCTGACTGGGGTAGCTTAGTGCTGCCCAAAATATTTTGTTTCTAAGATTGTAATGAGTCAAAGTCCAGACTACATCAAAGCTTACACCATTACTGAGACTTGTGTCAACTGTAACATATTGTGTGCTGCCATGACTGTGCCCAACGTAGACTCAAACCCATACAAAAGCCAAGAAATCAGAAGTTACAGACTGGTATTTATATCCTACAGAGAAAAAGAAGAAAGAAGATGGTGTGAAGGACAAAAGGACAACAATTTTTTTTTTTTTTTTTTTTTTTAATACATCACAGTGACCAATTATGATCATTATAGCAACATCCTGCTGTTATTGTGGTTTTCTTAATTATTTTATTATTAATATCTAGTTAGAACCACTGGTGCACTGCAAGTCAGCTGGATGACCTTCCCACATTAAGTCCTTCACCCTGAATGGGACTCGAACCCATATGGTGGGAGGCTAAGCAGTCAGAAAAAGGACAAGGACTTTTTTTTGCTTCTGTTTGTTACTAACACATTCATGGTCATATTGGCAACGTCCAGCTAAATATTGGTGGAGGAAGATGTGTACATTAGGTACAACTACCATATGCTAGTAAAGGATATACAAGCTTCAAAGTTTGGGCAACATGCTGTTTTAAGCAGGAGGATCATGGATGCATCACATTGATAGACTATAAAACTTGAGCTTAACACAATAAACCAGTGAGGTTTAGCCTAGGACCATTCTGAAGACCCAATTTTAAGTCTTGTACTGAAATTATCAAACTGATGGCAACTTGCTAGTGACTGATCAAGCTTAATTTGTTACTCAAGACAAGAAGATGGGATGATTAAAAAAATGTCTCAATCATGAGCTTATAACCACACGTCTAACTCTTACACAACTTAAATATAAACTGATTAGGATTTGGCAAAAAGTGTAGATTAGGAGCTCCTTGCAGACCAGGATCTACACTATTTGCTGCTATGTCTTTATAAAAAATCTTCTTACCTTGGCATGAAATTTTTAACAATATCGAACAACCTATTAATTGGGTAATAACAACTTTAAAAAGATTAGGCTAATACAAAAAACAAACTGTCAAATTTGATTACTCAGACATTCATACAATAGTCCCAGACTAAAGGCCCATAAGCAGTCTAACAATCACACCCACAGGGACAGCCACCACCACCAAGAAGTCACCATAGATTTAAATCTGACTCACTTTAAAGATGCTCCGTTCCATTTGATGGTGTGCTACCGCAGACTCCTTTACACCACGATTGTGCACCCGAAAATCCAGCGCATACATTGTTATTTGTTATTGTTTCCTTAGTCTTAGAAATAATAACAGATCCATCTTTAAATAATCACTGAAGATGAAAACTTGAATATTAGATAATTAAAAACAATTTTACCAGCTAGCAAGAAGTGGCAGCGAAGATCTCTAGTATTAGGTTAACCCAGTCACAAGTGATCAACCATGATGTCTTGCACTGACAGACCATGATCTCCCAACCCAGCTGTCTGTCCTACTGATGACAACTAGACGTCCAAATTGGGTAGTGGGCCCCTATCTACCTTTACTATTACCATACTGTGTGCCACATCAACCATGTGCTTAAACCAACCTGTTAAACTAACTGATGTGTGCAGTTAAACCCATCACTGTACTGTGTGCCATTAAATCTATCAGTGTTCCGTTAGAACCATCAGAGTGGCAAGATGTACCTTGTGATGTACCAGTGTATAAGTGTCCCCTGCACTGGCCCACTTGTTCACTGTATCAACTGCTGTCCTTTCACACACCAACTTTCATGACAGATATCCCTATCAGGGCTGTTTCTGAACCTGTCCCACTAGTAACACATCATTGTTACACATCACTCCTCACCTTTTTTTCAAAGGGTATTTTGGAAGATTAAACTGCTCTAGTCACTTTGTCTTACAGGCAGAGAAAACCCCAGAAAATCTGACTGGAAAAAACCAGCCAGGCAGCACAGGCTAGCTAGTAGACATGGTCAGGCAGCACAGACTAGCTAGTAGACATGGTCAGGCAGCACAGCACAGGCTAGCTAGTAGACATGGCCAGGCAGCACAGACTAGCTAGTAGACATGGTCAGGCAGCACAGGCTAGCTAGTAGACATGGTCAGGCAGCACAGGCTAGCTAGTAGACATGGTCAGGCAGCACAGGCTAGCTAGTAGACATGGTTAGGCAGCACAGGCTAGCTAGTAGACATGGTCAGGCAGCACAGGCTAGCTAGTAGACATGGTCTGGCAGCACAGGCTAGCTAGTAGACATGGTCTGGCAGCACAGGCTAGCTAGTAGACATGGCAGGCAGCACAGACTAGCTAGGAGACATGGTCAGGCAGCACAGGCTAGCTAGGAGACATGGTCAGGCAGCACAGACTAGCTAGGAGACATGGTCAGGCAGCACAGACTAGCTAGTAGACATGGCAGGCAGCAAAAGCCAGCTGGTAGAACTGGTCAGGCAGCACAAGACAGCTGGTAGAGCTGGTCTGGTCAAACTAGCTGGCAGAACCAGCCAGTCAGCACATGTTAGCTGGTAGAACCAGCCAGACAGCACAAACTAGCTGGCAGAACCAGCCAGGCAGCACAAGCTAGCTGGTAGAACTGTTCAGGTAGCACATGTTATCTGGTAGAACCAGCCAGGCAGCACAAGCTAGCTGGTAGAACCAGCCAGGGCAGCACAAGCTAGCTGCTAGAACCAGCCAGGCAGCACAAGCTAGCTAGTAGAACTGTTCAGGCAGCACAAGATAGCTGCAAGAACCAGCCAGGGCAGCACAAGCTAGCTGCTAGAACCAGCCAGGGCAGCACAAGCTAGCTGCTAGAATCAGCTAGGCAGCACAGGTCAGCTGGTAGAACCAGCCAAGTAGAACCAGACAGGCAGCACAGGTCAGCTGATAGAACCAGCCAAGTAGAACCAGCCAGGCAGCACAGGTCAGCTGGTAGAACCAACCAAGTAGAACCAGCCAGGCAGCACAGGTCAGCTGGTAGAACCAGCCAAGTAGAACCAGCCAGGCAGCACAAGTCTAGCTGGTAGAACCAGCCAGGTAGAACCAGCCAGGCAGCACAAGCTAGCTGGTAGAACCAGCCAGGCAGCACAAGCTAGCTGGTAGAATGAGTCAAGCTAGCTGTACCTCTTCTCTTCATGAATCATCCTAAACCTATCAGGGCTTTTATGTGTGCAATCTACCAGTAGCTTTGCTCAAAAGAAAAAACTAATTCTGTACTTATAAAATTTATAAAATAAAGAACCATTTAAATGTGCCTTCTTTTGCTTCTTGCATACCTTAACATATTTAATCAAAGAAATCATAGCAATATTGATGAAATGGATACAATCATAGTTTTTTTTAATCTGGACTTTCTGTAAAGAAAGGATTCTGAAAGTTCTAAAAATAAGAAAACTTAAAAATTAAAATAGTTTTTTTTTAATCTTTCAATTAGTTCAAATTCAACATAAAGAATGGTTTTTTGCAAGTCTGTAAAGCGACACAGCTGCCAAAATGAAAAGAGGGTCACCATTTTTATCAGAGGCCACCCCATGACAGTCTGGGAACTGTGACAGATGGGGTATACAGCTAACAGGACAGGGACTAACAGGGTCAGTGAGGGAACCAATGACTGTGTCCAGGTATATGTTACCAGGTTATAGGACCACTGACATTCTTATCAGAGACACCGAGACACAGTGAGTGCATCTTCTCTGAGAAACAATCATATGGTACAAGGAACTGGGTACACACAACTTGTTTTGTTTTTCTTAGGTCAAATTCATGTCAACCAATCATTGTACAGTCAGATGGGTATCTTTGAAGCAGATAGTGTTGACTTCAGTTTTGCTTTATTGTCTTTAATAACTTTATGTTAAATAAATGACTACTGCTGTTTTACTGGGGGCAATCTTTAATATTCATCGCCCAGAATTAACTTTCATGCTATCTTTAAAACTTTATTGTCATATACTGATGCCTAAACCTTGCCATTGTGATGGGAATTGTAACATTCTATCTCTCTGTAAAAAAGGTTTCTGGGTGTAAACATGTTAGCTTCAGCAAAAAAATGTGCTGAGATATGTTGGTTGGGTTTTAGTCCCACCAACAGTATTTCAGTTATTTGGAAACTATGTCCACTTGAAGCAAATATAGTGCTGCCTTCATTGTGTATAGCACGCAGTGAACACCTGGCAAGATACCACACCCAGTCACATTCTCCTGACACCAAACCAAACAGTATTACTACTACCCTTATATTTGTTGAGCATTTGCAAGGGAGCTATACCACTACCATTTTTAACAACTTTGGTATGCTACAGTTAGGAATTGAACATGGGGCTTCCCATACCGAAGACATTTTCCTGCAAGATGGATTACAAGGCTGCCATCACAGCAATAACATGCTGTGAGTCCCGTATACACTTGTATAATGGTCGCACCCGTGTAACAGCCGCACCCCCAAAATGACCGCAAAATTTGAAGAAAAAATCCTAATTCACTGTAAAGGCCGCACAGTTTATACAGCGGAGCTCCGCTATATCGTCAATACCGTATATATCGATAAAGACAATGACAGTCGTTCAGTAACGTACTGAGAATTTGTGAAAAAATAAATTGATAAGGCGCATACTGGCAAACATGATGGTCAAGTTTGGTGAAGATTGGGCCATCAATGTAGCCTCTTAAGTGTTTTCACAAGCTTTTTCTAAAATTTGACCTAGTGACCTACTTTATGACCCCACGAGACCCAATAACGAACTCATCCAAGATTTCATGTAGACAAACATTCTGACCAAATTTGATGCAGATTGGCCTATAAATAGGGCCTCTAGTGTGTTTACAAGCTTTTTCTAAGATTTGACCTTGTGACCTACTTTTTGACCCCACGTGACCCAGTTACGAACTCATCCGAGATTTCATGCAAACAAACATTCTGACCAAGTTTGATGAAGATTGGGCTATAAATGTGGCCTCTAGTGTGTTCACAAGCTTTTTCTCAGATTTGACCTAGTTACCTACTTTTTGACCCCACGTGACCCAGTTACGAACTCATCCAAGATTTCATGTAGGCAAACATTCTGACCA
Source organism: Sinonovacula constricta (assembly GCA_007844125.1). Lineage (NCBI taxonomy): Eukaryota > Metazoa > Mollusca > Bivalvia > Cardiida > Solecurtidae > Sinonovacula > Sinonovacula constricta. The sequence goes on from CM017566.1 coordinate 42,467,939, forward strand.
AGTTTGGTGAAGATTGGGCTATAAATGTGGCCTCTAGTGTGTTCACAAGCTTTTTCTAAGTTTTGACCTAGTGACCTACTTTTTGACCCCACGTGACCCAGTTACGAACTCATCTAAGATTTCATGTAGACAAACATTCTGACCAAGTTTGGTGAAGATTGGGCTATAAATGTGGCGTCTAGTGTGTTCACAAGCTTTTTCTAAGTTTTGACCTAGTGACCTACTTTTTGACCCCACGTGACCCAGTTACGAACTCATCCAAGATTTCATGTAGACAAACATTCTGACCAAGTTTGGTGAAGATTGGGCTATAAATGTGGCCTCTAGTGTGTTCACAAGCTTTTTCTAAGTTTTGACCTAGTGACCTACTTTTTGACCCCACGTGACCCAGTTACGAACTCATCCAAGATTTCATGTAGACAAACATTCTGACCAAGTTTGGTGAAGATTTGGCTATAAATGTGGTCTCTAGTGTGTTCACAAGTTTTTCCTAAAATTTGACCTCGTGACCTACTTTTTGACCCCAGGTGACCCAATAATGAACTCATCCAAGATTTTATGCAGACAAACATTCTGACCAAGTTTGATGAAGATTGGATAAAAATTGTGGCCTCTAGTGTGTTCACAAGGTAAATGTTGACGACGAACGACGAACGACGGACGACGGACGAAGCGGTATCACAAAAGCTCCCCTTGAGCACGTTGTGCTCAGGTGAGCTAAAAAAAAATTGATAAGCGTATTATAATTAATATTTATTTAGTAAGGCAGACTGAGCTACTCATGTCCCCTCAAATGTCAAGTGTCAATAAGATATTTCGCACCTTCTCAACATGTCACCGTCTTCTCTGGGGTCCAGCAGACAGGTGAGAATAGCATGTCAATTAGTGTCAAATAGTGACAATTAACAGTAACAGGTGATGAACAAACTTGTACCAATGATTGTGATTCTTAGTTACGTATAAATTGATCAACCGTCCTGTTAATTTCATATGGAGGTTTCGTTTTATTGACAGGCTGTATGGTGTTTAACATCGATATTTCCTGTCTATGAAATGCAACTTCAAAGAGATTGTCGGCTCGTATCAAAGCTGAGATGTTTTATCGGCTCTGCTATGAAATCCTTTGATCTGAATGATAGTGTGCACGTGACATTTTAGCTGGGTGAAATTGTTTGATGATGCAAACATTCAGAAATATGATACAAGAGATAAAACTAGGAAGTACCCGGTAATTTATAAATTATGAAATATGTTCACATTAGTTAGTGTTTTAATATAATAATGCATTTTTTAACAAAATGTTTGAACTAAATTAGATCGCTACCGGAAAAGCATAGAACGGCGCTATCTTGTTCATATCGTCCGTCAACCTCCTATTTAGAGAGCTCATCTAGTTATATCATGAAGTAAACGCATGGCGTCCCAAAAATCGGCAGAATCGTTCTAGAAAAAATGTCCCAAGGCCTTACACTTATAGAATGGCCGCACCCCCAACTCCTTAACGATAAAATCAGGTAAAAAAGTGTGGCGATTACACGAGTGAATACGGTACATAACATTAGTATTGAATCGCATTATGTTGATAGAAGACCTTATACTACACCCCTGATCTATACTGGCCGCAATAGCTCAGGTGGTAGAGCGTCGGCTTGTGGATTGGGCGGTCGTTGGTTAAAACTGAAGTTGGTAGTAGTGGCTTCCCTCCTAACGCTCGGGGCTAAGGGGATCGCCTGACTCATCGGTGTCAGTATAATGGACCGACTGGGTTCAGTCCCTGAGCACCTTGTAAGTGTCCCTGTACTATAATGATTGAAATGTCGCTGCACAGCACTGGCAAAAATGCTGACAAATCCCATCCCTGAACTAAACCCTTGAATTCATATTGCTATATACTCATTAACTATTACCTAGATTTATTATTCCTCAACACTCTTGAAGTCATATTGAATATAATCTTGAACTATACAAAGGAAATATGACCTCATGTATATTCTTTAACAATACTACTGAAATCATATAACTTAATACTATTGAATTATTCCCTTGAAACCATATTCCTTAATTTATATTTCTTAATTTACTTGAATTCTACCCACACTTGAACTATAATCTCAATATCATCTTCTCTTGAACTGTACCATTAAAGGTGGTGTCCAACAGTTTGCCTATAGATATCTAATACATGTAACAATATATTAACACTGGTCTGGGAAATTTGTGCATTATTGCTGCATAAAATTATACTTTAGTTTAGGTAAGGGCTTTTATAACTTTTCCAAAATTGATAAACAGTCAAATCATGAAATATATCACGCTAAATTTCTAAATTTTTTCTAAACTATAAATACGTACAATAGGGATTTAAGCTTAAAAAAGTACAGACGTCAGAGCTGATTAACCGGATTATCATGTAACGCGATATCAAAAGTAAGTGAGGCTTGGATAGAAAATACTTCTCTTGAAATGACAATTAGGGTGTTATGCATTACCTTTCACATGATGTAGGGCACCAAAAGAAAGCATTTTGTGCGATCTTTTCAGGTAACAATCATTTTTTTTGATTGCATGAAAGAAACTGGTCCAAACTGTTGAAAACGACCGTTAAAGTCAAATGTTTATACTCATGAACAAAACCCTTGAAATCAAATTCCTTGATACTCTTTAACAGTAACATTAAAGTTCTTTAATGCTCTGAACTCATTTAAGTCATATCCTTTTACACAACTGAATTCCGAGATCTTTTTACCCCTAAATTTTTATTTCCTTGTACCCTAGATTTGAAATACATCATTAAACCTTTGATATCACATTGCCTTTTTACTCTTGAATATGTATTCCTTATAAGTTTGTATATTTGATTTCATATTCATTTTTACCCTTGAATAACCTTTGTTTTTAACAATTTTATGTTCTATTTTACCCTTATACCATTGAACATTGATATCAAATCATTCAGGATTTCAATGGTCAATTTTATACACAATTGAACCTCTGCCCACACCCAATAATTCTTAAAATATTTAACCTGGATTCTTTTAGAAACACAATAATTAGCACCTAAATAGGACAACACTCAATTCATTAATAATGTTATAATTTTAATTTTATCAAGTATCTGAGCTTTGTCATTTTACTGCTGTTCTATATACATTTTTGTATAAAACTTCATCTTCTTTTCTTTCTGTGTCTCATCCATCTTACTGGATCCTGGTCCAAATGTAGTCACTTAAATGTAACATTCATGTCAACTACCTATTCAGCTATTTATGAACAAAACCAGTATAACCAGGTAACATATACCTGCAAACTTATTTATTATAAACCAATCAGACATAGGCACAAAGTGCTGATCCAATCCAGTCAAGCTCCTGCAGGGAACTGTTTGATCAGAATCTGCTCTACTTGCTGCCGAGTCCTTTCACTTTGTATGTAGATGTTAACAAATAACTCACCATTAAGTGTAAGTAATTACTAAATACTATGTTATGAGAGAACTCTAAACACATTGGGATGGTTAGTGTCACTCCTTATCTACAGTTTATATAAAGACATCATGTTTATAAAGATAAAACAGGTGGAACCCCTTTTCTTTTTTACTTTTCATGATAAAAGATAAACAGGGCATATATACTGTCGACAGTATTGGAAACAGGAGAAAACAATAAAATATGTTGACAGGGGCACCTGTGGCAGTGTGGAGGAGATGGCAACTTATGACTCCTCTGATTGGTAAGACATCACCTCAAGTCCCAGTCTGTTCAGATAACTAAATGTAGGAAGTTTTCCAGCTGACCTGCTTTGCATCACTGGTTCTACCCAATATTCTGTCTGGGGTCTTCCTCAACAAAAATAGCTTGATGCCCTCTTAATGACTATATCTGTATCAATGCAATAAACAACAATAAATTCAGAGGTCTTGGCTCTGTCTTAAGTTGTCCTCAAATAGCATTAAGGAATATCGTAAGCAAGTATCTTCAGTCAGATGATGAGCCAGTATCTTCAGTCAGATGATGAGCCAGTATCTTCAGTCAGATGATGAGCCAGTATCTTCAGTCTGGTGTCAGTAGATTAGCAAGTAGTCTAATCAAAATACTGTGAATCAAAATTGAAAACATGTACGGGCTACTACGAGTACAATGGCTGTTTCCGTATTTCTAGATATAATATGTAGAAAATATTACACTTTGGATCGTGATACATCGGAATACCACACACTCGATCAGATGATTGTCGTGGTCCCTTGAATCAAATATGCACTTAAGTTTTACGAATACTGAAACCCGGTGCCATGTTTTCACACCTACGTGTGTGACAACAGCTTCACTAGCTTGTCGACATCAGCTTTGCTAATTGGCAGGTGCTCACGATTGTAAAAACAATAACCACATTGTTTACTATTTGGTGTTGACATGGTATTAACTAAATCAAGGGTATAAATCCTGTATATACAATGGGCAAATACAGTATCTGTCTACTATGTTTTACACGTTTTGATCATACAACCATCTGCAGTTATTAAGGTCACTGTGCAACCCTCGCCAGACTCCCATTACCAAGTTTATGTCACAAGAGACAAGGAATGCTGTGTAATACTGTGTGCATATGTGTAATGATATTGTCAGTGTTATTGAACCATTGTATTATAAACAAGCACTGATACATTTTACATCACTGAAGAATGTAGTAAACAAGAGGGCCATGATGGGCCTTAATCGCTCACCTGATGACACAGGCTTTAAGTAGGCTCAAATTGGCATCAAGTAATTAGGAGTTATTTACTTTAGGAATCTTTGGTGAAGATTGGGCCGTTAGTGTGGCCACTGGGTTGATAACATTTTCTAGAATTTTACCAAGTAACCTACTGAATCCACATGACTCACTTCAAAACATATGTAAGATTTCATACTGGCAAACATTCTGGTCAAGTTTGGTGAAGACTGGACCATCAATGTAGCCTCTTAAGTGTTTCCACAAGGTTTTACTAAAATGTAACCTAGTGACCTACTTTTTGACCCCACATGACCCAATGAAAACCTCATCCAGGATTTCATGTAGACAAACATTCTGACCAAGTTTGATGAAGATTGGCCAATAAATGGGGCCTCTAGTGTGTTCACAAGCTTTTTCTAAGATTTGACCTAGTGACCTACTTTTGACCCCACATGACTCAGTTGCTAATTCATCCAAGATTTAATGCAGACAAAAATTCTGACTAAGTTTGGTGAAGATTGGGCTATAAATGTGGTCGCTAGTGTGTACACAATCTTTCTCTAAGATTTGACCTAGTGACCTACTTTTTGACTTCACGTGACCCAGATGTGAACTCCTGCAAGATTTCATGCAGACAAACATTCTGACCATGTTTAGTGAAGAATGGGCTATAAATGTGGTCTCTAGTGTGTTCACAAGCTTTTTCTAAGATTTGACCTAGTGACCTACTTTTTTACCACACGTGACCCAGTTGCGAACTCCTCCAAGATTTCATGCAGACAAACATTCTGACCACATTTAGTGAAGACTGGACTATAAATGTGGTCTCTAGTGTTCACAAGCTTTTTCAACATTTGACCTAGTGACCTATTTTATGACCCCACGAGACCCAATTACGAACTCATCCAAGATTTCATGCCGACAAACATTCTGACCAAGATTGGTGAAGATTGGGCTATAAATGTGGTCTAGTGTGTTCACAAGTTTTTTCTAAGATTTGACCTAGTGACCTATTTTTTATCCTACGTGACCTAGTTACGAACTTATCCAAGATTTTATGTAGACAAACATTCTGATCAAATTTGATGAAGACTGGATAAAAATTGTGGCCTCTAGTGTGTTCAAAGGATTTTTTTTTAAAGATTTGACCTAGTGACCTACTTTTTAAACCCACGTGATCCAGTTACGAACTCATTCAAGATTACATGCAGACAAACATTCTGACCAAGTTTGGTGAAGATTGGGCTATAAATGTGGTCTGTAGTGTGTTTGCAAGCTTTTTTCTAAGATTTGACCTAGTGACCTACTTTTTGACCCCACGTGACCCAGTTGCGAACTCCTCCAAGATTTCATGCAGACAAACATTCTGACCACATTTAGTGAAGACTGGACTATAAATGTGGTCTCTAGTGCGTTCACAAGCTTTTTCAACATTTGACCTAGTGACCTATTTTATGACCCCACGAGACCAAATTACGAACTCATCCAAGATTTCATGCCGACAAACATTCTGACCAAGATTGGTGAAGATTGGGCTATAAATGTGGTCTAGTATGTTCACAAGTTTTTTCTAAGATTTGACCTAGTGACCTATTTTTTGACCCTACGTGACCTAGTTACGAACTCATCCAAGATTTTATGTAGACAAATATTCTGATCAAGTTTGATGAAGACTGGATAAAAATTGTGGCCTCTAGTGTGTTCACAAGGTAAAATGTTGAAGACAAACGACGGACGACAGACGAAGCGGTATCACAAAAGCTCCCCTTGAGCACATTGTGCTCAGGTGAGCTAAAAAGTCACCTGTTATTTGTCAAGTTACTTGTTGTTTACTACAATGCGAAGGAATGTTTCCTTTTTTTATAATAAATAACGATGATTACATGCAAGTTTATTTATATTTATACATTAATATTTATACAATAAACAATAAAATTGTATTCCCACTTTACAATGAGGAGAAATAACAATAAAAACAACCCTATTATGTCAAGTAGAAACTGGTTTACAGTAACAACAATGGCAGAGAGTTGCAATCAGCAATGTCACTGAGGTACATTACAATACTTCCGGTTCTTCAATCAAACAAACAATTTGGCTGGTCCAATGGACATTCATAGTATCATGATTGGACATAGATGGAGGTAAGCCTGACGTATCATCTACTCAAGAAAGTTGGAGACTCACATGTAATAATTAAACATTATGTTAATTCTAACACTTCAAACCAACTATTACTAGTGAATTACTGTAGGTATAGTGCTACCTTCACTTTAATTTTATCCCAGTGACATATGACATAAAAGTCCCTAAACCATGTTACATAATTCCCACACTTGGTTAACATGTCCAGGAACTTGGGATGTCAACAGATACCCGGATATCCATTCGAATCATCAGATATCCGAATCGACTTTGGTATCCAGATATTCGCTTAAAAAATGTAAAATTTTAAACATTTAATTAAATGTTCTGGCCATTTTACTAAGTTATCTTTCTGCTGTCATGTCAGTGTGCATTCACGCATACGCAGGTGTAACGGATTATCGACAGGTGGTGACACGCAGTTTCCTATATTTAGCTTCAGTTTTAGAAATGTGCTAAAGCATGATGGTATGTATAATAACATGCTAATTAACCGCTAACGTTTGAAGCTTCTACTGATCCATTTTGTTTAGCAAATACTATCTTTAATTTTGTTGATGAACTTCACAGTTTTTATAAAAATTTCTAAAGCTTATGTAAAATAATTTGCCAATTAACAGCCATTGTTTGAAGCTATTACTTATCCATTTTGATTAAGGATTATTATCTTCAATTTCGATTGTTCCACTTTATTAAGAAGAGATAGAGCTACAATTATGTAGACAATTAACAGGTTTGTCGGCAAAGATCAGTTACTCATGTTTAATTAAGTCTGTTTGGATTGTATAAATGAATTGATGAATTTATTATGTTTTCATTCGATCACGGTGATCTTGACTTATTCACATTCACTTCCTAAACAAATCATTAGTTATGCCTTCCAATCTTTAGTTCGATGTTTGGCGACATTTTGTGAGGTCCGTATCCAAATCCAACGCAAAATGTAATTACTGCAGCATAGAGCTAGCGTATGGCGGCGGCACAGCCAACCTCCGCAACCATTTGAAGAATAAGCAACATCAGAATTAACTAAGATTTATATCCGGATATCCATTTGGATCGTTCGACGGATATCTGGATACCAAATTTAGTATCCTTTGAAATCCCTACCAGCAACACACTTTCCAAGCTAAGCAACATTAAAAGAAGCTAATACAGTATCTGCTTTCAATGTCAAAGCTTTTTTAATTTCAGCTAGATGTTATATAGTGGAGAAAGAAAATATTTGGCATAAGAAACATGGCATTTTTTCTTAGGCTAATTTTTATGCAGTAGATACACCTGTGGGACATATCAAACATAACCTTAAAAGGAAAACAAAAATGGCAGTTAATTTTCTGCTATCCTAAGTCATTGCAATTTTAAATACTGGATGAAGAGATTATAAGGACCCCTTTTAAAAAAGAGAACCATCAAACATATAGCCTGAAGACAACATTGGGCTGACTGAGTCAAGGCAACAAACATCACTTGTGTTTTTGTTCTGTCCTCAGAGAAAACATGTGGGACGGGTCTGCTACCTCGAGTGAAACGAGTGAAACGCTTGTCGCTATGCCGGGTTACACGTGTTGTATACGAGTTCCCCCCACAACCTGTAACACAGCCATTCCCAATTCATGGAGGGAATATCTACCAAACAAGGAAATGCCTGGGTTTATGTCAGAGTGATTGAGCACTGACATGTAGTGCTAGAATGATGTAGAGGTGAGAAGGGGGTGTTTTTTATTTACATTACTCTGCCACTGACTGGAGCTAGCTGAATTCATGGATGTATGTTGACAACATCAGCCCAAGTTAGCTGCACTTAATATGGTCATAAGGGTGGACCAAAGTTATAAAGCTGATGCGGTTGATACATTGGTGCATAAATATGACATGTGTTTGTATGTTTATGTTTTATCACCAACATTAGTGACAACCATTGTGTACAGACAAAAGAAGAACATAAGAAACAACTTCAGTCTGCATATACCCTTTTTTGTCACTTTTACAATTGCTATCTTTTCTTTTTCTTTCACCTGCCAAATTATTTGGTTGCTTGATAGTAACAAGTTAGAAGAAAAAAGTCAAATGATAATGACTGATTGTATGAACCCTGATCTGTTTTTAAAATATTTTGTATTTTATGTTTTGGGTTAAAGGGCACGATGAATTTTTTATACAATAACTGAAGGTTGAATTTCTTTCTGAAAGAATATAAATCAAGCCTATATTGCAACAATATATGGATTGTTATAGCCCTCTACTAACATTCTGGACTGCTGGTACCCTGATGCTGTCACAGTTACAAAGATCCACCCTTGTCACCCACATCCCACTAGCCAATTTCCTACCAAAGACAGGATGTGGCTACTTATATGCTAGGATGTGAAAGAATACATGTAGCTAGTCTTGGAACTGCTGGACAAATCAGCTAACTGTTCCCCAGTTTAGTTTCAATTTTCTTTTCTGTTTTGTCTGTCAAACTTATTTCTTGGGAAGTTTTATTTCCTTTTTTTATAACTCTAAAGAGACATTTTCAAAGTTTCCAACCAAATATGTTTCTATTCAATTTATTTGACTATAGGTTATCATACTTTACTGTAATAGGGAATACAATGTGTGTGTTTTTTCCAATATCTTTAATCAGATTAATATTTACTGTATCAGATACAAGCTAATATTATTTCCAAATAAATGGAGGCCCAAAGGGAGTGTGTGTAGTAGTAGCAGTAGTAGTAGTTGTAGTAGTAGTAGAAGTAGTAGTAGTAGTAGTAGTAGTAGTAGCAGTAATAGTATCACTGACAGGAAACTGCCTCATAGATTTAACAAATCTATCATCCAGCTTAAAGCTCAGTGAAAGTTGTACCAGGATATCATGTATAATTAGTAAGATTACTCAGATAGAGGACTTAATTAGCGGGTAACTACCCACTTAGTGAATCCCCAGTACAATAAGCTGAAACAGGATCTTAACCATTGGCCTCAGCATCATTCTCTCATTGACTCGGCCATCAATTGTTTCACAATGGTTCACAGAACATCATGCACTGTTGAGTCTACTGAAACCTGTGCCTGTGTAAACTTGTTTCTAAAGTTTAAAATGTAAAAATATCAAATCATTTTGTTAACAAATTCAACATTTCTCAGATTTAATCACTAAAATAAAGGTTTATTTATTAATTTATTTATTTAAAAAAATAACATAACATTTAAATCTTGTTTGACAGCTATTCAGCAGTGTTTGAGTATACACTGTAAGAAATTGCTGTCCTCAACAAGGCATTTAATGTGTGTGGACAATTACAATCAATTACCAACATACCCGAAAATTCAAGGTCTTTCCACTGAGCACAAGACCATTTTTTTTTAAACAAAAGTTGGCAAAAGTTACAAGTTACCACTAAAGTCCTTTTATATTGAGGTTTAAATTCAAACAAGTCAATAAATGCCACAAGTTTTTTTGTTGTTTTTTTTGGATAGGTACAAAATTCTGACCAACTTGTGTTTTAAAACCCATTACAGTCCTGGATATGCACTTTCAATTCGAAACTATATAAGTATAAATTTCCTTGATGTTGGTTAACAATACGGACCAAGTCAGACAAAAATGTTAATAATGGTCATTGTTCTTTAGTTAAACACAATGCATACTTTATATTAAAAATCACCCTTAAACAAGTGGTTGCAACTTGACTCATTCTTCAATGATGGGAAGAGTTTTTTCGACTTATGATTGGTTATATGCCTAAAAATGATCTAGAGTACAAGATACCCCGATATATTTAGAAAGAAACTAGAACTACAATTTGATGGTTAATATATATGTACCACCCGGTCACTGTTTATAAATCTCTCTCTTATATCAACGTCTAAAATATTTTATTTCAATCAATGATGGTGCTTTTTAAATGGTCAACCTTAAATGCATAATGTTTTCATACTACTTGTTATTAAACTTTTTAGATGAAAACAAATGATCACTTTCAGGAAATAACTGAAAAGAGGAATTACTGAGTACTAGAAGTGGGCAAGTGCAAACAATTCAGCTACACACTAAGCTTATGACTATCAGATAGGATGGAGAGGAATTATTCTAATATGTTTCTTTTAATTGATTATACCTTATAGTTCATTTAATTTCTCAGTATATACATACTTGCTTTAAATAAACTTATTGTTTACAAATGCATACTCAACTGCCTTGCATAAATAAGTACATAAATTTATTATGTAGTTATTGTCAATTTATCCTAGTAATAAAAAAAACAAAAAGAACATCTTATATTTAAACATTAAGTGTACAACAGACATGAATCTCCAAAAACAAAATCATCCACTTTTTATTTTATAATCAAGAAGCTTGACATTCACTGCCATGTCACAGGGATATATGTGAGTGTAACAAATAATAATTCTGTGTAGGAGTATGAGAGCCAGGGTGTAGATGGCCCAGATAAAAGGGGTAGGCTCCAAAAGTAGTTCATGCAGCACTAACAGATCAGCTGCTGCTCAGAAATCTCAAGACACAGATGCCAGTGTCTTTGCAAATTATAACTGGGTATCAAAATTCGGTATCAGATTTCACCCAGCACTGCCAGCCTAAAGTTTTTACTTTGGGGGAATATAGAATCATTATGTACTTGTTGTGTAATTAATAAAAAAATTAACACACATGCTCTTTGTTTAAATTTGAAAATCTGCTGGGTGTCTTGATGAAACTTGTAAGTAAAGTTGGGGAAAAAGACACAACACATAAGCAAATGGTGTAACTTGAGATTAAGAGCATAAAATGGAACATTTGTGATATGACAAAGTTTCTATTAATAAATGTATAAAAATGTGCACAAATGAAACCTAAATCTTTGTGACAGATTTTAAATTCTTAATTTTATTAACTGAATATGTGATTTATCAATCTGACATATTTAGTGATGATGATGATGATGATGATAATGATGATGTTGATAATGATGATGTTGATAATGTGATATGAACATACCAAAGTTATTTAACATAAGAAAATACAGACCCTTGTTCATTTTTTATTTATATACTGAATCACATTTGTCCATTTAATCAGACAGGTGGTTGGTTGTTCATATAAAAAATCAGTCGTGAAGCAAATTATATTAACGGTCATTTAATTTAAAACTATTTGTCTGGTCAATTATATATTATCTTCTACATGCCTGTAATACTCTAATATTTTACCAATATAGTGATTAAGTAACTACATTGCCATTGGTGTTATAAATAGCAGCATGTGAAGTCAGTCGCTTATATGCGGATTCCTCGGTTTTGTTCCTTGATTTTTACTGTCAATTCGAAAGTACGTTGTCGATTCTTTCGACACGTTTAAAAATAAACAGTACACAACAGTTACAAAGTCATGATTACGACATGCAAGTTTTTCATGACGATCACTATACGCGACCCTTCAAACACAGCATGCATACCACATACGGATTTCCAATACTGTTTTAAATCAGCCCTCTACATACTGCACGGTAAAGAAACATGCAAAAAAATAACCGTACCCCATTGGATTTTCCGGGGTTTTGTTGTTTTCTTCTCATGTCGGAGCACCCAGTAAAAAGCAACCAGAAATCCAAACATATATTTGTTCTACACAAGAGTTTTTATGGCACTAACCTCCCTCGTCATCTTGTCAACATCGCTGGGTGTCGACAACTTGCGCTTCAGCTGAACTCCGGGTGTAGCCATATTTGTTTTTAGTCGAGTTCATTTATCATCTGCGGGGCGACATCTAGTGGTAGGGTAAGCGGGGTAAAACTCTTATGCGCTATACCCCACGCTGAAAATGAACTGGTCTAGGAAGCTCACTTTAGATATTTATTGTTACGTGGTAATTTATGTTTGCTAAACGGGTAAATCGATACATGACAAATGATGACGACTATATTTAGTAATAAGTGAGTTTATTTAAGATTGTTGCAGGCCTACATGTATTCTAACTGACAATTTTAAGGTTGCATACATTTATCGATAATACTATATAGATGTCTTGATCAATATCCAGTATGTGCATAGTCTCCTTATGAAGAAAACGGACAATGGTTGGTTATGCATTGAAATAAAATTTAAATTCGTTCAATAATGCAAAGTCTAGATCTTGTTCGTAAAATATGCACTCATAAAATTGATAAACCTAGACTTAATGAATAGCCTTATCTTGTTGCTTTCTGAATCAAGGAAACAAAATCTACGAGATCTTATATTGTGTGAATCAGTTAAATTCCTATCGTTTGCTATACCATAAAGATAAACTGTAGTTATTTTTTAAAATGCCATGTGTTTTTGTCCAACTTTATTATAGATACATACACAGTTTGTGGGTTTATAGCTCTTTCGAAAGATTTGGTCAGGAGTACATTATAACAGAAACATAAATCTTTATTTAATAATAATGTAATGTGCAGACGTATTGGCTTTCCAAAATAAAACACTAATTGGGTAATAACAAATTTTAAGATGTAAGTTTATAAAGAATATTGCTGATGCAGAAATAAATCGTTGTTGTTGCTGCTATTGTTGTTGTCTTCATTTACTTTTAGTTCGTTTTAACATTAATAAAAGTAGGCTACATGTAATATATGTACCGTCTTTACCGGTAATAGTATCGTGCAAAATTATCATTATATTTCTCCTTAGTACGTTTTCTGCCACGACCATATCTGATAAAAATATAATTCATTTTCACACACAAATATAGTATAACCTGTAAGTATTTGTTAAATGTCGCTTTTAATTAAACACAAATATGTTCATATCTTTACCGTGAGCCAATAGTGTAAGGTAAGGGGACTTAGTAAGAGGGGCTTACTAAATGTCTCCAACATATTTAGCTCCCTTGCACAAATTTCCTTGTCACTGTATTCATTGGCTTAGAACTTTTAGGTTGCCGAGGATTTTAACTTCAGTACATAATGTACGTGTGTTAACAACTGATTATGAAGATATTTATTTTGTTTGTGTATAATAGAGCAGTTTTAACTCCTAGCGCAGGTGCTTGCGGTTAGTGGTCTCAATTTGAAACGGTACGTTTATTTACACTGTTTGTTAGAAAACCCTTAAAGGCATCTCAAAACCCTTATATAAGTGACCCCCCCCCCCCCCCCCCATTTATTGCCCCACCCAGCATGTGAGGGCATCTGTTTTCTGATAAGCCAGGCTGCCACAGTCTGTAACGATGTGTCTGTCACACAGGTATTGTTCAAGATCCAAGTGTATGTATGCTATATCTGGGGGTTGAACATAGTCATTCACAGTTTGTAAAGGAAACAGTTGTGAATATACCAATTACCTAATCGAGTGTGCCCTATTACCGCTCGTATTGACACTTATTGATCATGTTAAGACCTCGGTTTCTTTAAAAGTAAATCGAAGTTATGTTTGTATTAATTACGATAAATTGATTTGCTTAAAACTTAAAACATACAATTATAAAGCGCAAACTGCAATTGGATAGAGTAATATAATGGAATATCTGGAACAGTTGTTCTTTATTGCATTACGCATCAACTTGTCTAAATGAGCGTGCCTTATACTAGACGATCGTGTCCAAGTTGTCAAACTTTTGAACAGTGGGAAAAGTTGTCGTGCTGTTGCATCTGAGCTTGGTGTCGAAAAAACGCAGATTCAGAACATTGCAAAACGAAAACGTGAAATAATGGACGAATATGAACATGGAAATTCGAAAGTGAAACGAGTTAAACGTTAAACTCAAACTGACTTGCTGAACGACTTATGTTATCGTTGGTTTTTGGATGCGACTGGACGTCAAGTGCCAGTGTCACATTCTAATTGACATGCGAATGACATCATCTGTGAAACAAACTACCATTCATAATTATTTCAGTGCTAAGTGATGATTTTAGAACGGTTGTTTGCAATTTGATAACATGTAAATTGTAGTGTATATACTTTAGTTACATACTAATTTTATTACAAGACGACAGAGGATTTAGCACAAAATACAAACTGACTGTGAAAATCCAGGAGAAATGTACACACTACAAAATGCACAAACATAATATTTGATAAACATACATGTATTTAAGTGCTGATTTATTTATTTTTATAGATATTAGTTGACCTTTACATGCCTAACTGTTCTGTTACACTAATAAAATATATTTATGTTATTGCTTTCTCTACTTTTTGTTTTGCTTATACAACACAATTTGTAAATTTCAAGTGTGATTTTCACAAATAGTAACCATGCTGCATTAAGAGACCACCTGTCTTAAGAGACCACTTTTGCCCTGTCCCGATGGTGGTCCTTTAATACAGGTTCGACTGTATATATATATATATATATATATATATATATATATATATATATATATATATATATATATATATATATATATATATATAATATATATATATATAAATCTTTAGTTGTTTTCTTTCTTACTTTGTTGGTTGATTTTGTTATTTCTTATACATTTTGTTATTTCTTTCATTCTTTTTAGTTCTCATATTTATTTTAAGTTATATTTTATTTTGATTTGTAAAATGTAACGAAACGTTTCTAGCAAAAGCAATTTAAAAAGTCATTCATTGTCAGAATAATGTCCTTCAGACTCATTTTAAGTCATTTTGAATACTAAAACTTGTATCTCTCATGTATTTTCAAAATCAATTATTTAGCTATGAAATAAATACATAATCTTGCAGTTACAAAATTGACACCTAGTAATTAATGCTATAAAGAATTTGTAAGGGATCATATAGTAAACAACCCACATTATCACTAACAATAATGTTTGTGTCTTTGTGTAAAACTAAGCCTACTGTCTCACATCCATACTAGCAGGTAATTTAGTTTTGCATTAACCCATCAGAGGTTTTACTGTGACAGATTAGTACTATGTTGGCTAAAGACTCCCTGCAGTGATGACCAGTAATTAGCAGGTCTGGTCATAGCATGTGGGGGCCTGGCTCAGTGGGATACCACATTCCTTTCGAGATGCCTTTAAGGAAGTGCGAGGTTGAGCGCTCCACAAACCAAGACCGCAGCGTATCGTCTCATGAAATAATCTCCCTTGAGAGGGCGCATCGTAGGTGCGTCAAATCTATGCAAGGATTCAGCTGGAGGACACGTACTGATATAGCACTTAGTATGCTTAATATTTTACCTATAAATATTGATCAACGGAAACTGATTTTTCTTGGTCAACTGTGTCGCCTGCTGGGTAACAAAGCAGTAAGGCATATGTTTCTGTTTCGGTTAACTTATAGCAAGTTAAACCCATCTAGGATATCTGGTTTCTTTAAGGATATGTGGGGTCTGCTTGAGTATTCATAATTTAGCAAACTATTTAAACGATTTCCTATGCGACGGAAATTTTCCGGGAAAGTTTACATGGAATCGCATCGTTTATCTCAAGATCCGTTCAAAGGCGATCATTGACTCGACAGATAGATATTATGCGGTGGAGTTCGCTCGTGTCCGATCTATTCATACACTGTATGAGATAAGCGAGATTTGTCAGTATAATTATAGAAAATCTTGCCAACTTACTTATTGCAGAACAGTTTGCAAACTGGTTACTTATTTATCATGGCAGGGTGGGTCATGTTGAAGATGTGGCGTTGAGCTAAACGACACTAATCTTACTGATCATATTCTCACTGTCTGTCCACATTTGTATACACGCCGACGTCAGTTGGCGGTCTGTCTGCAAAGCGATTTCGGAGATCACGTGTTGTCAACCTTTCTCTCTTTAGATGAGAGAACAAAAGTGAATGCACTTCTTGGTGGCCAGTGTCCAGCACTGTCTGCTTGCTTAAGCATACCGTATCATTTTTTGATAAATGTTCTATTTCGCCATGTCGAATAAAATATATATGTTGCTGTTCTTGTTTTGTTTGTTTGTTTGCTTGTTTTAGCCACTTTTACATTTACCATGTTTGCATGTTGTCTAGTAGAGGTAGTTCAGAATAATATTACCCCCAGCCCCATACCCAATTTATAATGAGAATAATATTACCCCCAGCCCCATTCTCAATTAATAATGAGAATAATATTACCCCCAGCCCCATACCCATATATGAGAATAATATACCCCCAGTCCCATACCCAATTATAATGAGATAATATTACCCCCAGTCCCCATACCCAATTTATAATGAGAATAATATTACCCCCCAGCCCATACCCAATTTATAATGAGAATAATATTACCCCAGCCCCATACCCAATTTATAATGAGAAATAATATTACCCCCAGTCCCATACCACAATTTATAATGAGAATAATATTCCCCCAGTCCCATACCCAATTTATAATGAGGAATAATATTACCCCCAGCCCCATCACCCAATTTATAATGAGAATAATATTACTGCCCCCCCCACCCAGTCCCATACCCCCAATTTATAATGAGAATAATATTACCCTCAACCCCATACCCAATTTATAATGAAACTAATCATACCCCACCCCCCTACCCCATTTCCCCAGGTCCCAGACCAATTTATAATGAAGAAAAATATTAACCCTCATCCAGACCCAATTTAAAACTGAATATTATTAATCCCACCCCATACCCAATTTATAATGAGAAAAATATTACCCTCAATCCTATAAGAACTCCAATTTATAATGAAATACTTTACTCCCAACCCCATAAACCAATTTATACTGAGAATAAAATTACCCTCAACCTATAACCAATTTATAATGAGAATAATATAACCCCCAACCCCATACCCAATTTATAATGAGAAAAATATTACCCTCAATCCTATACCCAATTTATAATGAGAATAATGTTACTCCCAACCCCATACCCAATTTATACTGAGAATAAAATTACCCTCAATCCTATACCCAATTTATACTGAGAATAATATTACCCCCAACCCCATACCCAATTTATAATGAGAAAAATATTACCCTCAATCCTATACCCAATTTATAATGAGAATAATATTACCCCCAACCCCATACCCAATTTATAATGAGAAAAATATTACCCTCAATCCTATACCCAATTTATAATGAGAATAATATTACCCCAAACCCCATACCCAATTTATAATGAGAAAAATATTACCCTCAATCCTATACCCAATTTATAATGAGAATAATATTACTCCCAACCCCATTCCCAATTTATACTGAGAATAAAATTACCCCATCCCCCATACCCAATTTATACTGAGAATAAAATTACCCCCAACCCCCATACCCAATTTATAATGAGAATAATATTACCCCCAACCCCATACCCAATTTATAAAGAGAATAAATTACCCCCCCCCCCCCTACCCAATTTATACTGAGAAAATTACCCCCCCACCCCCATACCCAATTTATAATGAATAATATTACCCCCAACCCCATACCCAATTTATAATGAGAATAAAATTACCCCCCCCCCCCCACCCCCATACCCAATTTATAATGAGAATATTACCCCCAACCCCATACCCAATTTATAATGAGAATAAATTACCCCCACCCCCATACCCAATTTATAATGAGAATAATATTACCCCAACCCCATACCTAATTTATAATGAGAATAAATTACCCCCAGCCCCATACCCAATTTATAATGAGAATAATATTACCCCCACCCCATACCCAATTTATAATGAGAATAATATTACCCCCAACCCCATACCCAATTTATAAAGAGAATAAAATTACCCCCACCCCATACCCAATTTATACTGAGAATAAAATTACCCCCACCCCCATACCCAATTTATAATGAGAATAATATTACCCCCCCCCATACCCAATTTATAATGAGAATAAAATTACCCCCCCCCCACCCCATACCCAATTTATAATGAGAATAATATTACCCCCAACCCCATACCCAATTTATAATGAGAATAAAATTACCCCCACCCCCATACCCAATTTATAATGAGAATAATATTACCCCCAACCCCATACCTAATTTAATGAGAATAAAATTACCCCCCCCCATACCCAATTTATAATGAGAATAATATTACCCCCAACCCCATACCCAATTTATAATGAGAATAATATTACCCCCAACCCCATACCCAATTCATAATGAGAATAATATTACCCCCAACCTCATACCGAATTTATAATGAGAAAAATATTACCCTCAACCCCATACCCAATTTATAATGAGAATAATATTACCCCCAGTCCCATACCCAATTTATAATGAGAATAATATTACCCCCAGCCCCATACCCAATTTATAATGAGAATAATATTACCCCCAGTCCCATACCCAATTTATAATGAGAATAATATTACCCTCAACCCCATACCCAATTTATAATGAAAATAATATTACCCCCACCCCCATACCCAATTTCCCCAGTCCCATACCCAATTTATAATGAGAAAAATATTACCCTCAATCCTATACCCAATTTATACTGAGAATAATATTACTCCCAACCCCATACCCAATTTATAATGAGAAAAATATTACCCTCAATCCTATACCCAATTTATAATGAGAATAATGTTACTCCCAACCCCATACCCAATTTATACTGAGAATAAAATTACCCTCAATCCTATACCCAATTTATAATGAGAATAATATTACCCCCAACCCCATACCCAATTTATAATGAGAAAAATATTACCCTCAATCCTATACCCAATTTATAATGAGAATAATGTTACTTACTCAACCCCATACCCAATTTATACTGAGAATAAAATTACCCTCACCTATACCCAATTTATACTGAGAATAATATTACCCCCAACCCCATACCCAATTTATAATGAGAAAAATATTACCCTCAATCCTATACCCAATTTATAATGAGAATAATATTACCCCCAACCCCATACCCAATTATAATGAGAAAAATATTACCCTCAATCCTATACCCAATTTATAATGAGAATAATATTACCCCAAACCCCATACCCAATTTATAATGAGAAAAATATTACCCTCAATCCTATACCCAATTTATAATGAGAATAATATTACTCCCAACCCCATTCCCAATTTATACTGAGAATAAAATTACCCCATCCCCCATACCCAATTTATACTGAGAATAAAATTACCCCCACCCCCATACCCAATTTATAATGAGAATAATATTACCCCCAACCCCATACCCAATTTATAAAGAGAATAAAATTACCCCCCCCCCCCCCATACCCAATTTATACTGAGAATAAAATTACCCCCACCCCCATACCCAATTTATAATGAGAATAATATTACCCCCAACCCCATACCCAATTTATAATGAGATATAAAATTACCCCCCCCCCCCACCCCCCATACCCAATTTATAATGAGAATAATATTACCCCCAACCCCATACCCAATTTATAATGAGAATAAAATTACCCCCACCCCCATACCCAATTTATAATGAGAATAATATTACCCCCAACCCCATACCTAATTTATAATGAGAATAAAATTACCCCCCAGCCCCATACCCAATTTATAATGAGAATAATATTACCCCCAACCCCATACCCAATTTATAATGAGAATAATATTACCCCCAACCCCATACCCAATTCATAATGAGAATAATATTACCCCCAACCTCATACCGAATTTATAATGAGAAAAATATTACCCTCAACCCCCATACCCAATTTATAATGAGAATGATATTACTCCCAACCCCATACCCAATTTATAATGAGAATGATATTACTCCCAACCCCATACCCAATTTATACTGAGAATAAAATTACCCCTACCCCAATTTATAATGAGAATAATATTACCCCCAACCTCATACCGAATTTATAATGAGAAAAATATTACCCTCAATCCTATACCCAATTTATAATGAGAATGATATTACTCCCAACCCCATACCGAATTTATAATGAGAATAAAATTACCCCCAACCCTATACCCAATTTATAATGAGAATAATATTACCCCCAACCTCATACCGAATTTATAATGAGAAAAATATTACCCCCACCCCCATACCCAATTAATAATGAGAATAAAATTACCCCCAATCCTATACCCAATTTATAATGAGAATAATATTACCCCATACCCAATTTATACTGAGAATAAAATTACCCCATACCCAATTTATACTGAGAATAAAATTACCCCATACCCAATTTATAATGAGAATAATATTACCCCCAACCTCATACCGAATTTATAATGAGAAAAATATTCCCCCCAACCTCATACCCAATTTATAATGAGAATAAAATTACCCCCACCCCATACCCAATTTATAATGAGAATAAAATTACCCCCAATCCAATACCCAATTTATACTGAGAATAATATTACCCCATACCCAATTTATACTGAGAATAAAATTACCCCATACCCAATTTATAATGAGAATAATATTACCCCCAACCTCATACCCAATTTATAATGACAAAAATATTACCCTCAATCCTATACCCAATTTATAATGAGAATGATATTACTCCCAACCCCATACCCAATTTATAATGAGAATGATATTACTCCCAACCCCATACCCAATTTGTACTGAGAATGAAATTACCCCCATCTCTATACCTAATTTATACTGAGAATAAAATTACCCCCACCCCCATACCTAATTTATAATGAGAATAATATTACCCCCAACCCCATACCCAATTATAATGAGAATAAATTACCCCCAACACCATACCCAATATGGAATAATTCCCCCACCCCCAATTTATAATGAGAATAATATTACCCCCAACCTCATACCGAATTTATAATGAGAAAAATATTACCCTCAACCCCCATACTCAATTTATAATGAGAATGATATTACTCCCAACCCCATACCGAATTTATAATGAGAATAAAATTACCCCCAACCCTATACCCAATTTATAATGAGAATGATATTACTCCCAACCCCATACCCAATTTATAATGAGAATAATATTACCCCCAACCCCATACCCAATTTATAATGAGAAAAATATTACTCTCAACCCCCATACCCAATTTATAAAGTGAATAATATTACCCCCAACCCTATACCCAATTTATAATGAGAATAATATTACCCCCAGCCCCATACCCAGTTAAAAATGAGAATAATCCCAAATAGGACAAATTACTTTTTTCAATCATAATAGCCAATTAAACAAAATTTGTGCAATAAAGTGTCTTGAAACCCGAACGTTGGTTGGTTGAGCGATAAACAAAGGAAACAAGTTTTACTGACATATATTGTTGCTGTTGTTGTTTTGTGTAAGATTTTATTTCACCGGAAGGCCAGCAAAATAATATTTACACCAGCGGTATAATAGTGTTGCTGAGTTGAAATAATATTCGAGTTTATATTCACAAAACACTTATATTTACTTAAATTTACAGAACTCGATTTTCATGTAAAACATCCTTTTGTTGACTTTTTCTTTTGGCACTTAAAAGTTTAACACAATCACTAGGAAAAAAGAAGTCACTGATTAAGTAGTTAATTTCTAAAATAGTTTCTTTATAATACACACAAACAACATCATGTCATTATAACTGAAAATGTGATATAACTGAAAACGTGCGAAATGTTGGTGTTTTTAGGTATTAAGATACGAAACTGTGTGCATCTTAAACAGGGTCGATTTTTTATTTTACTAGAAGCCACGCGGAAAGATATTTGTCATTTCCAATATGCCACCCTTGAAAAGACCATTTACTGGCGTCTCCGTGAGATCAAAATCTATCTCTTACATCAAATATAGAGACAGCAAATGTTTTATTGTATTTCATGCAAAGAACAATTTTCTGCACAAAATGGAGCTGTACAGTACGTTCAATTTGTAAACATCCCATATGCTTCCCTTTTCTCCGCAAGTTGAACTGACTACTCTGAAAACATAGTTTCAAATCGATCCAAATCAGGCAGTTTATTTCTTGGTTGTTTTAAGAAATTTATAGAAAGAAATTTTAAACAATAATATAAATATATCATTATTTCAATAATTGAAAATATCGAGGTAATTAATTAATTATGTACCAAAAAATACACAAAGTAATACAGACACAAGGCTATGTGCAAATAATGTTAATACAGTCGCCATTGAAGTGTTCGTTTTCAAAATGGAAGACGGATTAAAAACAAACTAATGGCTCAAATTCGATGGCAAACACTTTGTTCGAAGTATAATCTTTTAAAAATAACAATGTATTCCTTGACGTGGCGAACTATTTACAGAGAAATGTCAGTTCTAATGTAATAATATAAAGAATATTTAACTGTTCGGCATAAAATAAAAGTTAATACTAGTGAAACAGACAGTACACATTATGTTTAGCACATCCAATGATTTTTTTAAAAAACATTTCGTCATCATTAATGGTTTGTTTTATCAGCGGTGTTTTGTGTGAATTGGACGTATTTATCCGACGTTATCATCGCAGACATTTCTGGAAAGACCTTTGATGTAACAGTTATGTTTAAATCAAGATCGCCATTTCGTCGGAATACAGTGACATCCGGTACGTCAACGCACGCGCCAGTAAACAAGTATGGCGGAATGGTTAGCTCCACTACGCCAGAGGGGTTTTTGGAGTGGACAGCTTTATACGTCTTAACTGCATTCAGAGTCTCAAACAGCGCTTTGTACACATGCCACTTGGGGAACGAAAAGGTAACGTCAGATATATCCCTTTTAAATTGAACCAACCCCCAGCGATCTTGCAATTGGAGATTAACTGCTCCACATGGTTGCCACGACCACCAGTCAGGCAGACCTTTTGGCTCATAAGCGCCGTTCGATGTTGGGGTCAGTTTGTATTGTGCACGTCCGAATTGCATGAACCAAACTTCATTGTCTGTTGGTGCATCGGTAGTCCTGGCAGACAATGCAGAGAGCGCTTTAAATGTCATGGATAACTCAACCGACCAGTAGTTATCTTTGTCACGTGACATGTTTATGGTTCCGGAGGTCTTGACGGCGTGCATTATACTAGCTTGCCAGTCTTTTAGTTTGGTTCCCCCGTCATGAGGGGACTTGTACAACACCTGGTCCATAACAGTACCCAGTGCGTTTATTTGAATTTGTTTGTAGTTGAAGAGTGTTCCGTCTACGTCCATCAGAATGTCGATGCAGTTTTCTTGGAATATCTTGGCATCAGGCTCAGTGATGGTTGCCCATATGTCAGCTTCCTGAAGTTTGACACCAATATAAAGGCGTGTATCATCCCAGCGAACTTTGAAGCGAGTTTCAAGATAAGGTTTACGAAACGAATCGCCCCTGATGTCCGTAAACGTATCACTCCATGGAACCTGCAAGTAGAGACAGGACTAAATAAACTATGTCTAAGACATGTTTTTGTAAAAGTTGAAGGAAAACAACAACACAAGACTAAGGTTTTCACGTGCCAGCCAATATGTAAAAAACAAAAACAAAAACCATAGGTTTTTTACGCGCCAGTCAAATGTAAAAAAACAACAACAAAAGTCATAGGTTTTCACGCGCCAGCTTAATGTAAACACACGCACGCACGCACGCACGCACGCACGCACGCACACACACACACACACACACACACACACACACACTAAAAATAACAATACAAGACAACGGTTTTCACGTGCCAGCCAAGTGTAAAAAAACCACTACAAGTAACAACACAAGACATCGATTTCACGTGAAAGCCAAATGTAAAAATAACACAAGGCATAGGTTTTCGTGTGCCAACCAAATGTGAAAGTACCAAAAGAACAGAAAAACTACATCAAATAGAGCAAACCCTTTGGAAAGGCCTAACAGTGAAAAGAAAACTGACTTTTTTAAAGTTTTATATTAAAACAACTGCGACATCGTGTTATTGACTGCGACGCTATTGTAACTATAATTAAATGTATTAGAGGCACCGCTCCCAAGAACGGTACCAGAGACAAAGTTCTGTGAGTACTGCAACATATATTAAAAATTTGAAAAGGCACATGACAAAGGTATTAACATGCCAGACAGGTTGCAAAAGTAACGACAAAAACTGTGCCAAGACGTTATACAAAATGAAGCAGAAACAAATCCAGCAGTTACCACCTTAAAACGACAGTCGGCAAACCGGTTTACAGAGCTCTAACCTCGCACTTTCTCATGAGTTTCTTAAATGCATGCAGTGGGCACGTTCCTGGACACTTTGTCTGCCAGTCATTGTAAAAATCATAAAGTAGGCACTCCCTGTTCGTAGAAAAGTCCTTATGTTTACCTACATGAGTTTTCTAAACTAACATTTCCTTAACTTTTTCTTGCAGCCATTATACATATTTTGCTCCAATATCTTTGACACCAAGTCTTGCAGGTCACTGTAAACCGAAATATGACATCAAAATGTATGTACAAAATTCTTCATTGTTAAAGAAATTAAATATTTGAATGATAAACTTAACCCTAGAGAGGACGTGTCAATAACGTCCAGTTTGTGTCTTGATTGAAACTAATTACCAAAGACAAGCCGAAGGTCAAAGTAAGATACACGTAACAATCCTGATAGGACGAATTAAATGACAACAAAGATTACATACACGGGGACACACTACGTAACATTGTTGAAACCATGAACAAGAAAACGGAACAATGTTATACGGGTACAGCAACATATATGTTAAAATTTGAAAAGGCACAGGGCAAATGTCTTCGCATGCCAGTCAGTTGTAACTGTTACAACAAAACTGTGACGAGATATTATATTAAATGAAGCAAATGGTCAAGAAAGCCTGACAAAACTATCTATAATATAACCTTTGCTGTCTTAAAGGTAGTACCCAACAGTTTGTCTTCATCAAATACACGTTAACCTGGATTGGGAAAATTGGGGCAAAATTTCTGCATAATTTCAATACTAAATCTAACAAAAGACGATTTTAAACATTGTCTAAATTGTAAGATTGTAGAAATCGTGAAATAAATCACTCTACGTGTCCATTCTTTCTAAACCCTATAAATAAGCATCATTGTGATTTATGCTAAAAATAGACATCGACGTCAGAGCGAGTTACCCTAATTATTAGATAACGTTACGGGTCACGTGGTTTTCTTAATTTAAAAATAACTGCGCTTAGATAGGAAATACCCATTTGTAATGACGAGTGATGTGTCATGCTTCAATTTTCACATAAATGTAGAACATCAATAATCAGCATTTTGCGTTATCTTTTCAGGCAACAATTATTTATTTGTTTATTTTAAAAGAAAAAATCTGACCCAAACTGTCGGATACCAACCATAAGTTTTATTTTTTCAGGATTTAAAATAAAATTATGAAAAATAAAAAACAGCTTTATTTGTGCATGTATGTCTAATTAGTTAGATCTTAATAATTAAAGAAATGTTAAATTAAATAAACTATAATATAAGGTTAGTACAATGCATTATATGAAAACAATATAACACAATATAATATTCCACATTATAAACCATACGAAACAGATTTAACTACTTAACTGTAGGACCACCTCACTAAGTGGGACACTTTTAAAAAGAAAGTGGTCCTTTTAGCGAGTTATTACTGTGCGTTTTCCAAAGTAATGACTTAAAAATTTTGACTCTCAATCATGTGCGTTAGCACGAAATAAATGTCACCGAAATAATTGGCGTTCGTGCGCGAGTGCGGCGCCATTCATGGAATCAATCTGGACAAGAACCGTTGCGTCAACACACGGTCAAAATGACATTAACGTAGTGACGTCACACGCTATGTATAGAATGGGACAAGAATATTTCGTGGAATTGACCGAGGTGTTGCGAGTGGTTTTTAGGCATAACAGATTTGTCAATCGTACCTACTCGGCGATCTCCGACAATACAATCGTACCTACTCGGCAAGCTTCGGAGACAATGCCTCGTATGTAATTGTATGAATACACCAGTTGGTGATTTTCCCCGGCGAATAACTTCTCATTGCATTATGTAAACGAAGATGGCTGACTTTTCAAAGTGCATGCAGTACGCTTTAGATATAATGGAGATTCTATACTCCTTGAAAGAAGAGCAGATTGCTTCGTTGAAGAATATTTCTAACTTAGTTGATATACTGTATGTATATTACCAACAGGATTTGGTAAAAGTGTAATATACCAGTTATTACCCTGCATGCTCTCGGATCACGCTTCGGTGATGTCTATATTCGAAGCTTGCCGGAGATAGCCGAGTAGGTACGATTACCATTTTGGAAGTAGTTCGTCAATATGGCGGCGACCGCATTATTTCCGAGGTGATTACGTAGAGGACGGAATTACCCGAGGAGTTCCGAGTGCAGATTTGTACCACTTCAACTTATCAACTATAGTCTGGAGTTCCTTCCCCTGGCCACTATGTGATAGGGTCTGGCAAACGCGAATAAAGACGGCCTCAGTGGTCTATTGTTTATATAGGAAAAAAAGTATTTGTGTCTCATTCGTACAATTCTTTTTGCAATCGATAGAAATAAATATAAGCTAGTGATGGATTATTTTTACGGTATCAATTCTCTTGGCTGATAAAAATACAAATATTTAAAGTGTACTGTGATTTCCGACGGCAGTTTATTCCAGATAACTAAATGGGTGAACCTGACGCACTTACGATCTAGGCCTAACTCAATAATGAAACAAAAATACAGCATTTCTCTATATAATCTTAAGACATTGTGGGCCGCCATTATTTGCGTTTGCCTGGTGTACTGTTTGTTATATCCGTATGCAGGGAACCAAACTATATCAACTACCGATTTTGGAAACTTTTTTATTCTCAGCTGTAAGCAGTGCTGTACGAGTGTTTTAATAGCGTTATTCGTTCAATTTCTTTAACGAATTTTATAAAAGATTAGTAAGGTTTTTAAATGAATTGTAAAATACATTCAGTATACAACAAAAAGGGTGCAACATAATTATATCCACGTGAAGGCCAATTGTTCGATAATATTTTTAGCCCAATAAGTCAAAGTACTTATGCCCGGTGTTATCGTTCACCAGATTACGTATTTCGTTTTTCAGCATAAATTGGACGTCACGATGCGTTGCATCAAAGCTTTTCTTGTATAAGACCTTTAATACACAGCTGAAGCATATTTTTTTGTCTAAAAACGTTGGCATATGTCATCAGTTTAACCGTGCATATATGGGGAAATATTACACGCTACAGCCATACTTAACCGTGCATATATGGGGAAATATTACACGCTACAGCCATACTTAATCGTGCATATATGGGGAAATATTACACGCTACAGCCATACTTAACCGTGCATATATGGGGAAATATTACACGCTACAGCCATACTTAATCGTGCATATATGGGGAAATATTACACGCTACAGCCATACTTAACCGTGCATATATGGGGAAATATTACACGCTACAGCCATACTTAACCGTGCATATATGGGGAAATATTACACGCTACAGCCATACTTAATCGTGCATATATGGGGAAATATTACACGCTACAGCCATGCTTAACCGTGCATATATGGGGAAATATTACACGCTACAGCCATACTTAATCGTGGATATATGGGGAAATATTACACAGTACAGCCATTCTTAACCGTGCATATATGGGGAAATATTACACGGCTACAGCCATTCTTTGTTTATATACATGTATCATATTTCATCCATTTTGTTAGATCCAACTCTAAGTAATTACGCCACAAAATAAAAAAAGAACTGTACGTGATAAACAATACTGTAATGTCTACATTGCTTCGTTAAGGTGAAAGGAGAAGTATTATTTTGTATAAGAACAGATACGCAAGATTCTAGATTGTCAAAGAACAAATATATTGTAATTAGAGACAAAGTTAAAGGAGAAGTTCTTTTCTCAGATAGCTAAATTAGTCATTGTTAACTGAAAAGGTCTTTCAAAATGTTGTTCACTAATGTCCTAGATCTGTGTGAACACTCGTCATTGCAAACAAGTATTTCCTATCCGTGCCACGCTGCAGAGTTAGCTTTTTTTTAAACTTAGAAAACCACGTGACCAATTAGTTTTGAGATCAAGTTATATAGCCATCCGTGTAATCCGTACTGACGTCGGTGACTGTTTTTTTAGCAGAGAACACTATCGAGTTTTTTTATTCAGTTGGAAAGAATACATACTCAGAGTGATTTTTTCGCGATTAGTTCTAACAATTCAGTTAGTGTTCAGAATGATATTTTTTTAAGATTGAAGTATGGGTTTTTACAAAGAATTATGCTCAAATTCCCCAAAGCAGTGGTTCGAGATTGTTATATGTATTTGATAAAGGCAAATTGTCCGATACTACCTTTAAATGTCAAAAAAGCGAGGATGAGTAGCAATCGAGCTTATCTGTTCAGGGCTGAGGACTACAGATGTTTTAGTTCAACATCTCAGCCTTCAACTTCAGATGGCCAAAACAGTATTTTATTATAACTCTACAGATGGAAACAAAACTGCATTGTTATTACGTATGAGAGCTTTTAATATGGTGAAATACAAACAGTAAATTCTAACACAACGAAAATAAAGTTTATCCGCACTTAGTAATTTATTCTACGAAAATCTAGAAATATATCAATATGTATGTTCGAAGGACGGCACGAAACACTGGAGTGGCTAATTAAGGAGATACGAGGGCCAGTACACAGTGCCAACTTCCTGCCTGGGCACTAATATCTCAAGTTCTTTGGAAAAATTCTATTCGACCGACGCAAAGCCTATTTTCCAGTCATAATGGGGTGGTGATCAATTTACGCATGAATCGTGAAGCGCTTACAGCTAGAGAACGACCTACATGACCTCACATTGTATCAATGTTCTTTGTGTAAACTTCCATACTCGCCACCCCATAATCTCCATTCATTTCAAACTGACCCCATCGGCACTTTCCGCCGCTTTCCGTAAAGATCAGGTCTAGTTCGAAATGGCCTAGGTGTTGCGAGTGCAGTTGTTTGGTAGCTTGGTATCTTTATGAGTAGATCCAGTACATACAACACAAAAGAATATATAGAACAATGGTTTCTGTGCAGTCAGTTATATTATGGATTGGATTTTTGTCATCAAAATTGGTGTATATAACGTTTCGCGTAAACTGTATATTACATGGCGCATGACTGTCAGTAGTTGTTTACATTATTCCATTTTATTTAATAATATATTATAATAATAAAAGTAACAAGAAATTTCTTCTTTTTTTTTCAAAAGATATGCGGCGTTAATGAGGCTTTTATGAGCAATGTTATTTTATCTTTTCTATCCAGAAAAGAAATTTATTCAGAAAATATCCAATAAGTATACAAAATAAGAATCGCATACAAAGACGTTATTCCTTGAGAGGTTTGCTCCTCCAATGAAAAGCTGGTATTGGCAACCTGAAGACCAATATAGTACGTACCTCATTCCACGCGATATCGCTCAAGTCGCCATCCACGTTGATCGAACGTCCTCTCAGATGGAAAGCCGTGTAATGACGAGGCCGACCTAGATTCAAACATGTCTGTTTTGAGTTCACGCACGTATCGTGTGCCATCTGCTCCTTCCAATAGCGCTTCCATGCGCGCTCAGAACTAACCGGGGCGGCAAGAATCTTGCATTTGACGTCATACCTTTGTATACCGTCACCATCAAATGTGTTTGGTGAAGCAGGTCCTTTCCTGGCAAAAACGCCGATTAGAATTCCGATTACGAAAGTCACTAGGGACGCTATGAAACAAACGGCAACGAGTTTCTTAGTTTTTACATCTACAATAATATAGCCCGGCATCTTGCCTGTATGTTGGCAATGTGTAAGTGGAAGGCTGTGACCTTGACAGGAAACGAACACTCTCAGATGAGATCGTAGCCATATATATTTATACCGATTACGGGTCATTATCTGAGAAAATTCATTATTGGCGACGCACTGGAGCGCCTATATATGGAATGCTCACTGAAATTTGCACATGGGGATTGTCTGTATAGCAACTTTCCATCCCTGATAAGTACGGGTCTCAATTCAGTTAACAGCGGTCCATTTTATTTATATACTTTTATTTTTATGCGTCTGTAATTTTCGTGCAAACATGGAAGAAAACGAGAGATTTTGGTGTTGTTGATTTTTTCTCTTTTTGTTATGGAAATTTCTAAACATTCAACGTTCATGTAGGCTACATGGAGACGCCCTTACGACAGTAGATAGGAATGCTTTTAAATACGTCCTTCGATGTTCGGACTGCATGTTCACAAATTGAACGATCCATTGAGTATGCACGGTAAAATCTGACTTTAGATGCATTATTTATTCAACATTTAAAGATACATAAAAGATTTCTGTAAGGTCCGCGCAAATCTGACAATAGTATTTCCAATGCTGCCAGCGTGCATGAATGCTTTTGTAGCATCTTTGAAGTGTTTATGGTCAAGAGATAATGTTTTTGGACACTAGATCAGAAGGTTTCATATTTAAACCCCATACATGTCACAAAAAAGTTTTCAAAATATTCTTGTTCGGATGATCAATTTACTTGCATAAGAGAAAAGGGCAACACACCAAGAACGCCTTTATAATATGCTTAAAGTGTTCTTGCAATCTCCTCACAGCGATTACGTCACGCGTTGCTACTTAAATCTCTGCCCCCAGCAAGGATCACGTGACGATAGAGTATCACGTGAAGTAAACATGGCGGCCTCCATAGTACGTTGTATTCTGTACAGTACGGTGAAATTTGACTTTCACAAGTTCATATTTTTTCATATTTTAAGTTACTTTTTATTTTTAATATGATAAATTAATATGTTTAAAGGAAATATGCTATATTTTGAGGAGATAAGTCCAGAAAAAAAAACTAAAAAAAAAACCTATCCGCCTGTATTTGGGCGAAAAACTTGCTGTTGGCAGTGATATAATGTACTGTCAAGGGAAGTAATCACTGCGGGGAGTTTGGTGTTCTTGGTCAAGAGGTTGAGGTTATGGCCTCGGGATCAGAAGGTTCTGAATTCGGACCCTAGACATGTTACGACATTTTTTTAAAAAGATCTTATTAACGATTTGGATGATCATTACAGAAACGCTGAACACAACCAGAAAGCATTTAAGTAATGGTTGAATGGTTCATGGGCAAGTGGTTACGGTTATGGACTAGTAATCGGAGGGTTCTGTATTCAAACCATAAACCTGATATGAGATTTTTATTGTTTGTCCAAAACATTTATTACACAAACATTTTGAGAAAACAAAATATGTTCAGACTAATTATTACTTCTTTACACACAGATTTACTAAATAGCAGTATCCACTTTGGATTATATTAAAATATAGCTTTTCATAATATATTAAATGACATACAACCTTTCACTTGTCGGCAACTTTTGTTAAGTTGTATTCTTTATGTCAGTTTAAAGTGTAATTATTAACGACAGTAGCACATACTTTCGTAATAACATTGCTTTGTTACAACATTACTTCCATCGGAATTAAGGACATATTAGATCGTTCTGTTTTTATTGTTTCTCTCAGTTCGTCTTCATCAAGTTCACTTTAAATGTGCGAACTAGGTTAAGTTTACGAAATAGTAAACATTGCACTGTGTACACATGATCCTGATACAAATATGCTTCCATACAAAGTAACAATGGACTCTTTTTAAATCGAGAAAGAAAAAAAAATACCATGTTCCAGAAAAAATACTACCGGTACCTAAACAATAATAATTTATGTAATGTGAGGCTGCTGCACATGTACATTTTCTGCTTGTACACTTCAGTTTTATAGTTAATTGTAGTTAATTGTAATAACGTTGGCAACTTTTTTCTTTCTACATATGTAAAATCGTTCTATGGTCTCAGGAATTAGCATGATATACATTTTGTCTGACGATTTACAGTTTACTGAAAACTTTTAGTTAAAATCTTTCCCATTCATAATTTGACTTTATTACGCTTCCGTTACACAAAGAGAACCTGGCCTTATTAAACTATGGTGATGTAGTTTTACAAAGAGTATGCCATATGATGACGTCATACAAATTCTACAGCTGCCTTTCTTCCGGTGCAACACATTCGGAACTCCTCGGATAATTCACGAATCATATCTCGCATAGACATGTCTTTATATTTCTATGATCTCTCGGATGTATGTAGGCATATGGAGCAGAATTTGGGCATTTATTCATTTGACTACTTGTTGTTTTCATTTGCTTAAGTATAAATCATATTCCTACAAATTTGATTCGTCTGTGAGTAAATCAAAATTCTTTACTTAAATATTGATTTATTCTGTCTTACTATATTTATAGTAAGTTGTAATATTCTAAAGCCAATGCCAGTACTTCATCTTAATTCGTTTAATTTAATATGAGATACCAATAAATTACTTTTTGATTCAAACATGTGCTATTTCTACTTATTTAATTGAAAGTGTTTTTCTCGAACTTGTTTCTTTCAGATGTATTTGTGCAACTCTTATTCGATTCACACCGAAAATAGACATTAATATTTGCTTGCTGTGTCCTAGCTGGGTACCAGATCTTAAATTCTAGCGCAAAATCTTAGTGACGGGAGATAACTCATGTATCGCTTCGGTATTTTCCGTGAGCACACGGTGTGAGGATACAATGCTACGCGGCGATTACATATTTTTATAAATTGTAACAGCATTCTATTTGTGTAGGCAGCTTATGATTAAATATTTAACATTAAGAAATAAACAGCAGTCTGTGAAAAGGCTTTTTGGTTTCTTGTAAAACAGACATATTTTGGCGTGTTGTTTGTTACTACACATAACAACATGCACATTTTATAGCCCTTCCAAATCAACCTAGTGGTTGATGTTTTAAATATATAAAAATATACACAATAACTATTAAACATACTCTTAAAACGAGAGTGGTTAATTATTGCTTATCACAATTTTCAAACTTCATGTGATGTAGTTGTAAATTCATTTAAAGAAATTATTATGCCAGCAAAAACACTACAGACATATTTTTATTTAAAACATCAAATATCATCATTTATCGCAAAACATTTCCTTTAAGTGTGCTTATGTATACATAACTTCCTCCATTTTACCCAGAAAACTGTGTATCATAATACAAAGTTTGCTAACTTATAATGATCTTAAAAGGAATAGTCTTACCACTACGATATCGTCCCCATACAATCTTATAACATTTCTGGAATGTTCACACCACATTGAGTATATAGCCCCGGTTTGCAAATGGTGATTGTCACATGTTTACTTTGTCAATGTTATTTGCCATTGATAGAATCAATATGATAATTTGGCTCCTTGGTTTATTTGAAGAAATATTGTTTTAAATCAGTATATTGTGTCAGTAAAATTGTTTCGCAAAAGTCCTTTAATTAGTAACTTTATTGGGAAAATAATATGTGGACAGTGTGATATTTGAAAACTGGCTTGTTGCAAACCTTGTGTTTATTATATAGATATAGAGGGGACGTAGAATTTGGACAAATACCTGTGGCAGTTCACATCCTAATGATGGGCAAGTGATAGGCACTACACAGAGTAACCTAGAAGTGTACAGAATTACTGGAAGTTTCAGGATTTACCAGAAAAAGATTGGCTGTAGCGGAACATGACAAACAAATACAAACATGCACATCTGTCCAAGTTCTCCTAAACGTCCGAAATAGTGGCGTGCTTTGATCGTTGATAAACTGGTCGGATTTTCTAAATCCATGAATCTTTATCATTATTTAACGCATGATTGGAAATGATAATAGTCGTTTCTACTTTTTAAACTTACATAATATATGTACTCTGTGTAATTTTGCTCTAGATTGAACAAACGCTTACCCTTGTTGTTACCCTGGATTTCGTTGAATCTTTGGGTGCGACTCTTTTCTATAGGTCACAGAGTCACTGTAGCCATAGGTCACAGAGTCACTGTGGCCATAGCTTAGGTCTCAAACCGCTAAGTTTTTTTTATTGTCGAATAAATATGACAATGCGATGTAGCATGTTAAGTTTTTGCGGCAAAGATAAATATCGCATTAATTAACGCATATTAAATCAGATAAAACACAAATTAATGCCTAACCCTAACCCTAGACTATGGCCTACAAAAATATGGAAAAGAGTGTTTCCCGGAATTTTTGAAGAGAATATTTCAACGGTTACACCGCCAGAAATTACGGACTTTTACGGAAATATTGGTTCCCGGCCAGATGTAATTTCGTATTCGTGTTATTGCAGTTCGTATTCGTCTAAGTGCATTCGTATAGATTTTATTCTAGTGTTATGTAACCCACTTTGTATTCTTAAAAGAACGGACGTTCAAGATCATTAGTTAAAACTAAATATTCAAATTGAAAAGGAAGAAGTATGCAACATAATATTTTAATCACGTAGTTTAAACAAGAAAGAAGTAGAAACAATTGATCCTTGCATTCTGCAGTATCAAAATACGGATGTTTAACTGTCAAGTTAAAAGGTAGGAATTAAACGTGTTTAAATCAATATAAATTTATATGATTATAGATAAGAATTTAATGAATATGAATATAAATTAGATAAATAGAAATTAAAAGATAAACAGCGAATAAATGCCCAAATTCTGCTCCATATAGGCAATCTCCAACGCAGTGATCTCCCCCTTTCAGTAAGGAGAATCTTAGTCTGGTTCCCAGCTTCTATTGTAAACATAATAGAAGTCTGGCATTGACGAAACAATGGCCGACGCAATGATAGCTGTAAGATAACCAAATACTTTTAAAAAGTTGTTCATCGGGATATTGTTCAATTTTCAATCGATATGTGTATATAAAATTCTTAAAGATAAGGTTTCTTTTCGTGGAGCATTTCCGTATGTTATTTTTTTTTAATTTCAATAAGTTGAGTACTTTTCGGACAAATACGAAGATTGTGATATTTCGGATATGTGATCATAAGTTCTCTTGTAAAATGATTAAAAAATAATTTTGTTTTTCATTGTGATCAATACGAATGTGTTTTAGTTATGTTTATTGAGAAAGTATTACATTGCCATGCGGACACTACATATATTATCTTAAATGTAAATGTTACAATATAATCAAAGATATTGTGCTTATACAGTTATTGTGGGATGCTTGTTATGTCATTTTGTTAACTTACTTGAATATTTCATCATTTACCATGTGTATGAAAGAGCACTATTTCAAAATTAGGGCATTCTAAGAATTGCACAATCTGTACTGTTATTCTTACTGTTTGGTCCACCTAGACACATGCTCCTCATTTTTGTGTTGATAGAATAATTTTAATAGAATCTTTACAATGCCAAAATGCAAAAACTTAAGAGTAGAACATACAAACTAACAAATAAGTGAACATAAAAAATAAGGAGTCTTAAATGTTGTAGAAACTTCAGATTTGTTGTCTTAAATCAATGCAAACTTTAAAAAATAGTTTTCCCAACTTACTGAAGATAAAATTGTGTGTTTTAATGTTGTTAATTTATATAAAAACACTTAAAAATTGATAGCAAATAATAACAATGAATATGCAAATGCTAAGTCAAATAAAGTAAGTGTTTTGCACTCATTTGTTTGGACTTCATGCTTCCAAGGGACTTTTCTTACAGAAACATTACCAGTATTTCATTTTATAATAGCATCTCTTGTTAATTTTTGTCATCTTTAAAGGAAAAATTTGGCAAATGTCACACTAGTTGTGTTAATGACACACTCTATTCTCTTAAATCATTATTTAATATTGTTATTAAAAAATCAAATTGTATGAAAACCAAATTAGTGTCAATAATACCTTTCTGTATACCTGACATTGTTATTAAACAAACAAAAAAATCAAAATAGTGATAAACACTCTAATCATTTTTAACAAATTCCATTAATCAGATCTAAAAGAAATATACAAAAAAAAGACATTTAAAGAATTTTCCTGTGAGTTGAGTATATATGCACACAGTAATATTTTAAAACATTTCAAATAACATTGCTGGTGATGACAAGGATGGCAGTTAACTTGCTTGTGTTTTAGATAATCATATACCGTAGTTTGATTTAGAATTATCATGCATAAATGTTTGCTTCAGTTCCCAGTGCATAGAAGAACTAACTCACTGTACATAAATAATAATTATACTGACCAGACTTCGTGTTAATATAAGTTGCCATATTAGTATTATGTTACACATTAACTGACATTTGGGCTTTAATTTTAACTTCTTATTTTTCATTAGATAATGTTATATCATTATATGCATGTTTCATGTAAATAGTCTATTGATTTATTAATTTGCATATCTAAATAGTTCAGTTGTCTGGCAAAAACAAAAGAGAAATCAACATACTGGTAAGCCCAGATTTTTTAAGAATTCTTACAACAGTACTCCCTTTGAATGACCAACTTATATTGATGTGATTAAGATGATAAATGCAAAAAAATGGTGTTTGATCCTGACTGCAATTGGTATCAATTAAGCTTTTTGAGATGAAGCTTTTTAAAATAGAAGTATTATTTCATCAGTTCTTCAACAATAAGACCTATTATTGGTACATGAAGGATGAAAGACATCTTGTAGTGTCCGCAACACATAATTAAAAGGAAATAAATGTGTAAACCCTTTTTCTGGTCTCAGATAAGTCACATCTTTTTTATTTCTTTTAAGTAACCTGGACTGTCTTTCATCATTCAATTGGTATATACATTATATATGTTAAAATACATTGAATATCCTGATTGGCCCATGTTAGAAGTACATTATTTTCACTGTTATGTCCTGTTTGGCAGAAAATCAGACTAGACAATAATATTTGTTTCACTTTTTTATATAACTGCAATCAAACCAAACATTTATTAGCAAAAACAACTTTGAGAACATGACAAATGCCTTATTTAGAAGCATATTAATATTTGTGTTGCGGACACTACACCGTTGCAGACAAAGCTTTTCTTTAATTTGCGAAAAAACCTTAAGGCATTTGGTGAAAGCGCTTGGATTGTAGAAATATGTGCCCAAGGCAATTTATATAACAGCAAAGTAAACTTTGTATCTCCTGTTTTTGTAATGTGTGAAGCTCTGTTGCGGACACTACAAAATATTACCCTTTGCAGGTGTGCAGGAATGACATAATTAAAAACATTGCACACAAAAGCTAGTTCAAAGTTATGTATGTTTTTGTGTAAAATCTTGAAAAATAAACTGCAAATCATTTTAATATTAATTTCTTTTTCAATTCATTTGCTTCTTAATTTCAGTTTGAAAGAAATTGTCAAACTCTACTTGTATACAAACCCCTGTCAATTGTTTTTATTTTTTCTTAAAAATTGATGAAACAAAAAGCTAATTAAACTAGAAAGAAATGTTTATAGTGAAATATAACCAATGAGAATAAATTGTTCATGCAAAATATATTTTTTTGCTATGCAATCTAAGTAATTTTTAAATGATACAACATAATGCTGAAAAACCATCATT
Source organism: Sinonovacula constricta (assembly GCA_007844125.1). NCBI lineage: Eukaryota > Metazoa > Mollusca > Bivalvia > Cardiida > Solecurtidae > Sinonovacula > Sinonovacula constricta. The sequence continues at coordinate 42,506,110 of CM017566.1, forward strand.
TTTAGCTCTTCAAATTAATACTATACACCACACAGTGCATATTGTCATGTTGCATACCATTTTTCAGCTAAAACAACATCCTAGCTGCATAAAAAATATTTTTTTGCTGAAAACCTATTACTAATAACTTCTATGGGACTGTATAACATGATCAAGTTTAAAAATGGACAAATATAGTGAAAATGGCGATAATAAAGTAATAATAAGATCACTTAGGGGCCGTATTCACAAAGCATCTTAAGGCAAAACTTAAAATTATTAAAATTTTCTTAACACCATTACATTTATACTTTTGTTTTAAAATGACTTATTTTTGCATAAAAGAAATGTTCTATGAATGCATTTCACACAGATGTAATGATTTTCAATATAAATTACCTAATAAAGGAAATATGGGGAACTGAAATTTTCACTTAAATTATTTTTTAACTTAATATTTATCAATTAAATAAATATTGTCCGAAATTACACTATGTGTAAATTTGTCCGAAAAATATTCAACTTGTCAGGAATGTAAAATCTCATCATAAGTAATAGCTCTTTAAAAACGCTTTACACGAATGAAAACTACAACATTGATATTGACCAGAAAATCAATACTATCACAATGACCCGCCTTTTGCTATTAGCTCGTAAACTTAGCGATTCCATCGCCGCCGCCATTATTTCGTTTGTGCCTGACCCTTTGTTTAGACAAAGGGCAGGTAATCCAGACTAGGAGAATATCTGCTACCACACAGAAATCATTCCAGATCTGGAAGGATTTGATTTTTTTACTTTTAATTTTTGTTCAGTAAAATGACAATCGGAATGAATGTTAGAATGTATGTATGTTAGAAAAACGACTAATAATGGATAAAAAACAAATTCTAACGATAAAGAAAAAAAAATGTATTTATTACTACAATCGTAACAACTTGGCCCTTTCCGTCCTTTTGCCGAGGGCGAAATTTCAGTGTTACACCGGTTCAATGTAAACAATCAATGGATACTGTTGAAGAAATTCAGCGACGTAAAATCACGCCAACAACACAGCCGCCATATTGCTTCTCTCACATGATCTGACTATAGTCACGTTATTTTGTATTATGGCAGTGGTTTTAAGCCAGCGTAGCGATGTCGTAAACCCTGTGCAAAGTTTGGTATGTAGGTAGTCGGATCACCTCGGCCATTTCCCTAAATGGGACTACTTTTGTGACAGACGTCAAAACAAAGATGGCAGCTCGTATGACAGCTCACTACAGTATGAAGCCTGTAAAACATTTTTTTTTGCGGCTTCAATTTTAAAACATCCATGTTTAATTTACCCACCGCAGCAGACATCTAGCTGTCAAACGATGCCATTGCTAATGATTTGTGCGAATTACATTTAAGGCATATTCTTCTTCCGATTTCCAGTGAACAAAACGATCGTGATTTCATAAAGTATCATTACACCACATCCGAGGGATGGTTGTCCCGAGGACGGAATTAGCCGAGGAGTTCCGATTGGGTGCAGCAGACAAAGATGGACAAGAGACATTTTGTGTTAAGAACGCAGTTCTCTGAACTAGTGATGAATGTTTAAGCCATTTTCCTCATGGAAAGTGACTTCGTTTGTCGTAAGGAAAAATGTAAAGCGTCCATTTATGTGTGCCATTTTAAGACGCACTGCGCATCACGTGTTTTTAAAAAAATGTCTCCATCCGCCAGTCCCCTCCGTTACAGTGCAGTATTGTGACGGTTAAGACACACATAATTCCTGAAGGCTGTAACCTGTTAGAGACAAAACCTCGAAAATTAAAATTGCAATATAATTTTATGATTTATGACTCTAATCACACTACAAGAAACACAATATTGCTCATAATAATGCTTTTTTATGGTAACCATCAGAAAAGTAGACAAACATGTTTATAATACACGTACATGTAAACACATTAAAACACTATAGTTACCATATGATCATATTTTATACATTGCACAGCGACTGCTTATGGGGAAGAAGATTATCCACTCTATTGTTTTTATTCTGGCTTTAAAACATAAATATTGGATATTTTTGGTAAAGAAGTTTTAAGCTTTAATGAAAACTCACCTGTAAGATTTATTTGATTTATTTGTATTAATAAACTTAAGGGCAGTATGTCTTTAAATTGGTGATATTAAAATATGCCATTTTAGGAGCAAAAGTATCGATATGTCTTAAAAAATGATTTTGAAACTATACTCAATACCTTACCAAGTTGCTTACTATGTCCTAACAATGACATAACCGCACATTTCTGTGATTTTCAGGCACTGCAGATAGGCATAATAAGTCTATGGCCCGTACTCACCAACAATTCTTAGGCCTATGCCATGACTTAAGCCCAAGTCGAAATCTTTATACCAACAAAAATAAGCTTGATTTCAATGTCATTTTAAGCTCAAAGTTTAAGTGTCATGCAAAGAATACAGAGCTAAACTTATATTCAGGAAGTTGTGGATTGAAATCCTTGACTTCAGCAACTTATTTAGATCTAGACTTTATTCTTAACAATTAGCAAACAAAACGATTAAACAAGAATAACACTTAAAAGCAGCGGAGAGGGCTACGGTCTCGGGACAAAAAGAAGAATGACCCGGGAGCACACATAAATTACTTGCAGAAAG